>JTDE01000129.1:5832-33303 GCA_014338405.1 Paragonimus skrjabini miyazakii
AAATGTTCCATTATTCTGAGTCTACAATATACGCGATTGATTGTCTGTCACCCGAACGATTCATCCGACTCTTTAGGTGCACGTTTAACGCTGGTCGATTATGAGATTGCGCATTAGGTTTTACTTCTTCTTGAGTAGGTAATTTCAAAAGAATGATCCTACAACCGTAGTACCACTCACATTTATGCACAGATTCCGCACTTCGCTAAAAGTTCCTTACTGACATCTCCTGAAGAGATTAATTGAAGTTCATCTGCATCTTTTTAGTACTTATAGGCATATATCTTTTCATCCTCGTTACTTAGAAAATAAGATGTAGATCTAATGACGGATTTCACCCATTTCTTATGTGAATAGGGACAACCGATTTTCTTTTCAAAGTGTCAACTAGAAAAATAGATGGGGCTGACACTTTGTAAAACATTTTGCAAGTTATATTTCTGTTTTATCGTCCTCGGTTGGGCAAACACTGACACCTGTTAGTTATTTTTAGTTAGGACCTTGTGCACTCTGGAAATAACAAACCTTATTAGTGTGCCAATTTATGAAAAACATGACCGCACGGGTGCACGCACGCTAGCACCATGTGCACATGTAAAGCAATAAAGAGTGACCGTTAAAGTTGAGTGTACCTTGTCTTCTTTTCTGCTGTTCAGTTCGAGACATTCTCTAAATGTTTCCTGACTTCCGTTAGATTGCTGGCGTCTCCTGTCATGACATCAGCGAAACACATCCGGAGACCGGCTGGGGAACAAAGTAGCAGTTCTCTGTTTTCCTGGATTTGGTCGGCAGTGATGGGGTTCCAATAGTTTCTCCACATCCGCTTTGTTTGTGCGTGTGTGGTTGTGGGGGAAGGCTGTTTCGAAGGTCCACTTAGACATCTGGCGTCCCTCGCCAACTATCACAAGTGGTGGACTCAAACCAGTTCAGTCTGTGCATCTGGTCTTCCACATGTCAAGTCTTCATCGATTCTGTTAGCGTGTGTTTGTTTGCTCGGGTGCACGCGCTTGTGTGTGGACGTCTGTTTCGGCATTCTGTTCTGGCGACCGCCAGCACAAAGATATGATCGTTCCGGGCTGGTTGCCACTCAATCTGAACATGTGGGTACAAGTGGATGGCAGATCATTGGCTGCCCCACATGAACAGACGTCGTATTGTGGGCGTGCACATTATTTTACACAGTTGGATGATAGGCCCCGTGTAATACTGTC
Organism: Paragonimus skrjabini miyazakii; assembly: GCA_014338405.1. Lineage (NCBI taxonomy): Eukaryota > Metazoa > Platyhelminthes > Trematoda > Plagiorchiida > Troglotrematidae > Paragonimus > Paragonimus skrjabini miyazakii. The sequence goes on from JTDE01000129.1 coordinate 7,044, forward strand.
CTATCTAGTGATGAATTTCTACGGGTTCGACTAGGTTCATGCATAGGGATGTCAGCAACCATTTGTGCTTGATAGGTTTTTGAACTATCAATCCCGAAAGCCAGTCCTGACAACCAAATGGCGGCAAATTATCCCCAAATTTTCGTCTATTTTCAGTAGTGTCAGCATATAAACTGAGCGAGCGCGGATTAGCGAAGACTTACACTACTTCTTGTCGGTGCCCTGAGACAGCGAAACAGTCTGGTGAAGCTGGAAACTACTTGGTATACAGAGTGGTGAAATAACGTTCGATTTATTTGAATTGGATATTTAGGTGTTGATACTTCCTTCATTGAACTAGTGACTTAGTAACCAACCCGTTTTAACGGCGTGGTAACCTAAGCCGAATGTACAGATGTAACGTCAGAAAACAGGTAATCAAAGAATCCATTAAGTTAGTGCGAACACGGTGATGTAGTCAACCGATATCACTACCCGGGTCAACTCTTTTGGTCAGAAACCGGCTAAGAACAGTTGCGTTCCATTCACCATTTTGCATATCAAACTGTCTGGAATAAAAAAGAGTTTGAAGCTTGTCGACAAACTGAACCATATTCGTCCATCACTTTCACGTGGGTTTATTATACGACTTGTCAAGTTTTGTTTAAAAATACCATTTGAAGTCATTAGAACAACAATGTGTCGAAAGAACATGTGTTCTGTGTTTGATTATCAGGCTAATTGCAATAAATACGAAAAATGAACAGGGTAAGTAAGAAAATTGACTCACACAGAGAGATTGTCGACTGTGTGTTTGGTAAGAGTTGTTCAGTCAGTGTTCCAACCTGTGAAGTTGGTTGATTGTGGACCGAGAGAGATTTGGTAACCTCACGAACTTCTCCTGAGCACAGAGGTCAGGTTTGCGCAACCGGGTACTAATGGCATCAGCAACGGTCAACACTCGGAATCTCACCATTTTTGATCGATCTCTTGCCATTCGGTAGACAATCTGAAATGCATCTTTCTTACTGACAAAATGATTTAAGTCGATCAGATTAGCAAAACTCGAGCCTTAAACCGTCTTAATCGCACCACTGTTCAACCAGACAGGATGATGTTCACGCAATCTACCAGACAATCACCTTGCAGTACGACCAATGTATGATGCTCGACACGAGCAAACAAATGAGTCCACACAGCAGCTGTTTGTAGAACATGAAAGTTTGTCTTGAGTTGTGACATATTAATGGATGTTGAACGGAAACTGACGAGCAGGAGAGCTGCAAGGTAAGTTATTTTGATTGACTTCCTGAGCGTTCTTGCGATAATTTGGGCATAGGGTTTGTGTTGAAAGGGAGACCAATATATACAAATTTCTCACTCGTGGGAGTTAATTCGGGTTTTAGCTCCACCACCTGCGCCATCATCTGAATAAAACGCGTTAGGCATCATTTGAGCATTAACGCTTACAAAAAATCCAACTTAGCTTGTAACGTTTCATGGGTACAGATCTTTAACAACCTACACAACAGACATCGTATTAGGTTTCACTTGTGATCTAACAGAAGGAGGCTGTTAAATTGCATGTACAATTTACCCCAAATCTGATTCGTATGTATTGTTCGCTGACTTGAACCATTATCTCGTCTTAATATGATAACATTCAAGAAATTCATCCGGCTGTTGTCTGATTCTTTGGTGGATTCAGTACTGTTATGGACTGAGTCAAATGCTTCCATAACCCTGTTCATGTTAGAACCCTCATTGCCGACGCGAAATATGTAATCTGGATAGCGTATATAAACTGTTCATTAGCTACATTCAATCGGTTAGTCTTCAGCTTGCTCATGAAAACGTCAGGTAATGTGAGACCCAGAGGCGAGCCCACTGCTATTCCACCTCTTTGTCTGTAGATTGCATTATTAAACAGAAACTAAACACTATCAGTGTAGCGCATCAGTAGTTCTATCAACTCGTTTCCTGAGATGCTCACATATTTATTGTTACCTTCGACATACTCCTATGGTTAGTCAGTAATCTCTTGTAGAGGCACGTTCGTAAATAGCGGACCAAGTTCTAATGCACACATTCTGTGAATTTTCAGGCTTACATCTTACACTACGTCGATGAACTGAACCGTGTCGTGGAGACTGTGCCTTGCTAAGTCCAACCCGATTGGTTTGAGCAAACCGTTTTATTCAGATGATGGCGCAGGTGGTGGAGCTAAAACCCGAATTAACTCCCACGAGTGAGAAATTTGTATATATTGGTCTCCCTTTCAACACAAACCCTATGCCCAAATTATCGCAAGAACGCTCAGGAAGTCAATCAAAATAACTTACCTTGCAGCTCTCCTGCTCGTCAGTTTCCGTTCAACATCCATTAATATGTCACAACTCAAGACAAACTTTCATGTTCTACAAACAGCTGCTGTGTGGACTCATTTGTTTGCTCGTGTCGAGCATCATACATTGGTCGTACTGCAAGGTGATTGTCTGGTAGATTGCGTGAACATCATCCTGTCTGGTTGAACAGTGGTGCGATTAAGACGGTTTAAGGCTCGAGTTTTGCTAATCTGATCGACTTAAATCATTTTGTCAGTAAGAAAGATGCATTTCAGATTGTCTACCGAATGGCAAGAGATCGATCAAAAATGGTGAGATTCCGAGTGTTGACCGTTGCTGATGCCATTAGTACCCGGTTGCGCAAACCTGACCTCTGTGCTCAGGAGAAGTTCGTGAGGTTACCAAATCTCTCTCGGTCCACAATCAACCAACTTCACAGGTTGGAACACTGACTGAACAACTCTTACCAAACACACAGTCGACAATCTCTCTGTGTGAGTCAATTTTCTTACTTACCCTGTTCATTTTTCGTATTTATTGCAATTAGCCTGATAATCAAACACAGAACACATGTTCTTTCGACACTTTGTTGTTCTCAAGACTTTTCACTTGGGCAATTAAATATTTTTTTCAGGGAACCACGCGGGAACAGTTTTTTCTGATGATTTATAGGTAATGTTTGTTGATATAAATCGAACGTCGTTCACAGTTGATCGCAACTATGCCTCTCCCCTGGACTCTCCCGTCAGCCTTTTTTGAAAGAAGCACTACAGTCGAGATCAAATTCTTGTTAGAGCTCTCGAATAATACCCATGTTTTTCAGTATTGAAGAATGCGACGGCAGCGAACAATTGTGAGTGACGTTTAAGTTATATCAACATAATCTCCCACCAACTACCAGTAGTCAGAACGCTTGCAAATTGATTTAATGATTGTTATGATTTCAAATTGGATATGAGTGCTAGTCATAGGGTCATTTATTGATGTTAATGGAGAGTAACTGCGTCTCCTCTCCAGATGATCGGATAATGTGAACATTACTCACAAGCGACTGTGACCGGATATCATTCAATTCAATTGTTTCATTCAATTGTTTCTAAAGTGAATTTAGTGGCGTGGTGGTCAACATGGTTTTCTTATGAAAACAGTTTGGATTTCCAGTCTCGATCATGGCAAAGGTATGCATCACTGACGAAATCGCGTGTAGTCCTTGTTTTCGGAAATGACTGACCGAAAAGTCTGTGGGAATGTGACAGCTACGAGAAACCGACTGATTTTCAATCTATACCTTGTTTTTCTATTTCTTCGTGCAAAAATGCCTAAATCGGTACGATTCGTCAGCAACCGAACTGTATTACTGCCGTTTACAATTTACCGCCAATGAAACCCTTGAATAAATTGTTCTACGACCTTGATATATGCTCTCCTATCTGCTGCTCGAAGGTTCCTAATTCACATTACTAAGCCACAATACGATAGTTGCAGAAGCAAACCGCCTCAGTCTAACATTCACACATCTTACATGAACAACAACATCAGATGATTTGTGCCACAACCAATCAGAATATCGGTGTTGTAGTGATCTTTTTGGTCACCGCATGGCGTGCATGCGTGCGTGCGACGTGTGTGTGTGTGTGAGGTGATTGCAACACTCTCGCTGTGTATGTGCTGGTTGTTGACCTGGTGCACCACATTTCTTGCACCCTGCCAACGTGTTTGGCACTCAGTGTGCGTTGCCCTAACCGACTTTACTTAAGTTATGCCACTGTTTAAAGGTCCGGATACAAGTTAATTTCGATTCTTGTCAGATCCGGAAATTGAATGATACCGAGTTGTAAAATGAACTAGGCCTACTGCTAGTTCATCCAGCTTCGAATTTAAATGGATCACTTGCGTTCAAGTCTCAATCGACTGAGACAGCGGCTCCCGGAATTGATTCCACACGCACCACCACGCATACGTCACTATGGAGATCTACCCTATTTCCATCCATGTTGGTTGGGTAAGAGAGAGTCTTCGAGTGGTGAGCAGACTGATCCACTGGGTAGTCAAATGTTTCATTCTGTTCGGTCATCGTTGCCACGGGAATCGATCGGTAACCGATCACAGGATATACCACTCACCAACTATAGATGGTTGTTGAACAAAAAATTCACTTGCATCTTTATGTGGTTCGGGGTTATCTGTTTCATCGTAGGTGTGATCGCGTTACAAATCGCCCGATTCTTCCGGCACAAACGACAGTAAGTTGAATAGTGCATAAATTTCAACATATTAAATGTTTTAATCAGTCAATCAGTCAAGTCGAAGTGATCTGAATTCCTGATTCTTAGTTTATTATCTATATATGGAGAAAAATTGGTGCAGGTAAATTTAACAGTACGTTAGCTCAGTAGAAGAAAAGTTGGCGAATGTACTAGACTACAATGTCAAATGAACCATTTTGTCGTTAAACCTATAAGGGAAATAGTTTTTAGGTTCGTTCATTTATTTATCATTATTATTTATCATTATTAATATTATTACTAATTGGTGCATTCTGTTTTTGAAAATAAGGTGTCTCATAAAGTTTCAGCTAACACAATTGACGTATGAAACAAAATATGTGACAAACATGTTTACAATATTATCTCAATAGGCTGTTACATTTATAAAGTTCCATAATAAAAATTATCTCGAACGCGGCTATTTACTAGTCAAAGGGTTCTTACTGTCATTGGGTACCCCTTTTTGTCTGTACAAATCGGTCGGATGCCAACTGGCTTTACACTGTTCAAGACAATCGATCATTGACCAAAGTAACTGGGGCGATCATTAACTCAGCACTGACCTGTCTGCTGCTCTATCCTGTAGGTTTCGATTGGACATAATTTGTCAGTTAGCTTTGAACATCCCTAAAACCGCTCGGAACAAATTTATCAGCATACAGTAAAAGTTTTATAACCCTTCCGACGTCTCAGCTTTTATGTGACTCAGCCTTGTATTCACATGAAGAAAATGAGATTAAGGCATAAATATTTTGTAATTACTGGGGTGAGTTTGCAGTGTTATTTTTTGTTTATTGATGAGTAGTAGGAGATTCTGATTTTCATACAAATTGAAAATCATCTACAATTAATCGTAGTTGTCGCATTTCCATAGACTTTTAAGTCGACCCCTTTCAAAAAGAAGAAGCACTAGACTCGAGTTTCGCTCTCATTACAGCTCGTCAGTAGTGCATATCCTTGCCACGGCTGGGACTAGAATTCCGGTCACGCCTTCATGGGGCAACCATGTTGACCACTGCGCCATTGATCTCACATTAAGCACGACTGAATTATCATGTGTGAACGCTCATCCACATTCGTTTGTGAGTAATGCTCTAGTTACCAGATCGCCCTTTTTGTACTTTGTATACATAACATTTGAGAATTTATTGAACACGCGCTTACTACACTTTTATTCCACGACATACTAGGTTTTGGGGATTAATTGTCTGGGAATTTGTTTACTGCTCGTTAAAGCCCATTCGAAGATGAGTTAACCTTCCACAGGTTATTTCCTAATATTTCTTTCGGTCGCTGTATAAAACTAGTTACAGGATCCAAGTTTTTTTCCCTCGAATGTTGATTACTAATATGTGTATTCACCGGTCTGGGAGGATAACTTCGGTTTTCGTACCTCTGAAGCAAACATGTTGACGACGTTACGTTGTCCTAAGTAATGTCACATCAGCCATCGTTTTCTGCATGACATTTTTATGTTTAGTCAGAAACACTCTCTTCTAGGTCACTCACTGAAACCACGACGTCAGATGGATCGCCTCAGTTATACTTACAAGTCATTTGATGCCTAGATATTTCCAACTCGGAACACTCTCGAAATCCGCTACGATATCGTTTTCAGTAAGTGATTTTAAACAACCATCTGACGTCCGCATCAATGATGTCACCCGGAATCTCCCTGCAGCCTACTAATCTGTACAACTGTGAAGTTGTATGATCACTAAAGCTTACTTGTTTGCTGAATTTCTTCCAATACCCCATCTAAAATTCATCTTCTCACACTCTAAATCAAACTCATTTTAGTGCGTTTCATATTTCTACTACTCCTAGTATCCGTGAGCATATGAACCTCATATATATTTTTTCTTTTGTTGTGTTGTTCTGCTAACGTCCGTAGTGTATTCAGATGAACGGGAATATTATGGAGCCACGCATAATGTGATAAATCTTACAGACTTCACTGATTCTTTCGAACTGAACACCATCCATACTTGATCACAGCCATTACATTCAGACAAGCCTTTCAGCTAGCTTACCTCGAAATAAAGCACTAAACTCGAGTTTTGGTCCTATTAAAACTATTCAGTAATTTATGTCCTCGTCCAGGTGAAGATTTGTATTCCGGCCTTAATGCTTTTAAGACTAGCGTGTTAACCACAACACCAGTAAACTCACACTAAGCAGGACTCAATAATCATATCTAACTAAAATCTTATTCAGGTAGCGTTTAACTTGGCCGATCATTTCTATAGCAGGATAACCAGAATCGTTCTGTTCAGTCCAATCGGTAACCCGGTGATCAGGACGTCTCAAATAGATTGAACTTACTGCATTCACTAAACCAAATGAACACGCTCAAAATCTTTAATCCATGTTCGGAAACCTAGATTATTTCAATTTATTTCAATTGATTTCTCATCAGGTTGGAAACATTTGTGCCTCCTTTCTGAGTAGGCCTACTCAAAGTCATTTTTATTCCGAAATACTTGTATTTAAATTTGAGTTCTGTTCAGAATGTGGCAGTCGGGTTAAGATTTATTGTGACATACAAACAGTTTTTGTAATAAAAACGTCAAGATAACGACTTAGATAAAGACAAGTGAAGGGAAGCTGGAATACCTCTTGGCTACGCCAATTTTGTAGATAACTATGCAATAAACAGTTGATCAGATTCAATCGATATTCACACAACAGATACCGAACACGAACGTCTAAAGCTGAAATAAACGTCAGTCTACCAATTTTCGGATCCAGAAAAAATGTCAACTTACTAGAGACGGAATGGCATTCTCACATCTAACCACTGCTTCCGCAGTTGATTAAGCTTTCTAACCAGCCCGTATGGTAAATAAAGGCACTTCGCTGGAGGTTAGTGACAGGTGTTGTATTCACGTCCTCATGCTTTTGAGAATGTTGAGAGATCATATCCACACTTTTACTTGCAATATTTTTTGCCCTGAAATTGTGACTGTCAATCTAAATACGTGGGATACGACGTTAACTCTGTCCTGACTGACTCAAATGTCGAGTGGATAGTTGCGAAGACAAGTGGAGATAAACGGTTCTTGCTATGAAAAGTCAAACGGTCCAGTTGACATTTTGGTTATGATTACCTCACCTGTTTGTTGTGGATGTGAACATGTTATCACCAAGTATTTAGTTTTTGACGTCAAATGAGTAAGTACGGTAGATGATCAACGGGATCTCTGTCTCAAAAGTATCGCCAACCTTTAGCTGAAAAAGGACAACAATGGTCTGTTGTAGGCAACTGAACACCAAGTTATGTTGTCTTATATCATCCGGCTTCGACAGAAGTCCATATCCAGCAGTTCCTTTTTCATAAAAGCAAGTTAGTAGTATTGTTCGTGGGGAGATGAAAATTCTATCTCGCTTTTAAGATTAGACCACCAACGTTTAACAGAATGACCCTAAAATATCGCATCTACTTAAAGTTGCGGACGAATGATAGGTACTATGCAGAATACAGGATCCAGAACTTAAACTGGTAAACTGTAGTCGATTTCGATTAAAGATCAGCTTCCATTACGCGTTGCTGGATTAAGTCAGTTGCAATGGGTGACCCAATCCAGTTGTGATTTTCTTGACTTTTAAATCTGATCCTGTAAAATATTTAAAGTTTCACTTGCTACTATGCTAAAATGGTGTAAGAGTACCCTGACTGTAAGTGATGGGCTATGTGTACTTTTACACCGTGCCCAAACTAACATGCTAATCATCCACCATAGGGGATCCAAAAACACGAAAAACATCACGTTCTTCTCATTTACATCAGGAGATAATCAAAAAGCGTTTTATGAAAGTGCACCCCACTATCAGTAGGTCTCGATCATTGGTTGTGCTGGGTATAAATTAATTTGTGTTTTGCCGTATGCTGAAGAGTCCCAGTTACGACAGGTGGGTAACTAAATCGTAGATCATGGCACGGCTTTGTAACTCAACTGGCATAGTGATTGCTACGTTTTAGTTTGTTGTCTGTTTTAATGGTTCGAGTTCAGACAAAGCCCAGATATTTCATAATGAAGTCTCTTTTAAATACACCAATCGGCCAGACATTACATGGATGAATATTTAACTAGTATGGAGAGATAAACAGAGCTGACACATTAACGTTAATTTCATGGGAGAACAACCAGTTGATGCCAATCCACAGTGTTTTTATAATTTTATCAGGAAATGGAATGTCTATGAAATCAACAGAGACAACAAAAGTGCAGCTGCGCAGAGTAGCACATAGACTCGACAAACAGTAATTGACCACAGGTAATTCCGTTAGTATAAGTTTAATATTCCAGAGTATATTGCTTCATCCTAGTCAGCGTTTCGTACGTTTTGATGAGGAATTCCCGGTTAGCTTTCACAATCAGAAATTACCTGCCAGAAAATAAGGTTTTGCCACATAGTTCTTCTAAAGTTACTTAAGTTGAGTACGTATACCTTGCTCAAACTCATGGATTAGATTCCATCACCTCATTCTACGTTCAACCATCAAATGAATTTACTTCAAATTTACCAACAGCCAGATAATTAAATTAAACAAAAATGTTTCAAAACTTTAAATCGCCGGTTTTTCGATGCTAATTCTCATAATGTAGCTCGTATGTATCCGGTAGTGAACGCAACATTGTCACAGAAATATTCATGAAATGGCTTGAAACGAAAATTACCCGGATGTCCACTCAGGTTGCTTAATCACAGCGATCAAACAAAGACCATGTCGACATAGCATCTATCGTGCTTTGTTCTAGCACGTTTGGTGTGAAATTGGTGGAGCCAATGTGTGTAAATTTAGGAAATGCTTCAATTTACCACACAATTGAGTGACGGGAATTGTCACTCCGAGGTTCACATCACTGCATACTTAGAAAAGAGACAGTTCTCGGGCAAAATACTCAAATGCACAAGCGACTGATTTTCATAATAAGCATGCTGTTTGTAGCGAGAAGGTTGCCAGAGCAAGCCGACGCAGCTCATTAAAGAGTAAGACTGATGAAAAGTCACTTTTGTAACACTCAGCAAATCGTAATGATGTCAGCCTTGAGACAACTTACTTGTCTTTGTAATGTTGAAGGTAGTAATGATGATGGGAAATCTGAATGAAAATGACGCTACGGTTGTTGTTGAGGATTACTTTTATACGAACAGTTAGCATCGTCGTTATGTATTTTCGCATAATTTCGCACAGCAGAGTTTCATTTGGTCTTGCCTTTGGGAAGACATCACTTTACCCCTTGATGTGGTTATCGGAGTTGTTTGGAAGGCCAAGAGAAGTGTGTAATAGCAACGAATAATTTAGCAGTGTTGATAAGTTAGAAGAGATCTCATAAAAATACTATGGCTTCAATTGGATTCGAACCAGCAGCAAAAACAAAATGCTCAAATGCGGTTGGTGCTTTGTCGACTAAGGTACAAAACTGCATGTAAAGCTTGAAAATGTCATATTTAGGCTTCGTTACCCGTTTGTCCCACTGTATCCTATAGAGTCCACTAGATGATTCAGAAGATCGACTGCCCCAACAAGATTTATCAGGCTTGGCTTCACAGTTCAGCTGGCAAAGTATTTACTGCATTTGGGCGTATTGTTCTGTCGCTGGTTCGAACACAGCCGAAACCGTGATTTTTCACAACTAAGTCTTTCTTAATGCGGTGTGATTATGAAATTTGGTCAACTAAGTGGGCATGATGAATCCGTCATGGGTAAAGTACTGAATGTGATTAGTTGTCGCAAGACACCAGGAGCTGTCTTAGAAAACTCTGACAGCTGATATGGACAAAGCAAGTCAACGTATGGTCTATAATTGTCATTGTCAACGATTTAGAATGCATTACTATTTCAACTGGCATTTAATGCAGTTTTTTGTCGCCACCGAAGAAACAGTCTTCAGTTTTTGAAAATGCTACAGCCTAATCGATCCGGATGACAACATTTCATTATAGAGAAGAAAGCGTTTTGATACCTATCGGAAAGATCACAAATTTGAAACTCATCGTTAAGTGTTTTTCTGCCATACAAACCACTGATCACTGTTTGGTTGTCAACACAAAAGAGAAGCAGAATAGTTTTCAATAACATCAATGAAAAGCCGGAAACAGTGCGAATGCAATTGGAAATTATTGTTTACTATCACGTGATCACACCACTTGCTTTGCAAAGCTGTGGCCACGTTTTCCAATGGGCGTATTACGTTAAAATTAGATGCTGTTGCAATTGAGAGGCTAGTGTTGACGTTGGGCTTCCACTTACTGGGTTCGAAGTTCTGGCCTGCAGTCTTGCCCAACGAACAAACAGAAATGTGTCCTGTAGTTGTGGAGTATGCAGTGGGTAGTAAGCGTTATGAACCGTCGATTCCGCTTGAAAACATGTTTCGGAGTTAATGTGACTATCATGTAGAATGTTATTGATTCGTGTGCAGTTTGTCTGTTTCTAAAACAGCATAATAGACGTCAGTGGGCATGGCTACAGGCAACCGCCCTCCTCTAGTTTGGGTGCACGTGTGCTGACTACAGTGCATGTTAGGAATAAACATTCGTTTGGCGAATCAACCAGCGCTAAAGGTAAACAAGACGCTGTCAGATTAGACGAGCATAGGAGTCTAATGGTTCACATAATGGACACCATTGAACGCAGCAAGCAATGCAACAGGGTGCAGCTGAGTGACAGGGACAACAGTTGACTTTTACTAACTTGCTTTCAATGTAACTGTTTCTATCAGGATCTGTTCTGATTTCACATGGGCTATGGTGCTTGAGCATTTTTAGTTATAGTATTCATGGTGAAGTAGAAAGGTGGACGTGTGTTTTAAATAATACACCGAATAGCTGGTTTATGTGTAAACAGAATCCTGTGCAATAATTTGTTCACATCTTGTAGGTCGCCATGCTAATGCTCGTAGTACTATAGTTATTATTATTACCGGCTGCCAGACCGTGTCCATTTCCCAAAAATATATGACTATCACATATCGTCTAATGATTAATTGTTTTCATGTTCGGTTTCTCAACATTAAAAACTGTCTACCTGATGAGTTACTGACTCTCATCTGTTGAGTATCCTGCGTCCTCAAAGATCAACTATACTACCACATTGGGAACATGATATCAACTGGACTATTACTCCGAAATAAAAGGTATACTTTGTCCTGATATCCCAGCTATGCTGTATATGCACTGCGACACATTAGAAGAGCAGAATTATATGCGTCAATATAGTTCTGAATTCTGTAAGCACCTGACGGCTTGAAGAATAAGAAAACTGATCAAAAGCCCTCTTCACCTTCAGTAAAAATGTATCTTATGGTGATCAGCTCTCTCCATTTGTCCGCTGACTAATTAGAAATTGTATATTTTTTTAAACTTATCCCATTTGAGTCGCGATTTTACCACGCAGTGTGAAGCGTCAACCGGAATGAAGGTGTGCCTGGGCTAACTGAAATTCGTATCGATCGAAGTTGATTTGGAAATCACAAGCAATATGGTCGATAATATATTGAGGTTAAGCGGGCCTGACAACCGGACAGCCTGATGGGCCTGTGGACCGAGTAACAAGGTCAGCGTATGGGCGCGCCAATGGAAGCTCATTGCCTGCATACATCGATCTATCGATAACGGATGACCTTAAAGCAAAATGCTTAGCTTATGGCTGTAACGTCTGAAAAGTGAGAGCTGAAGCTTTTCTACTGATTTTCTAGTTACTGCCACTAACAGTAGTTTGAAACACTGGGTTCGCTTTAATAACTTCATCAAGACATATGTCTTCTTACTGCATTGATGAACTAAGAGTAGCATACGGCCTAGTAATTTTGCTGATGTTAGTACACATCAGTAGCTTGAAGATAACTGCACATAAAGTGTACACAACGTATGCGGATTTGATGGAATCAATTATGCTGACACGTTCCGGCTGGTTGTTACTCCGTTTTTAGTTTATGTAGTCATACCGTCTGGTTGCTATCTGGTTCAATTTGATCCATAAGTTGACAATTTCAGCTTGGAAGGTGTCTGAACAGTTTGTTAAATAAACAGTTATATGTATTAACTTATCAGGTCGGTAGGCTGCAGGTGAAGTGAAGTAACCGCGTTTGTTTTTTACTTAAAAGATGTGTTGGGTTTGTGAGAAGACCCCAGAGCTGGTGTGTGACGTACAACGAGAAGAGGTGAGAAGAATGTGTCCAAAGGTCAACGCCATTCATTACAATCTAAAAACTGTTGGTAGACGATAAAATCATGAAAATTCGAAACAGATGAATTTGATGATCGGCATCAGTCGGTCACATCGTCATCAGAAATACTTTAGACTTTCAGTCTTCCAGGTTTTATCATACCCTAACTGAGTTGGTGTGTAGTTTACTGATGAATAATCAGGGATTTGGTTAAGTTTAAGTTGAACATTACTCATAACCGACTACAGCCTTCGCATTTAGATTGATCTTCCAGCTCTAACAAGAAATGCTTCCTTTTGAGAGACGCCGGCCAGAAAATCCATCTGATTGCCAAGGCTGTTTAGCAAAGTTTGTGGGTAGTACATATTAAACTGGCGTCAGAATTAGTGACAAATGACATTGCTACTTGTAAATTTTGTTTGACCCGTGAACCTGGTACGACAGGTAGTATACCTCCACCTGAAAAATGAACAGGCCTACTAATTACATGTCATTTTCCTCGGTATCGTTAAACATGAAAAATAATGAACCTGGTTGATAAAACGTTCAAGTTTTGTCCAGAAGTGTGTTTTTTAGAGGTAACCATTGAAAACAATCTAACGTATATCTGTTTATGGAAGTGAAAGCTAAATCTGAGCATTAGCTTCCACATAAAGTAATCAGTAATGTTTTTGTGTACAAAACACTCACGGATTCCATACAACTTTTAAACGAACAGCATGGTGACCAGTAGTATAAACAATCACGTTAGTATAGAATATAAATGTCAAAATAATGATAGAAGTATCGGGCTTTATGAGTAAAACCGATAAAGTGCTGCAGGCATCACTTAACATGAATATACATTACATTCGTTACGGCACATATCATTTTATGAAGTGTTTTGTTAGGTTTGACTACAACATACATGAGAGATGTCGGCTGTTGCGTTTTATATTGAATAGATATCCCATCATAAGTATCCTGTGTGCTCTAAAAACGTCATGGATTAGTAACTTCAGACGAAAGTGAAACAGTGAACTAAAATCACTTAACTACAACATAGAGAACACGGAGATTCAATTTTGTTCAAACAATGTTCGAAATGGAGGAGTTAAAATGCTTCTGGTAACTGAACTGAAGCTCGAATCTCCAGCTTGTGTAGTAGGGAAGAGTTATTGGACTGTTCTTGGAGTATGAACATGCATTTATAGTTAACTGGAAATTAGTAGTGGATCTGGTCAAGATAATGTGAACGCCACTTACAATTGATCGCAGTCGTTGAAGTCCCATAGTTTTTTATTCTGCCCCTACTGAAAAGAAACACTTAACCCGAGGTTCTCTCTAGTTGGCGCACGTCAACATTACACGTAATTATGAAGTTAGATCACTATGGTCGACAGCAGTATCACAAGTGAAGTCACATGATGTAATCTGTTTCATCCAATAAGAGACGAAGAACTTGCCACGGTCCAATCTGAATGAGTCATTCTAAAACTTTGTGGGATTAAACCGCTTCGTTGTTTTGTTTTAACTTTGCGAAAGGAATGATTAAGATTTCATTGCAGTCTTGGGATAGCGGTTCGTTCATTCTGATCACATATAAACAGGTGGTCAATTTTGGGCGTCAGAACAAAGAACCAAGAGGAGGAAGTCGGATAAGACAGACGGACGGAAATGAAAATGTGGAAACATTCAACTGAAACCTACAAATTGTGACGGTAACGATTACGAAGTTTTCCGCAGTGTTGAAATTCAGTCGAGATCTTGATGATTAACCGGTAGAACATCAGAAACGTTCGAAGTTACTTCAAATCACCCAACAGAAGTCTCACCACATAATAATCATGTACCCAGTTCAGTCACACACGATAATATGGATGTTTCTGTTTTGTCCATCGTCATAGTGGGTCCGTTCGTTTACGAACTTTGTGTACGTGACCTTAAATTAGAAAGTATTGTACAAGTACAGTTTTTATGAAGGAAGGGCAGCTTACGCTTTCATTTAGTCAATGTTTATCCCGGTCACGAAATGTTTGTTAAAAATGTGTGACTAAAAACAAAATGGGTATTCGATCTGTCATGGATGGTTGTCTCTACAAAAGTCGTAATATGCATTGAAATTGGTCGCCACTTTAAAAAATATCGGAAGCAACAATCGAGTGTAGCGATGTATGTTCCATATTGAATTACTTGTTAAACGTAGGATTACTGAGAATCTTCAATCAAACGAACTTGCGTTTTACTTTGCGAATATTTGTCACTAACGAGAAAATGGAAACAAAATTAAAGATGCCTGTCAAGATTTTGTACAACTAGACATAAATTTTAGTTTCACTGAATAAAAACACTGAATGTTTAGCATAATCCGTAGACATTAGACTAGTTTGCTTATTCGTAACGTTTCACTTCTGACAAATACGCTTACCCGGCTAAGGTGAGGCAATCGCAACTTATGGGATATATGAAGCCGATCAGATATGAATAACTGATGGATTCTTAAATTAAATGTTCGTGGATCAAGTTCCTACAGACATATTGTGTTTCGGATGCTGAATACGGGTACTTGAATAGTAAGACGGAGTTGGAAGTCAAATCATCCTGTTGTAGAAATACTTATTGTTTGATCCGTTTAAACAACCAGATGTTACATTCTTCAAACGCTACTGTATTTAAGACGGAGGCACTAAGTATATCTATTCTATTTGCAACGTATATTGACATACTACTAGAATATTTGTAACATGGTGAGCGGGAAAAAACTGCAATGGCTGTTACCTAACATAAGAACTTCAAAGGTCAATCTCATGTCTGGAATGAATAACTAATTATGACCACTGATCTCCACATCGTATTACTATCACTTGCATAACTAAACACTAAAGTATATAAACCCCTAACGTTTGACTGTCTGAACTTCAAATTAAACATGTTAGTTAATGTATAAAATTTGTGCTTACAGTTGCTCTAACTATCAACAGGATAGTAATAACTCTGTGAAACAAACGAATTTTCTGGGACACTACTGTAAACTTACATAGAACTTTTTAGCTGACTAGCTGAGATTCAGTGGTAAACATGACATAACAGCTAAACCCAATGATCAACCACGTAGGGTATGAGGAAGAACCTAACCAAATTTGTGGGCATCCCTGTAGCGAATAGATAGAAAGAGCGTTTAACAATTGGGTCGAGATGGAAACTGAAAAAATAAGGTATTATTCTTTTAAGCATATGAAAATCCCAAGTTATTTAAAAAATATCTTTCTTTTTCAAACTTGTCACGGTGAACGTTGATGTACGATGTTCTTCTTTGGTTTACGGCATACTGCTCCGAAAGTTCAGATTTGGATAAATGACGTTGTGGGCAACATAGTTTTTCCAAGGCTTTCAATATGTGCTTTTAGTATACAAAATGTATAAAATGTACAAAAGAGTTTGTTACAATCAATAAATAAGCTAGATATCAGCAATAAAAATAGGCTACTTATGACTTACGTTCAACATTATCTGTGTTTGATTGCAAATCTGACAATCAGTTACATTTTTCAGTCAGTCTATTCTGAAAAAATATTGGACTGGACACTTATTTTTGTCAGACCCATTCAGTATTGTGTCTTTACAATGACCGAGACTAAAACTCTGACCACGGTTTTATGAAGTAACCGTGTTAACCACTGCGTCATTGACCTCATATTAGACACCATTGAATTATCACATACAAATGCTCAACCACATTCGCTTGCGAGTGAATTATTTTCAGCTTATATTAACAAACTCCCCTACTACTTACCAGTGTTTTTGATTTGCACTTCTCTATATTCAATTTTTTAACTAACCGCCTCTCAGAAATTGCTTTTTATTAATGCAGAAGAAACGTTGTAGATTATTTATCCAATCCGGCAACGGTCAGTTAGTTCCGACATCAACAGGTGTTGGAAAGATAACAAATGTGACTGCATAATCCAAATGAAGACGGTCGATGTGAAGATAAACTGACCGAGAAATACATCAGACCAAATTGTGTTTACGACGGTCTTATCTTGTGGGTATATACACAAGTACGTGTTAACGCCAAGAACTTACAAGGTGAAATCGATGGACGTCGGTGGTTAGAGGTTTTTTCCCCATTTATTCTGTAATTGCCAATATTGAGGAAGTATTTTGTTATAGGGGATTTTGAGGCATACTATGTCATCTTATTCATGGCAATTACTCTACTAGTAGACGTGTTTCGAAACATGAAGCAGACCGATACAGAGGATTCTGTAGTACAGTCGCATAAATAAAAGATAACTACATCTGCTTCGACTGAAATTGGACGAAAAAACTATAGGTATGTGTATGAGCAGTTACTATGGGTTGAGCTTAACTACGCAACTGCAGTCGTCGTTTCTATATTTGTGTAAAAAGGAGTAACATTATTTGTCAAGTGAAAAGTTCTGACAATTCTCAGGTGGCTTGACAGAACATGTGAAACTTACCAGAGTGGTTCACCTCAACAAAAACCATTCTATACAGCCGTGCAAAATGGTTGTCACATGAGTAGTGATCGTTACTGGTGTTGCCAGCTTGCGTCCAGGTTACCTTGTCGTGTACGCGAGTTGACAAAATCTTTGTTGGAATTTGGATTACTTTATGTTATCAGCTGTAAGCTATTGCATTCAATGTTTATCATCAATGTAAAATGTCTTCTTTCTTATTAGGCTGGACTTTTCGTATTGGTCTACAAAAGTTAGTCGCAAGATCTTATGATTATGATCTTATGTTGATTATGATCTTGATTATGATTTTATGTTGATTTTTGTTGAGTCTGATTTACTTTCGCTTGTAACAAAAGTTGCTTCTTCACCATTGACTTAAAATTGTTTCACTGCATTTACCACTCTGATCATGTTGATTGTCACCTTTCACAAATATATAAATAGTACTCCTCCCCGCTATTGTGAGCTAGGAACGTCTGCATCATTTTATGGAGAGGCAAAAACCTGTTGTGCATAATTTTGTACCTTCCATTTGAGGCAAATCCGATTTAGCTAGCATGTATATACAATATGGCTCGCGCCAACAGGTCCAGTGTGTCTTTGCTGAGTTTCATTACTCGTTGATCGTTTGTACATGCATGTGGACCAACTGCATGTAGACAGGTTTATACCCCTGACCACATGTGCTCATGACTTAGGCTGTCGTCTGAGTGACTCAACTAAGACTATTTTGGCATCTGAATTGACTTATACTTTTCAATCTAACCATAATCGGTAGTCATTTACTGGGCGTTTCGAGCTGCTGAGATCATAAGGTGGGTTCTGCATGAGTAGCCAGCATAGTAATTCAGTGAGTAGCACAGTGGAACAGTCATATTCACAGGAACTTACCGTTACCCAGACAAACACCACATCAGAACCGTTACGCAGAATATTGATCGTCTCACACAGGAAATCATGAAACGTTTTATTCAGTGTTAAAATAAAGTAATGAATTTTCAAGCGACCTTTGAATATGCTGTTTCTTTTCAAGGACTGTTTAGTCCTTTACCATTCTGAAAGTTTAGAAAAAAGAAGGTGACCAATTTGTAGAGGTACCCTCGTTGAAGGATCCGATATGAAGGAAGGTTGCTTCACCAGTCCCATAAAGATCAGTATTTAAACTTTTGTGGGATATCCGCGGACCCGCTTGTCAAAGGAAATGTTAGTTGAACAAATGGTTTGATGAATGTGGAAGTGGATCGTGAAGTAAAGAATGATCAGCTTCAGTCTCATTCAGACTATCGTTATTGGCTGAGCTTAAACAGAGGAAATTGGCTTCAGTGGCATTATAATGTGGATAACTATCCTCGCTGTTTAAGACATTACATCGCCAAGTCATCTTGAAGTCACTTTGAGTAAACTGGCAATTTGAATTAGATTATACCAACTGCCAAAAACAAAGCTTTGACAAATCGAAAACTTTGAAGAAAACTTGTCTCATGGTGTTCGCAATCCACCTGGTGAATTGCTAGTCGTAATTTAGGCCATGTTAGTCAATTCGGTCAAAGTAAGTATAACATGAAGCCCGTTCAATTAGACGGCAAGACAAGCAAAGTTGTGCACCGATTTTTAATGTAGTAGTGGAAAAAACAGTTACAAGAATTCCCAATTATTTCATTAATTTCAAACTACCAGATCCGAAACAAATCTACAGCTAACTGTAACGGTAAGATACAAACGAGAATGTTACACTTACGATTATGCCGGTCGATATGTTTAACAATCCAATCAGGTGACCAGTCAGTCATTATAATTGCGGTACTTGCCAAGGTTGCCAATCAAAACACTAATGGATAAGAAGGTTATACAACAGAAATGCACCACCAATGAACAACTTATGAATTTAAAACCGAACAGTAATCGATTCATAATGCTAGTAAAAACATGTACGTCGAACAAATAAATGACATCAAAACCTGTTTGTCTTACTTTCAGCTCAGCCAATGTACACATTGGGTTGTGTCTATAAACTCCCCTCATTTAGCTGGTTTATACATAATGTTGTCATTTAACCAAAACAGTCTTAGTTCTGGTGTACAACTTCTGGGTTTTTATGAGCAGAATCAGCTGGTACACTACTAGCGATGCTTATTGCTCTTGTTCTGTATGTACAGGTCCATTGTCAATCGTTGTAAGAGTTGTATACACTTCAGGTTAAGGATGAATCTAGTTCGTCTATCAAACATTCATAGGTTTACAGGTTATTACCGGGGGAAGAAAGATCTTTGCTTGTGCATTCCTGTCTTTGTGTTTGTCAGTGGAAAATTGTTTCGGATGGTGTATATGTACGAGGAAAGAGTGAATGGAACTGAACAAAAAGCAAATTCAATGAAACTGCATTAATTTCAGCAACGTACACTGAAACATACTGAACAAAAATTCAATCACACGTGCGCAGTTAATGACCTCAGTTAGTGTAACGATCGACATCTGATGCACTTGTTTAGTTCATGTAATGACTACAATCCTGTACAGACTGAACAGGGCTTCTCTCTATGTGCTACAGTAACCTTTTGGTATGACGTTACAGTTTAAGCAGGACAAAAGAATGGATCCACACTATCTTAAACTAATCAATGGCTTATTTTCATGACATCTTAGGTGGTCGTCAAACATTCAGTATCTCCAGCGTAGATGACTACGCTGGGGATTTTTACGCCATTCAGTATCTCTTAACACTGTGTAATTATTCGTTTTCCCAATATTTCCATACAAATTTCATCTGCTTACTTCATAGTAAACCCTGGCGTCTCGCTGTGTATATGTGCTGACGATGTGATTGTTTTCAATTTCAATAACGACGCGTAAGTCGTGAGGCTGGCCGAAGAAAACAGCAGAATTGATTGAAAGTTGTCATTAATGTGTAACTCAATCAACGATTCAGATATGGTTTGTGTTCAGTATGTGAAGAAATTATTTACACCTCCTTGTTTCCAGTACCTGGAAAATTAATTTTTATGCAGTACCCTAACTCGGCGTTGTGTTCCGAAGGAAGTTGACCAAAAAGTTTATCTGAATGCACAAGATGAATTCGCCTCTGAGTAATGTCTATTTTCATCGTGTAGTTCTCAGCGTCAGTAGAAAATTCTTTGAATAGTTAACCTTGAGCTTCTTTCCTTACAGAGCATAAATGCTTCCCAAACCGAGACGCTGCCTGTTTAGGTAATCTACGAACGCGGTCGTTCAGAAGCTACTATATCATACTGTTGCTTTGCATAGTCATAATTTTAATGCATTACAACTATCAATATCTCAGCAATAATATCATCCAGCGAGTTAAGTGATAGCAGGGTTTTCAATTTGAATCGGAAATCCTAATTGCGGGATTATGGTTTGGCGTTAATAGTCAGTAGCTGTGTTCTATACTGGGATGATTCACCAGACTTCTCAGTACTCACAAACAAATGTGGCTGAGCGTTTACTTATGATATAGTAGTGTCTGATGTGAGATTAATAGAACTGTGGTCAACGCGGTTGTCTAATGAAAGCGTGGTCGGCGTTCTAATCCCGGCCATAGTAAAGATATACACTAATAACAAAGTCTAACAAGACCGAGACTCAAACCTAGTGCCTTTTTTCACAAGGGGTTGGATGAAAAATCTATTAGAGTGTGAAGGATGCGATCAATTGTGAGCAATGTTCAATCTATACACAACCAGATTTCTATATTCGTTACTCTCAAATGTTTTCCATGATGACTGC
This sequence comes from Paragonimus skrjabini miyazakii, assembly GCA_014338405.1. Taxonomy (NCBI): domain Eukaryota; kingdom Metazoa; phylum Platyhelminthes; class Trematoda; order Plagiorchiida; family Troglotrematidae; genus Paragonimus; species Paragonimus skrjabini miyazakii. Next base: position 28,016 of record JTDE01000129.1, read on the forward strand.
GTCCACAAGCTAGTCAATGATTCACACAATATAACTACAGTTTTTTCGGCCGCTGTTACTACTTTCTCTGTCGTTTGTCAGGTTTTTGACTTATTTGAATAGAAGACTGGTTGAAATGTTGGAAAATCTTTAATAATCTCTTGACACAATTGGGAACAGTCAGTTCCACTTACAAGACTGCAACTTACTTTAACGATAATTTTGTTATCATACGCCTCAAAATGTGCGTTTTTAATTTTTAATTAAATGATATACTTACATGTGGTATTAGTGAAAGATTGTATGACACCTTTTTAGTGTGAATGAACGAAAGAAAAGGATCAAGAAAATGTTCCTAACAAAAGTATCTGGCCACTCTGGCATGTGATCCGTCGCTGGCAGTTGGTGATATGCTTTCTTCCTGTTGCTCTTAGGAATTGTACCGTATAAATTCGGTTTGTTCCGTGCAACTAAGTGTATCAGAAAACAGCTGTTTCCCAAAGCAAAATTGAAAGTGAATCTAAAAGACAGCAGACTGTATACCTTATTTCCCGAAAAATTTGAAACAGATCGACATTTTTGCAATCGGATAACGGAATCTATTTTAGCTGCGGATGAACGTGTGATGAAGGAGAGCCGGGTAGCTGGTATTGTGCAACCAATGGAATACAAACGAACCTCAGTTGTTGACCTTTAGACATTGAGTCAAGGTGACTAACGCTTCCAAAGTCATCCACGTGAACAATTTTCAGAGGCCTTCAGTCCAGCCAGCGGTTGTTAATATGAAACTGCTGTGTTTAGTGAACAGTCCCAGTGATTGTATGGGAGCGATTTTTTACATCCTGTTTTCAATAAACTTGGTTGTGTGTGTCTTTTGCAGCACGTATTCCGGGGAAGGTACTTTCGCTCAAACTCATTTCATCCACTACTTAGGTCCAACTTAAGTTCGACCATGGAGCATCAGATTTAGATCTCACAGTATAATTGCAAAATAAATATTCTTTACCATTCTCGGTCAGGTTTAGACCACAGTTACGAGCTAGCCAACGTGATGTATACCTCAAAGAAACTACCATATTCTTTCTGCATTAACGGGGTGTATTATGGCACTGTTTTGTTGAAAGTTTGCATCCTGTTTAGTTTGTGACGTGGTGAGTGACAGTGAGAATCTACTTAAAGACTTGACATACAATTAGTCTATTATTCATCATCCGCACAATTCTAATCCCTTAAATACCAATTGAAACACACTCTAGACCATCACCGACTTTTGTTCAGTAATTACTTCTCAAATCTCAATTTTGACAAGTGTACCAATGCCGAACTCACGTTCAGTTCACGTTCAGTTTGAATTTGTTCTCGATATTAGAGCTCATGCACTCGATGTCAAAAAACACGAGAAAGTTAGGTTTTATTTGTCCATTCTTGAATATATCTAACATTCTACTGTTCAGCAAAAAGTTTCGTTTACTTTGTTGTGTATGTAGGGCTGAACCGCTTGGAAACTGTCGCAACGTACACCTTGAACTCTGAAGTTTTTTAAATCACTTTTGACATACTGATGTGCATTTTCTTAACAGCCAAAACACTGTCTTATTTCAACTCGTTAACCTTGGCATCTGCTAGGACGACTGGGTTGAAACTACCTTAAGGTTTGTGAACGAGTATCTCAAGTGTGTTGTACATCATTTAAAACCCATGTAACAGTAGCAGGTGCAAACTTGCAAGCTCGTGGCGGGTTTTGTCCATTCACAATGACATATTTTGAAAGAGCAACACAAGCACACATAGTCCTTCTCACAAGCGATGTTCATAGAACTAGTGATCGAACGGTAAGGAGCTTTAGTCAGTAGAGCGTAGGGTTGTCGGTTTGCATCCCGGTCAGACTGTCTCCACCTAATAAAGCACAAATAACGGCGAAATCAGCCGTGGAGTGCCGAGTCGACGGTGAGCATCTCGTAGTGTTATGAACTTCACTTCCACCATCTCTGACTACAACTATTACAGACTGAATATTTCATGTTGACTGTGTTCATCCACTGTAACTAAAAGCAAGTACGTTATCAAAAAATAGATATTCGCTTGGTGCTTCTGTTCGAAACAAATACAGTTGCTCCTCCACTCCAGTATCACCGACGCTTTCGGCATCGAGCTCAGATCATAGCACGCATAACCTTCACGGCTTATATGTGCCGAGGTCAACTAGGGGTACTGACAACAGAAAGTTGGCTGATGCATCAGTCACGTGGATATTTGAATGGAAAACGTGATATGCAACGATAAGGCGATCTTTTGATAGGTTGCAATAGTTGCTGCAAATTTATTCGAATTATTCTAATAAATTCCGTAGCAAAATTTTACGTTCATATATTTGCATTTCACCTTGCATTACACTTCAATTATTTCACTATGTAGTTCATCTGTTTCATGAAAATTAACTTTTCGTTTTTAACACAAGCTTACTTTTTTCACATCGGTTTCACTTTATGTTTCGTCCTCTTAGAACACTTGTGGAGAAAGACTTTTAGTAGTTTGACGAAGTTTGTTGCACATTTGGAGAAAAATGTGGAAAAAGGCGTTGAGCAGATCGAACCGTGTTGAAGATTTGTGTTAGAATTGTATTGCTTTTAACGTCAGTTTATTCGGCGTTTAACCTACTTCAATCTTTCCCCGGTCACGTTGATACTGAAACCATGACCAGTTTTAGATTTTTATTTTCGAACAAAACTTGGTTGATATATTAATTTCTAACGTACCTAACATCTTAGGTGTTTGTATATCAGAACGACTTGTGTATCAATTTGGTTAACTACTTCACTAATGTGTACAGCATCACATGAATGAGAAGGCGGTAATGCAGTCGCAAACTATTCAGTTCTAGTCAAACTGTCACACATGGAATAATGTTCACCTGCCGGGCTATCTTAAAAGGAAGAGCTCAGAGGGAATTTTAGTCGTATAACAACTCAGCCTTACTGTCCTCATTGATTCCAGTGTGGGTACTTCAGTCATTGTGCTTATGAGCGTATATCAGATTGCCTGGTTGTCTGATAAATAGTCGCGGTTACCAGTCTTCTTCGTTTTTATCGATTGCTAGTTTGAATTTGTATATGAATTGTACTCGGTTTGGTTTACAACGACTGTCTGGATTTTGGTTCGAGTTAATTACGATGCACTGCAGTGTGTAACTGATAAACTGTGATGAAATGCTTTTCAGAGATATATTGCGCAGTACAACGTTTCTGGTTTCAATTTTGAAGTTATTATTCTGTTGCCTTCCGTCAATAATCAGGATGAAATCTGAATCATTGTGGATTTGTTATTTGTTAAGAGGAAAGTCGTGCGGGTTAAAATGAAATCAGTACAATCCTTCAGTTCTCTATAGCACTCCAAAATAAGTTGAAGATTTTGTTTTGTCGGCACCGATTTTATTACTGGGTTGTTGACTTGCCCTGACCGAGTCACCTCTTGAGGTTAGCATGTAATTTTCATGTGTTTGTCAGTATCAACGTAATGTTTCTTAAAGGGGCTGTGATAAGCTTCAATGTGGGTGTGTCGGCGACCAGTAGTCATATCTTTCTAACCGTAAAATCTCTCTCAGTTGCTCAGTTTAACAGAAAGTCAAGCAGAGGTACCATGAAATTGAATGAAAGATGTTCAGATATGAGTCAGCCTTAGCTCAACAAAAAAATAATATACCAAGGTTTAAAAAATGATACACTATCGTGATAAGACATATTTGTAGATTAGTATTCAGTGTAGGATCAAACTAAATTACATCCCAGATTGATGCATTTTCTTACTTGCTCTCAGCCTTTCTTGCTTTCACTTGAATCTCAGTAGTTGACAAACACGTGACAAAATTGATATATTCACAATGCATGAACCAAAGTTAACAAATGTGAAATGTGACATTTGATCCTACAACGTCTGATGAAGCGGTAACTGTATCGAAAACAGCTAAAACTGTTAGGGCGAAAATAATTTCAATATATTAACGCTAAAACTGATAATCTGTTTACCAGTAGTCTGTAGTTGGGATGGTTACATCACATCAGTTAAATCAACAAGTTTAACTCAAGTGAAATGTTGGATTAGTAGATGGGACAACCTAAGGTTATGGGAATACAGAATGTTACGGTATAACTGGTTCACTATAATCAGTAAGCGTCAGCCAAAATAAGTCAAAAACCCATACTTGGGGGTTTATTTGGGGAGAATGGGGGACATACAAGTAAGTTTTAAATCCAAATTCTGACGGATTTTACTGTGTTTTGATTTGGATGCTTGACAACATTGTTATTAGGTAAGTTGTCTGCGCATCACCAACATATAAATCCGACATTTCGTTTTCCTGAACGGTTATGTACGCGATAATCTTAAGCTAAAGGTCTAAGTGCAGTCTGAAACTTATTCACTCAATCATTCGGGCGCATGACAATCTCACTGATCTATCGGGTAACGAAATTTTGGTTTAGACAAACCGCGACAGATGTAGTCAAGCTACGGGTAGGTCGTTTAATGTCGAACTCTGGTCGATTAAAAACTGTTTAACCACTATTTACAGAAAACTTTTGTTATCTTTTGACGCTGTTAGAAAAGTCAGTTTGTAAACTAAACTGATGATTAGTTTATAGTGAAGTTCACTATATTCTGCTCTCAGTCTTTCCTATTGTTACCATGGCTTGTCTGGAATAACTGTACGCCTGTCTTGAAAGTACACCTTATTTGGTTTGTGTTACTGTTTTATCAGAAAATGTTGGGGAAAATTGCATATTACTTAATGTTCGGGTAGGAACGTTAGCGTTCTGTAGGGTTAATTAAGTTCAATACCATGAAGATCGTTTGTTTTGTAAAATAGAGACAGACATTGAAAGGTTCCTATGAAGGCATTAAAACAATTGTTTTACAGAGGTTATCTTGCCGTTTGAAAGATTTAAACAGTGTGATCTTGTATAGATGAGCTCAGACAAAGTTTCGTAGAGTTGGTTTTCTCCTTTATTCTTTCTTGTGTACAAAAACTGAGTTTTTCAATTTTTAATTGTTTTGCAGCAGTGGATCAATTTTACTACTGATGATACCTATTCCGGAACCATTGATCGCAAGATTTATGAATCAGTTTTGATCTAAACCCCTGTTCAGTTATTGTCAGTAATTGGTTTCCTGTAATATTCGGAATTAGGGACTTCGAATAGCCCGAGAAATCGTACTAGGATTGAAACTTCTCACGCAGGTAATAAGTTGAAGACCTCGCACTGGTTGCAGTAAGCAGTTCATATTCGTGAGACAAGAAGACGAATTTATGGATG
>JTDE01000129.1:46498-77914 GCA_014338405.1 Paragonimus skrjabini miyazakii
CTGTAGAGTTATCTACATCTGCTACTCGGATGGAAGGACTCCTCGACTGTTTCGTGTTTTTACTCAGGTATTGCTATAGATTTGGCAGCCATGTTGTTTGGAATTTCCTTTTCCTTTTTGTTTCTTGCCATTTCATTGGTTAATTTTGACACCGTCGCTTGTTCTGTTACGAAGTACTGTACACTTCCAACTATAGATTGGCCAGTTAATCGATATCAACTAAGTGATTACCGCACTTTCAGATTGCTTTTTATAGTTCATCAGTCGCAGCATTCACGCTGATTAGGAACACAGACTTCTGCCAATCTTTCGAATCTGACAGAAATTGGGTTTTTCACACCTGGATAATATTTAAACCAATGCAATGTTCGAACTTGTCAGTCAGTGGCAGATGACTGCCGCTGATGAACACAGTTATACACCAGATTTAACGAATTCGATAATTTCACTCAGATTTGATAGAAGGCTTGATTATAGGTTCATCAGTTGAAGTGGGCAAAGAAGCGATCGTGTTTCAGTTGTGTGCTTGACCTACAATTACAGGATCACGCACAAAAGGTTGTAGATGAATATATCACATTTCCTGGGTTGATACCGAGTTTACAGACTACAGATAACTGAAAATGGGTACGTACATCCGAGTATCCGTTCTACAATTTATAAAAGGAGTGTTGGATGAACATAAATCGAACCCAGTTCACTTCAGGCATACACAAACAGCGGTCAATAAACTGCAACGGTGACAGATCGAGCACTTCGAGATATCACCACAATGAAACTGATGTTCACGCTGGTTACTGAAGGCTTTAGTTGGTGTCTTGGATGTGTGCTTCAGTGTGTCAATCCGCTAATGACAGACTTACGAACAGTAGTGGCGTGTTGTTTCATGCTGTACATACCTGGATCTCAGGAGATTGTCCTTTTCACGTCAGGTCGCTTACTGATTATTACGTTTCTAACGACTCACCATTTATGAGTATACATGCTAGAAACGTGGATGTTTCATCAAATGGGTGTGTTTAAAATGTTGAAAGTTAGATGTGAGGTCACTGACACTTATAATATCAAGCCTGCATGGTGGTCACAGATAAGCTAACCACGCAAAAATGAGGACCGCATCCACTATCAGGTTCAGGGACACGTGTTCATAATGATGAGTGACTGGCCCGTAGAACAACGCTAAGCATATGTTTTCAATTAAAGTGTCTGAACTGTGAGTGAGGTTGTCAGTGCGCTGAAGAATAACAGCTCAAGAGAATTTCATAAATTACTGAGGATATTATAGCCTGTCGTCCATTTCAAATAGTGCAAGTCTAAACGGTTTACAACAATTCCTACTATGCCTGAATCAACTTTTCTACCAAGTGATTAGTGATTAGTCGTTTTGAGATCGTCCTGCGTTCATTATCCATACGGATAGAGTTTCCAAATAAATTTTCCATGAAATCATTCAGACATTCTGATCAGTTTCGCTTGTAGTGGAGACGTAAATGACGAAGTCCTAACAGGCAGTACAGATGGGTGCAGAAAAACAATTAAGCCGATGAACGAAGGAGATCAGCGGATTAACCAGCGATAGAATCACTGACAATTGTTTATACACCGCATTAAATGGTTCCAGTCTTTGAGAGAGCGATTATTCCACAGAGGAACACTAACTGAGTATCGATCATCAACGGAAGACACGTGGTGGTACGAGGTCACGGATGCATGTGCGGCTTAGTTGAAAGATAACAAAGGTCACCCGGCAGGGAACAGATAGACGGTACGAAGGCTGAACTAGATTGTTCAGAAGGCGTCTGTTATGTTGTGTTAAAACCACCAACCAAAATGACTAGAAAACGAAACGGAATTGTAGCACATAAGTTAGCGTTTAGCTCGGTCAAATTCAAGCTGTAGGTTTTGTGGGTAGCTGAACATATATACCATTTCACAGCTTGTTCTACTTGACTTGTTTCAACCGACTTTTTCTATACTATCTCGGTTTTTAACGACACAGTCCACAGTTACATGTCACTGACACAATATATATATGAACGGCCTCCGCAAAATATGCCACAATTAAATCAGGTTGCTTGTTATTAGTTCATCAAGAGGCTAAGTTGTAACACCAATATTCGTCTAAAATGTAAGCAGTATTATCATATTTATGTTGAACATCGATGAATAACTGCCATATACGAAGCGATAACTTTGCTAGCTTTCCAAACAAAGACTCTGTGAGTTAGTTTAAGAAGCTGTTGTCGTTCAGAAATCGTGTAGAGAAATTCGTTTTGTAGCTGGTTTGTTTTATATTGTACGTCCATTACTCTATAGGAACAAACACTATCCATGACGGACGGAACGGTTCAGAGCAGTGTGATGTCCAAGTCTCAGTCAACATCCGGAGGTCATCTTCACATTGCAGCGGACAGGTGATTACGGTTAAATCTTCACAATGAATTGTTCACCCACCCCCACGAAACTGAAGGAACGTGTTGTACATAAATAACCCCTTGCCAACAATCCAACAGAATGCACATTGAATGTGAAATATGCCGCAACCTATGGTTGTACATCAAAACGTTATTCTAATATCTTCCATCAAAACGAACCCATGCAAATCAGTCTCAAAACAATATGACATTTGTGAAACGCCCACAATTTGTACGAAAACCGAATTATATACTTGTATCAGTTCCATAACAACGTATATTCTGATATCACGACTGGTTGTGCATTTAATTATGCGTGTATTTAAACAGACAGTTTAACATGCAAGTAAGCAAGTAATCAAAAAGGGTTTCTTGAAGGTAGTTCTTGCAGTCAACTGTTTACCGACAAATATTTCGTTGTGCAATAGTTTTATTTGTCCTGGTGCAAGAGCCTTCACCCTGTTAAACCCCTAGCGTCGTGAATAGCAATTTTATAAGGGATGCAGAAATTTTTACTGTTCTCACGACACGTCTGCATTTGGTGTCTGAGATGCTTGATGCCATTCGCTGCTTTATTGAAGGACCACGTGACATTTGTTTTACATCTATGACGCTCTACGTTGAAATAAATCTCGTTCGGACTTAGTCTCGTTTTTATCTTCATTTTGGTGGCTATAGCTTATTACTTTCTTGAAACACTTACGTACGATTTACGCCCTAGTTCCATCCAGTTCCACCGAAATACGCCGAATGATAGGGACTGTGCAATTTGCCAGTTTGTTCGGCGATAGCTTGGCTTTCTCCAAGACACCAACTAGTTATATTCACACTCCAGTTCGATTGGGCGGTCTGGGTATTACGAGGTTGTCCCCATTATTTTCATCTCGCGGAAATCATGAGTAGAAAGACTGCTCCCTAGTCAACGTCCAGTTCTGAGGAACATGATCAAAGGTGATTCGTTTGGCCCTATCATGGATGACGTTAGTGTCTCGGTACGTCTTCAGGTTTTGGCAGTGACCAACAAGGAGGAGGCCCATGCGACGTGGATGGACAGGCTTTATCATAGGTTAGACGGCTGCGGTCTTCAGAAAATGTCTCGCTCTACACTCTCCAGACGTTGGCCGCTGAATCCAAACCATATTTTCCCCAAGATCTTCGTTCGTGCCATTCACCTCTGATGCCATCTTCTTCAGATTAAGGTTTGGGATTCTCGAGGTATCCCAAGTGACCAATTGGTTCTATGTCCTGGTAACTGCGGTCTGTCAGAAAGCCTCACTCACATTCTGTAATCGTGCTGGATCACTCACGACCAGCGTTGTGTTCGGTAAAACCGCGTGGCCAAGGACCTGATGAAAAGGCTGCACAATCTGAGCTACGCAATCACTGAGGAGCCACGAGTACCAGTAACAAGCTTATTCACCAAACACGACATTGTCGTGGTTTGTCACCGCGCTGCTTTGGTACTGGACATCAATGTAGTGGACGACTGCCGAAGCCAATTTGTCTGGGCAGACAAAGTTGTGAAGTACGGGACGGACTTTCATGATTTCGCCACACACTCGGCCCTGTATGCTATGGGTTGCAACATGGACTCTATTTCTCATTCACTTTTGATCATCACCTTTGTGGTGTCATCTACCCTCCTTCTCGTGTTGAGATTCTTCGACTGGGACTGCCTTCCTATGCAATCACTGATTTATGCCTACTTGTTGTTCTTGGTTCTCTGAAAATATAGGACACATTTATATGGAGAACTTGGCGTTGATTGTTACTACCTTCTGACAGTTATTTCACTATGAAGGACATTTCTCCCTCCCGATGCGTGAACCTTGATTGTGATAGCATCCCTGTTCCCTGAAGAGATTTTGATTTTGATAAACTGGTTTCCTTATGTTTGTTCCTTTTATTTGTTAACCTATCACACAAGTAATTTTCGTTTGAGGACTGAAATTATTACTGTCTTCTACTCTCGTGGAAGGACTTGTCAGTTTTTCGGTGTTGTTAATCGCGCAGCGCTTTACATCCGACAAACAGCTTGTTTTGAAATTCCATGTTTCTAAAACACTCTTTGCTTAAATTTTGGTGTCACCGCTGGCCCGTTATTTGAATGCTGGCTAAATTGCTATTCAGAAAAACGATAATAAGTAGGCGAGTGAACAGATGAGTGAGTTAGTGGGTGAGCAAGGAGCTATGGTACTAAACATCATTATGTTAGGTGATTACCGTCAAAATTAGAGTACACGGGACATAATCCCACAATCCTGCCATTCAGTCATTTATCCACTCTGTCGGCGGTCACATGAATTTATTCGCCAACACTCCTGTGATCATCACTTATTGTGCAACTATGAATCCTTCCCCATACAGTCCTGTACTTTGACTGGAACTGAACATTTATGTAGTCACCGAATTTCACATACTAACCATTTCGGCCTCTCCCAAAATCATTCATGCCAGAAACTCGGCGTTGACACTCACCACTTCCCTGACAGATGTCTCAATATGAAAAGGCATTTCTCCATGCAGCCGCGTCAATCTTGATTGAGTTAACATTCCGGTGCTCTGGTGAGGCATTGATTTCGAGAGACCAATTTTTGTTTTCTCACCTCTTAATATGTCATACGGAACACTTATATTTAATGGCTGTTGCTGTAGAGTTATCTACATCTGCTACTCGGATGGAAGGACTCCTCGACTGTTTCGTGTTTTTACTCAGGTATTGCTATAGATTTGGCAGCCATGTTGTTTGGAATTTCCTTTTCCTTTTTGTTTCTTGCCATTTCATTGGTTAATTTTGACACCGTCGCTTATTTCAGACCTCTTCTCCCCCCATTTTTCAGTCAGTTTCACTTTACTTTATTTCGAAGCTGCTATGTGATTATTTTAGTAGTGTAATTATTCCCTCACGTCCATTGTCTTTCAGATTCAGCTTTATCGTGTGTAGCTACTTGTATACTTCCCGAATGACTATCACCATCAGCCCTGTTTTCCCTTACCCTACATATTTGTCGATCGCTTAGGTTTGAAGTTTCCTTCTAAATCGTTCTTTTACAAAAGGCATTTCGAATTACCACTTAGGTAAATAACGTGAGGCGTCTGTGTTTCAGAGATATTTAACCTCCGACGTCATACTTTTAGGGTAACATGAGATGCAAGATTTGTTGATGGGACCGCAAGTGACGCAAATTATTTATACGTGGGCCTATTTTGGTCTCGGCTCCTTTGACTGTCTTTTTCAAACACGACTCTGTTGACGATATAAGCCTGTACTTGTGAGTGTGGTAGAGAATATCGATTCAGTTAGAAGATTCGCTAATTTCGATGTTTAAGTAATCTTTATGATTACTTCCCTGCAATTCTTGCCCATGACCGCCAAGAGACTCCGACTTAGCTCTCGAGGCTAAAAGATATTCCGGTACTACAAGCCTGTTTCGTGGTGTTCGAACTATCACCCTCACATAACGTCCGGTCTGTATGACTGTTAGTTTTTTGAGGTAATCTGATGCCAACGAAATCTAGTTGTTTAAAATTCAGCAAGTGTGATCATTTCGTTTATGACGTTTCCAGAACAAGAAACAAGATAGATTCCTAGATGCCATTTAGTTCACCATACAACATTCCTCCGGTGACTTCTGTGGTTACGCGAGTATCAGATGTACCCGCCTGTTATATGGTTTACACAAACATGCCTTTTTGGGGCTTGAGAGATTAATACTTTTCATACTTGCGATCTAATTGCATTCTCATCGTGCAAAACAGCAATTATTTGCAAATTCGAACCATAGAAGCCCAGTAATAACTTACGCTATTATATAATGTACACAATCGCAAGAATTCGTTACTTCATTTCTTATTCACTTATTCAGGAATATGGGATGGTTTCAACTGTGTCCTACTAAACTACATATATCCACAACTAATATGTCGTTCTTCAAACTTCATATATTCGCAAGTGCTTTTAGTGATTTTTGTACATTTAGTCACATCTTTTTATTTCTCCTTCTAATCATAAATTGACCATTTCTATCCAAGTGTTAAACAACAGCTTAGCATTTTGGGGGTGCAGGCTTAGTACTGACCTCGAGGAAAAAATCCCACAGTTATGGTCATCCGTAAACTGATGATAGAGGTAAAAACGGTCCATTAGCCCAGAAAACCGAACAAACGGACATGATACTCATCATTTAGTCAGTCAATCTACATCAGTCAATCCGTTACATAGAAACATGGCTGCATAATTTCATACTATCATATCTATCACCATGCCTATGGGCACAAATACAGACATACACACCCTTAATCCAGGTTGAATAGATAAATCACATTTACCCTAATGGTCATTATTTGCTTTCCGACAAATTTATGTTCAGCAACATGTGCCTGGTTTTCGATGTTTGTGCACAAACCACATTGTGTGTATGGACAATTCGGCGCCCGTATGTGTGATGGCATCCAATTCAGGGATGCATTGGTTTGTTTTGGGATATGTGTGATCGATAAGCTTCACAACGATGTTTTGCATCCGAGCAGAGTGCAGCTGATCTCCACTGGTAGAGTACCTGCATTCCTAGCCATCTACTACCGTAATGAAAAATTACGCTTTCTGATCCAACAACTTGTTCATTAGTAGAAAGTAAAACAAGTAGTTAGAGCAATCACGACTTTAAAATCTCATCAAACGGCATCCATTTTCTCTCTCGTACACTCTTCTTGGCCAAGGGTTTTAGACTGTTCCTTCGTTACCTTGCGCGGCTCTCATCAACAGCCATTACGTTCAGGTCGGCTCAGTCGGATGGTTTTTCTTAATGCTGTATAACGAATTCAGTCGATTGTTCTACCTAAATGCACCTTCACATACGCGAGGTCTTATAAGTATGCGTGTATGAACACAGTTAATTGAGTACCCCCGGACCTCGTTGAGTTATTTGTTTACAGTTATGGATATGGTAGAACCAACTCAAAAATGACAGTACTACCTGATAGGTAGCATACACTGTCCAGCAAATTTAGCCACTCTTTCCTAAACAGGTTTTTCAACCATAAGCTGTTGCTCCGTAAAGGACGACTTTCAACATACACTATTTAATACTTAGTCAGCATTCAGTTAGCTTCGCTAATCGCCTTCACATTTCAAGATCTTATTGATACAGGATTGAGTCGTTGTATTTTACGTTTTAAATAGGATATGCTATAGGGAGTGTGTGGTGGAACTTGACCAATACCAAACCCGTTCGGTCGGGGTAAGTGTAACGCTCGGAATCTCTTCATTACAATCCATGCAGCAAAACGACGCTCCTTTTTAAGATCCACCTACTGGGATTGTCAACCCAATGAAGCATTTTATTTGGTAACACATTCCAGCATACTTCACAGTTCACTGTGTTTGTGTGAATTGCCATAATCTTCCACACCCTAATCGCTACTGTTATATTCGCATTTCCATTAGTGTTGGGACACTGCGCTGGATACTGGCACGCACTCCGATCTCAAGTTCTTTTAGTCGTTTTTCAGGTCGATCTCATGAAAGCACTATATCAAGGTAGAGTGAGAGCTATTGCAACTATTTCACTTCGATTAATCGCAATCGACTGTTACTTTCTGTAATGATTCCCTTCTTCTCAAATTCCTCCTCTAACTTTCTTGTTTCTGGTTGCATCTGGTTTTGATGTCCGTGGTTCGAGAAATTTAAAAAACGACAAACCTATGCAATAGTTTTCACACTCGAAACTGCTGTCGGTGCAATTCAGCATGATTTGGCGCAGCACCCATTCAATGAGATATCGACAGCCAACAAAATGGTCACGAAGTACACCTTTGATTAGATAACAGGTCACAGAGGTGGTCCACCTATCACCAGACGACTAGGGTCAAACAATACCCACACACGGGCGCGTAAGTACGTTCCATCACAACGTATTGCTCTTCATACAAGAATATTTCTGATATCTTCAAGCGGTACTATGTTACAGTAGTAATCTATAGCTGGTAACACTATTACGAAGGTTAACTATAGGTGGGGGGTCATCACTTTTGTCCGACAATGTACCAAGCTGCTGAGTTCACAAGTACAGGTTTATGTTGATTTACTTAAACTATGGTAAACAGGCCGATGAAACACCCTATCTATTCAACTTAGAATATAAGTTATATGAGTGTAAGAAAGCACCTCACAAGAAAATTAGAATATGGGCAAAACCTTCAAGGTCGAAGCCCGTTTATAGTCCGCACTGTAAGACATGCCTACAGTCAGACTTTCACGCATTAAAGTAAGTGTAGTGACTGCATGTAACTTTACTCACAGTCGGTACAGCAATCTGTTGCCTGTTCACGTCAACTTTGACGAATACGGACTGCTCGTCCAATGATTACTTTCCACCTGACCACCAGGACGACCTTCACACGACTGGAGACTTATTACAATTTTTGTGATAAGTCCCATAGTTACCAAGATATAACCATTTATAAATTACTCTGAAATTACACTTTCGAAGGAATAAGTGTGTAGGGAAACAGAAAGATGCTCAGGTGTATAGCATTCTGTCTGAACTAATTACATACTTACTTACGTACACTATGGCCTCACAGTTCATCGTTCGTTTGTCTTTTTTTAACACTGTGCGGACTGCAGTTAAACCGTACTGAGTCGAGTGGGCTGACACCGTTCACCCGGATTATCGGGTAAGAATTTGTGGTCGAACGAACTGTCAATAGTTACCAGTGACCATGCCGATAGAAGTTATTGAGACGTCAGCAGAAGAAATAAATTGTGAGCTGGTGGACAGTCCGTCAGCGAACATGAGTAGCTGAATAGCAAATTTTAGCAAACGAGGTGGATTTACTTACGTTGCTTGAGAGAGGGATTTGCCAGAGGAGTCTGTTCATTAGGAATGACTAACGGATGCGTACTTACATGTATATGTTTTACTGATCACGTTGTAGAGTCCTCCATTGTTTATTCACTGGTCACTCCTACTATTAAATGGTCTCGTTGTATTCCATATGAGCCGCCCTTGTGTGCCTCGGCCTTAATGTTGACTAGCTGCTCCACTAACTAATCAACACGTCTGTCTCCACATGTTTGCCGCCAATCGAATCACGTTGCTTTGCTTCTGCATTCACGTTTACTAATGTCGATTTTCTTCTTCGGATTCACTGGTGTACTTGTTTTGTGTTGTTAATTCATATGCTTACGGCATGTCTACAAATGACACTTACTGACCAAGTTACAAACTAAAGACAACTACCCACTCTGCTGTTTCTTTACAACGGATAAACCCATCGTGCTTCACTGTTTTGCAACACATTAGTCACAACACCCGTGTATGTACACAGTGAAACGTAACCATTTGAATAGCGCAAGATACAGACGAAACCGCTGCTAGCACTTCGTACGGGAAATTGTAGAAGGGTGTTTGAACTGGACTAATGTGGAATTGAGCAATGATCACTTGCCTAAGGGCCAAGACAACTATGGCTTGCAGCTATATTTTTTGCTAGGGCTGATGAAGTTATATTAGTTCTGGAACCAGTTGGAGCCGTGAACCATCTAGACATACATGCGTCTAACAGTAGTCATCCAAAGTTGGGGACACAGCTTTCTGGAAAAGAGTGTGGACGTCATTAATTTGCTTTGGATCAAGACCAATAATGAGAAGCTGACGGTCCTGCGGACTGTGAAAAACACAACAAAGATAAAGCTGGATACAGTTCGAAGGGGCTGTGAAAAGGTAGTGGTGCTTCCATCTCACAACTCGGAAGACCGCTGGTAGTCAGTGGTCCACTTCAAGGCAGCCAGGTTTGCAAGAAGAACAAATACTTTGAGGTTTGTCGTTATTCTGTAAGGTTTGCTGGATACAGGGTTTCACAAAATGGACTTACCACTAAGGGAGCATCTGAATAATGGACAGCTCACTGAATATTTGCTGTTGAAAGAGAGGACAGAGTGATTCTGTTTATTCTGCTTTTGAAATGATCAGGCAAGCTGAACACTATTCATACAAGGCTGTGGTTGAGCGTTTGGATTTGATTATTCGGTCATGCCTATTGTGAGGTTGCTGGCGTTGTGGTTAACACTCTAGTCTCACAAGCACGAGGGTCAGAGTGCAAACTCTGATCCGGACAAGGATATGCACTACTGATGAGCTCTAATAAGAGCAAAACTCGAGTCTAGTGCTTCCTTTTGAAGTGGGCTAACCGAAGGGTTTATCTGAATGCGAAGGCTGCGATCAAGTATGGGTGTTGTTCAATTTTGAGATTAAACTTACTTGGAAGTTTTGAGTAGTCAAATGGATATCGTACAATACTTAAACTACGCCCGGAAACGGGTGCTATCAATGGTGGTAGTAGCGATACATGAATTGAAGATAACACAACGTTATGACCAAATTGTAATACTCTACCTTTCAACCACCTCGGGTGTCCCTCCTCAATTAATGTGATTTAGATTATAATACTCCTGAGGAAGGCCACCCAAGATGGTTGAAACGCAGAGTATTGCAACTTGCTCATAAGGTTTTGTTATACTCAATCAATTTATCAATAATATGTTAAACATGACGCCCAAATTGTTTGCCTTCATTCATACTAAATTTGGTGCGGGGATATCTTACAGGTAGTAGTTACGACTGTGAAGAACCACGAAGGCGAATACAGCTGGAAGGACTCCAAACCGCAACGGAAATGGGTATAGTAAATATGGCTGAGCCGAAGAAAATTGGCAGCACCAGGGTGACTCCAGGAGCTAGTCCAAGTGTAGAATTAGTAGTTATCGGAATCTCAATTACCGCTTACCGCCAGGTGGGTTTTCGTAACGACGAATGTGTCTTTGTCCATTTATCTCAACGGAGACAGCAGTATTATGAGTTATTATTAGAGGCGCCATTCAAGAGTTTTCAGAAGTGACGTGCTAACACGGTGCCTGAATAATACGGATGTGGGAAAATAAGGAGGCAGAAAATAGATTGATTTATACTCAGTGGCATTTGGAACAGCTAACTGGTGTGGCTTACGAGCTGAAAGCACGATCGTGAATGCCATGCATCTTGGTGACTAAGTCTCGAAATACCATTTTCAGTCAGCCAGTAAAACTTACGAGTGTGCCGTTGGCGTGGATTTCTTGGAAACCTATGAGACTCTGATTGACTTCGAGTGTAGGACGGTGGACAGTAAATACGGAGTCTTATCTAGTCAGCAGAGAATGAGTTTAGGTCAACCAGGCGCATAGTCTCAAAGTATCACAGTGACTTTCCCGTGTTGCAGTCATTGAACAGTAACTTAAGGGCACTGTTCATAAATGATGATAAATCTTATGAATGTTGTAAGCAGCGCGAGCACGAAAGTCCCGTAACGTCATATCTTATAAACCTTCGAAATGGAAGTGAGGAAACGATACTCCGACTGAAGATCTAATTGAGTGTAATGAAAACTCTTATAATTCGCCCGTTTTGTTAGAGAATCAGAGAGGAAATTCTCCATTTTGTATTGATTCACAATGTTTGAACGAAGTCCTGCGGAATACATTTATTTTACCACCTTTGACAATGAACAATTTTAAAAATTAACACAATCGACTTATGCTCAGACTACAGGCAAGTAACAACCAGAGTGGAAGGCCAAAAGAAAAAAGCGTTCGCCATTGGGTGGGGTCAATAAAAATCCGCTAGTGTATCAGCAAGTATATCAGGCACACTTTTTACGTTCCTTCCACTGATGAAGAAATTACTGGAGGGGTGGATAACTTTAGGTGACTGCAGAGATACAACTGTGATTTACAGTCCCTCAGGGCGGCAGCACGACCCAATTTTGAGGCCGTGTTGCATAGAATTCCTTGGACAAGTTTGTACATAAATGCACGCAATTCACAACTGATACAAGCATTAGTAAAGCTGATGGATCATAGAGCTTTATAATGAGAAATGAGTCAACTGTCAGAGAAAATTATCAACTTTGCGAAAGACTCAGTGTCCTGTTCAGGCATTTCTTAAGTCCAACAGCATTGTACAATCGATTTGTAGATGGAGGTAATACAATCTTATCACGGTCGTATGTCATATTGTGACTGAACGAAAGCTTCGAATGTACGGATGGGACACAAGTGACCTTTAACAAAATTCAACAAAAACTTAAGATAGACTAGTTGACATTAAAGCTGTTGATGGCTGCTGAAATTTTTACGATACCCAAGATTGACATCGCCAGGAGTGGTGAGGTTGTTCATAAACACATACTGGGAATAATCCAGCGCATACATACATGGTCTTAGCTCCAACAGATCGGATATATTCAATAATTGTGAAGAATTATCTGGAAATATTTGACAGCTGGATAAACGAGGGCCGTACTTATTGAGTCAACGTTTTTATATAGCCGCTGACCGAAAGTCACCGGGGTCGATTATGAATTGGTTGTCGCACTAGACAGTGTGGATTTTCTAAGTAAATATGAGTTGCGCAAATCAGATATTGATTGAGTTTTGACCTGCTTTGAACTCTTTGGTGTTGACAAACATAAAGCATCTTGGATTACCAGTTCGCACGAACTACGACCGCAAGTGTGTTTACACTGATGTTTGATGCTCAGTGTCAAACTGACACTTCACAACTGGGTTTGTCCTGGTGTGGACTCATCAGGAAGAGGAAATCTAAGTGGGGGTTGGTCCCTTTGCGCTAAGAAGCGAAGCTCGTATCCGCTCTGTCATCAGTTCTGCTTCTAACACGAAAAAATTGCCAGTTCAACTCATTACTCAGCATCTGTCTCCCTGATGAGTTACAACCAGGAAGAAACCGACTGTGGGGCGTCCGTCAGTTTGAAGATAAGCGTCATAAAGCATTGCAAACGGATGGTGATTAATTGTAACGATCCACTGGGGTAGATAATTTTCGTTGTGTCTTCTATCGGCCACAAGAATGGTTTACTCAGTGGTAACATAAAATTTGTTCAACACCTGTAAATTTATACACAACAGTAGAGAGCAAACAAACACAACTGATCACGTGTATGGTCAAGGCGAACTGCCCGCGGGGCCCATTTATGAAACGTCAGCCAGATGTGAGAAAACATGGTTGGTCGTAAGTAACTGGCCAGCCAGAGGGTGACAAAATGATGAACCAGCACATCAACCAACACTTCTGTTGTGAGCGATGAAGGTCTCTCTAGTCAAAGCAAAACCATTAATCCTGAGGTCGAGAAAAATGGGGCTTGACGTTAACAATTTCCTGAAACTACCTTGTGATTGAACCTTTCGATTTTAGAACAGGATCCGGGAACTTTGCTGAAATCAAAACGTCCAGATCAGATGCCTTCGAGAGTAATGTTTTAATTACTGTTGGCAATAAAAGCTCGAAATAGGTGACTCATCGTGGCGTTAAGGTAACTCTGTTCATACTGGAAAGATCTATATATGAAACACTTTGAGGCGATGATCGGAACGCCTGAACCATTCGAGTTCCAAAAAATCCGAAAAAACTTGAGCTATGTTTGGTAGGATGCCAATAGATGGATCCTGCCGGTTACCTTCAAGCAAACGATCTTTTGAGGCAAGGAGCCTATCAGCTGGAGACTAAAAACGATACACTGTAATGCGTTCACACGATCAAGAAGAGAAGACTGTATGGTAGAATATTTAACACATCGCCAAGATCTATAATCAATAGCCTTAACTGGACCTTATCCTATCACACAAACGATAATCTACACATGACTGATTTGCCATAGTTTATTTCCCGTTTGAAAGACCACCACCATGAAGGAATTGTAGGTGTAGAAAATCACGGTTTACCCGATGCAGTTCTCAAAACTTATGATTACCGATTCGAAAGGACAAATTTTCAGATGTGCTTCGATAGACTGGAGAATAATCTATTCCGAACACCCTTATCATCTACAAACAAGTCAAACGAACGAAAAAGAATGATTACTTACCAAAAGAGGCGATAAAAACTCGGTACTCACACTAGTGTTATTGACTGGCTGTTCACCTGTCCAGACATATGCAGTTAAACTGCCGTTTCAACTGATGCAAACCCTATGACTGCCAATGAACACTGGCGTTGGAATTCGGTCGAACTCGAAATTAACCACAAAGGAAGTCACAGAGAAAATTAACAGCAAATGGAAATTTGTAAACATTTCTGGCACAAGCCGTTTAATGCAAACCTAATAGAGCAGACACTTCCCAATGGATTAACTGTTGAAAATTCTGAAGCAGAGTGGGGAGAAATCTGTGATGGCAACGGTGAATGAAAGGACCATAATTTGCAAACGAACGCCACATGGTTGTGTGTCGTGCACAACGACAAGCAGAAATGAGTTGCATGATATTCATCTGGGAAGACTGTACCACTCATAGTAGTTAATGATTGAAGAGAATTTTTCGGGATACCAGACAACATTAGAAAGTTTAAAAAGAGTTCTGCAATATGAAGACGATGAAACATAGACATTTTATCGGTGACGGATGTACTGGACTGCCTAATAAACCCGTGGATAGTAAGTTGACTGAATGCGGATACTGTAAATTACCTATGTGATTTACACGTGATGTGGTTTACATAAGTTGTCTTAGTGCTTAGAGAAGTCATAGAAGGATGTGTTGAGTAGGAGAGAATATGTAATCGGTCGCTGATCATTTGTTAACGGTGACTAAGTTGTGTACAACCTATGTCGATTTCTCAATAAACTATTCCTTGGTGTCAGTAGCGTTCGGGTTTAGTTAGCACATCGCACCATGTGCGTGAAAACTGTTCACGTAATACGAGGATGACAAAAACTATGTAGCTTAGTATGATAAACCAGTTTTTCTGGTTAAGTATTCGACATACTGGTCCATTCACAACAGGAATATCTTAGTTGAATGTCCGTTAGAAATTGTCCTCACTCATAATCTCTTTATCAGAGGAAACGAGAGTGCTGTATATGTTCAACTTAGAGGACGAGCTGTGGAAAACAATCAACCTACAATATGAAAAACACAAATTTGGAGGGTTCCAAATGTATAAATGGCACAGATAAATAGGCAACGAATATTCTGATGTACCTGACTTGAAGTTGGAATGTATCGATATGATGTTTCGAGATACGGTTTTTATCCAGCGATTCAATAATTCGCATGTAGATTACTAACTTTGTGTTGAACTGTAAAGCTGTAGATTATTTTTAAAATTTGTGCATTACAGTTTATGTTGTATCAACGTGCAAGTATAACTGGAAACAGATTATCGCTAATACGGGTGGAGTTTTTAATTTTTATAAACGTGGATTTTGGCAGACAGAAGTCCGTAAAACGTGTAGTTCATTGTCATACATTTGTGAATCTACAGCATTAATAGTGTGTAAACCATGGTTTCCAGCTCAACGTCAAAATTACTCGGGTCGCAAAGAACGACCGATATAACAAGCAAAAGGAACTTTAGTTTGTGTGCAGCAAAGCGCATACATTTCCCATGGAATTCTGCAGTACTTATCTTTTATATCGATTACACAATTTGCCTGTTATGGTTGACACCCTACGGCATCTACGTTTTCAACATACTGCCGTCAATATTAATCGTTTATATGTGTTCTTTTGGTTTCCTTTCTAGTCAGGTGCATACAAAGAGCTTTTTCACAGCACAAAAATGCAGTCACATCAACCACACATAGCAGATCTTCACAAGCCGGCATTGTCTACCCGATGGGAACTCATTTTGTCCTGCAACCAGATGCTGTCGATAATGTCGACACAACACTCGATTTCTGATATGAAATGGAAACATGCTAGATTTCTGATAGGTCTGTTCTTTGTAAGGGTTTCTAGCCAAGGTAAACAGAAGAGCCATCTATTCATGCCGTTCGGTTTGACCACAAGCAACAAGCCGAGTTTTCAGTAAATGCCATTGGAACATCAAAACGGCTAAAAGTAAGTGCTGTGAGATACTTCGCTTTGTTTTTGGGTCCTCTAAACTTATAGAGTCTGCCAGACTACTTGTCAGTAGTACGGTTTCAGTGTCCATCGATAGTGTTGGTGGATTCCATGGCAATGAATTGGGCAGGTAGCTGATTCCAAATGTGGAAATTCTTAGCTTCTGGCCTAGCTTCGTGAACCAGTTGGTATAGCACTGGCTGCGTTTGGATATGTTATGTCTGTCACTGGTTCGAATGTAGGTGAATTTCAATTTCGTTTATTCCTGTCGGTCACATTCGTGGGGCCAGTGGTTATATAAAGAAAGGGCATGGCAACATGAAAGAAAATTAAACGCGTCGCTCACTGACACAATTAGGGTTAATTCCATGGAAATAATACTGACCGCACCAGCATTGTTTAAGCGCATATAAGTGGTCGATATTGCTTGATCAGCATATTTTCCTTGAATTCCAACAGCTTTGGGTTACGAGTGTGTAACGAACGAGTGAACGATGTTATAGGGTCAGCCATATGACCCGCACCCAACACATGTTTAACGATCGAACATGCCGCGTTCCGGTCTGACGGCGTTCCGGTCTGGCCGCTGTGTTGCTAATATATGTTGCATCATCGCGTTCAGCAGGAACACGAAAGAAAATATTGCCAGTGGGGAGCAACAGTCACAAGTAAACAGCTGAGAAGGTACGATTCAAGGCCAACTATAACTTTTGGCCAAGCCGGTTGTGATCTGTTCACTTCTGAAAGTTCCAACCAACCAACTTTTTACTTTTGTGACACAGTCACAGTCAGAAGTTTGGTCATCCGTTGCTTACGCGTATGCATATTCGGTGTTGACATTCAGTAGATTTTGGTGGAAAGATCAGTGTTGTCATGCACAGAGATATTCGTTTCTAACGAGTCAAAGAAAGTGTCTTGGTTCAACTGACTAATCATAGTAGAACGATAACTCGAAGCTATAATTTTTTAAGTGTCATTTTTGTTTTAGTAAGTTATGGCCTGTTTAATGTTCTTTAATGATGTTATCATTGGATGTTTTGTGCCTCTGAAAACATCCATTCGTTTCAACGTCAAACACATATGATAACTCTTCTTAGAAGCGCCACTACCTACGTTCCCAGTAAAAACCCGAAAACAAAAGGTATGATTTTTAGTTGCCTTATAAATGACCCAAAGTTTGGTACTGCACCTACAGGGTTCGTTAGAGAGGTAGTGTTTTAAATGAGAATAACTTATCGAAGAGGTCATCATATTTCAACAACCTGTGTTAGTTGGCACTGATTTTAACCCGAACACAACTGCTGTAGCTGGCATTTCTGAACGTGCTTTCAGCTGTCAATTGGGACGGAATATTTTTGCATATTAGTAAAATAAGTGTTCACAGTCTAAAGGTATCACGTGAAACGGACAAGCATAAGATGCACTAACGTGAACTCAGAATAAAAACGGAATCAATGATGAGCTGAAATTACCCCAAGAGTTAACGACTCCTAAGAAATGTGAACAGTTGAACTTGGTTGTACATTGAACGATAAGCTCTCTTCGGTAGTGTCTAACGATCGATGCGATCGACCCTCGGTTAACTGCTGCGTAGCTGTTGTCAGACCAATTCCTAGATAGAAAAATTCATTTTGATGGAGATTTCTTTTAAGCTATCATTTTGGTTGTCTTTTTATGTCTACGGTTAAGAGGGCCGTGTTAACACGGTTCGCGAATTTCTTATGCCCCACCTAAATCCCTGCATAGGAGCGACATACCCACAGTTATTCTACCAAACCAAACTCGACCAGTTGGCAAGAAGTTTGACTTCGACTGCTTTGAGTCCCAACTTCAGAAAAAGCTATCTGAAGGCGCAACATTAAACGGGCAGGTTGATTTGTATGCGAAGTTCACTCTGTAATCAAATATGCTGATCGTCGAAGGCCCTACCAGAGTGTATCATGAGACCGTTATCATAAACAGATGAAGTAAAGTCCAGGTTTGAGATATACATATATGACATCCTGCATAAGCTTCGCAAGTCTCGGTAGAGTGGGGTTCCGAAAGACCTTTAATTATTGACAGTAATGAGCTGTTCATTTCTGTCTTTGTGAATGTGCTTTTTAAATGTTTGACCAACGTGGTTTGGCTCCTCTTCTACAATCTAATCGACCCATCGGTTGCTGAACTTTTTATTTCTCTATACTACAACTTTTAAATAAACCGTCTAACGTTAATTCAAAACCGTGGAAAACTTGATCCGGTTTGCAGAAACGCTTTCAACTTTCTCAGGTAAATCGCCCGAAAATTTCTCGCGTGATTTTTATCTATTTGTCTCTTTCCATTTTTAACAGCCGTTTGAATCCCATATAGATATGTAAACACAGATGTTTTCAGCTAGTGTGAAAATAATTTACTTTACAAACGAACTCTTACAATACATTTGAAAATTATAACAATCAACAAAATGAGATTGAGAACGAAATTCTTGGTGCTAAAACTTAGTAATCGTAAAGATAAGCATTGGTAGACACTTTGATATTGGTGTAATTAGACCGGACCTTCTGTGGCTCGTTGCAATTCATGGTAATCGCTGAATAAGACCTGCATGAGGGATTGTTTTGGAACCGATGAGAAAATATTGGATTTATATTAAACCTAAAACAAATGACGTATCATTATTGATGAACAATCAATCAATGCGTTAGGTTGACTATCCCACAAACACCGACTTTTTATACAGTAGTGTGCAGATGAGGTCTCTCCGAACAAAGACCACAATTTTCGAAAACATTCAAACAATGCGTACGGTTTACATTAAGCTCAAGACAAGATTAAGTTTTCTATCCATGAAGGCTCCTACCAGAGGCCTTTCTATAGGTTCCTACGGGTTCGACATCAGTTGTTAATTAGGGAGGAAATTGCAAAGATCCTTTCCATTGGTGTTTTCGTTGGTGCTTCCCCTACAACGCGTTTGAAACTGTCAACAAACCGCTGCTCTTGACAGTTTCATTAGGAATGTTATGTTAGCGCACAAACGCGCTGAAACTTACCTGTGCTAAGGAACTCAGTGAATTGAATCTAAGTAAGTGCAGTCTAGCTGTAACAAACAATGGCTTATGGAACAACAGATGGACTAACAATGTACTACATGGTTTTAGTAACTAACTCAACCGCGGTTTTCACATTAAAAGTTTCGGGCCGTTTCCGAATGCGCTCTTAAAAACGGGCTACAATTGCCCGTTTAATTGCCCTGAAAAATTACCTTCACAGCTAACCAAAGAGTGTAGCGTTAGGGTCACGGTTGCAACTCCGTTCGGATCAGCACTTTTAATGCACGTGCACATCTTGATTATCAGTTGACCATATCTACCAGCTGAACACTTATGTTACGATAACTCACGTTGCAGCTTACGGCAGCTTTTCTGTGGATAATCTCAAGGTGTTTTTAGTGAAACTGCAAACGTGTACATTTCTCAAATACTTCGAGAATGATTAACCGAGATGTGACTCAATTTTGGTAAAGGAGTCAATTTGTCCGAAGAAATTTACAGGTTCATCAATTAGTTTTGAGTTAGTCAGCCACTGCGATGGTCTTGAATAAACCTTCGTAGAACGCGTCGATATCCATCGAATGGTGGGTCACCGTTGTCCATTTCTTGATGAATGTCCACCCCAACCAAGACAGCCACAATCGCAGCACCTTTTGGTACGTGGACATTCGAATTGACCAATATGGGTAAAATCTTCGCCTGTTTAAGGGACTTTGTCCATTGATACTTGATTTCGAAATCCTTACGAAAACAATGGGGTTATAAGATCTCATTCAAAAACACAGAGAAATTCTTCCTCAAATTAAGTCATCTTGGAGAGTAAGCATTCGGCGTTACCAAAACCGTATTTTTAGCAGACAGAATAGTTGATAAAATTATTACCCAAGTTTTGTTATAAATTGATTTGTATAATCGTCGGACTTAATAAGAAAGCATGTCAAGTAATGGATAACGAAATAATCATGTGCATTGGGGCTTGCATGTAAAGACTCGAAACATTACCTTGTTGAAAAAGTCGGTATGTAGTCAGAAGGGTAGGAATGAAGAAGATTTTCAAAGTCGGACAAAAGTTTGGATGCAAACAACGTACACGGTTTAACCCGCTGAACGACAGTACAAACAATAGGACCGTAACCAGGAATGTTGCTGCAGGCAAACAGGCGCTTCCTTAATTGAAAAAATAAATCTGAAGTCTTTGGTTGGATAAAAAATAGCTGTAGAACACTATACCTAAAGGGGGAGTACACTTTCGTTCACAGAACGGGGTTGCAGTTATATCGGACAGAAAAAGACTTAAGGTGTAAACCATTCTCGTGAAAATGTGGTTTACGTGAAGAAGTCACAAAATGTAGTTCATCGCTTAACAGTTGATTTCAACTTTTATTTCAGAACATACTTCAAAAAGTTGCTGGTAGATTGTACCCTTTACAGAGGAGATAAGACATCAATACACTTGAATTTAATGGGCGATAAAGAGCGTGTGCCAGAGGAATTTGGCTGTTGGGTAAAATCGCACAGAAAACGAGAAGGGAGGGTATTTTCGAGTGTTAGATGCCGAAGATGATACCATCTATGTACCTAAGCAAAAGAGAATTTTTGCGAGCCGGCATTTGACTCCGAAAAAGAAAGGAAAAGATGAAGACGAAATTGCACATCATAAAACACCTGAATTTGTAACCGGTTGAGAAGATCGGTTAACATTATCCAGTTCAGTGTGGCAACAACAGTTGAATACCACACATTGTGAGAAGGCAGGACAAATTTTTCCATATGATTACATGTGAATACGATGATATAAATGAAGAAACAGAAACAGACCTTCTTACAGCTGTTACCCAGAGATGACTAAAGTAAATAGACGAGACAGGACGATACGTCAGCAGCGGACGGGCACCAACGACACGCAAACCGATGTGGCTCATTGTGATGATCCTGAAGCAGAAGTCGTTCAAAGAGAAGCTTTCCAAAATCTTTTAACGCCACTGAATTGCATGCCATCGATCGAAATTTAAGGGTTTTTCTTTACTACTCGTAAGTTGTTGGTAGCTCTTCAGCCGTCAGCAATTCCTTCTGTGATGCAATCTCTGAATATATTATCAAGCCAACTTTCAAGACAATGTTTGAGCGCACCCGAAGACCATATGCTAACCCTCATGTTTTGCCAGCATCAAGCAGCCTCATTTCTTCATATACAGCTATGCTTCTGTTTAGGAATCGTTGCTACTGTAACAATTCATTTTAGCGAAAAATCAACCAAAATTTAGTGCGCCTTCAAAATTACGGTTAACTCTTCAATTTTGCAAGAAGATATTCGTATGAGGCATTCGACACAATTTGGTTACTTTCTAAATTTCCAGTTTCTGTGGCAGCTAATATTACTAATCACCGTCTGAGTGTACGAAACAGTAAGATGGCAGTTATGTTTTGACTGCTGAAGACGGCGATTCCATTGCTGCATAGTCCCATACTTTATGTGCGTAGTTGTTTCTTCTAACGCAGTTTCTTAGGTTGGCGGATTAAAATTTATTAGCATGTATAAAGTGTGTCTCCATGAGGCAACACAGGTCAGGATCGAAGTTAGAATTGATGGTCAGTTGATCACGAGTGGAATTAGGACGCAAAACCGAACCAAATTTTGTAGCAGAAAGCATTTCCGCCAGTCTAAAAACTTTCAGGAACACATAGCTGTCACTTTTCTTTCCGTTCCGAACAGTGAGTTGAAAACCAATGACCAGTTTCACTATATACAACATTAAAAAGTTTAGCAACTATGTGGTCTGTATTACTAATTGATGCAGACGTTATCAGTCAAAGATATCAGCTGTTCCTCCAGTATTCATTAACATTTTGGGTTGGCAACGTAGCTGTCTATTATGCAGTTGATTATGCGAATTGGACCTTCACAAACAGCCGTCATTAGCAATAGTCCCGTTAAATCTGCTAGTTACCTTTACTAAGAAAAAACGACAGATGCAATACTGAAACCTGTTGAGGTAAGAATAACGAAACAACCAAAGTGATGTTAGCCTTATCGATGCTATTTCCAGTCTACCAACTTGCGCACCTTGTGAAACTCTTTGCTGATTGATAAAGATGCATTGAAACATTTCCAAATTTAAACCATAGTTTGGTGCAGAAATTCAGTCGACTTTGAGTTCTGTGATATTCATCTGAATTATGTGGGCATTCTATTGACTTTTACGAAATTTACAAATCAGTTTTGGAATATTGTAATTGCGTGTAATAGATTTAGGGAAAGGGAGCAAGATTTGTGCATTTGTTCCACAACCATGTACTTTATCTACACTAGACAAAACTAACACGCATAGGCTCTCAAGTTTAATCACAACATTTCATGCCACTAAATTACGTGTCCACTTTATTTCCAATCCGGTTTTGTGCCCACGCCAAAAAGATGAAATGCCTATTTATGTAGCCTCGTTATGCGTATAGTCATTCACTTGTTTCTGTGGAACCAGTTATATTCACCGCGTGACCAGGCGGTCATCTGAAGAGGTCCGTGAACATGAAGCACTTTGGCTCAATAGTGGAATAAGGAGATCCGTCAACAGCGTCATACTGTCATGCTCAGTGGATTTAAATGACTCCGTCAATATGATGGACGCAATTCGTTCAATTTTCTGAGTTAAGGGCACCCAGTTGAAGTCAGTGAGAGTTAGGAATCTGTTCACATCTGAAACTACTGAAATTCGCCTGTACTACACTCCCCTGCGATCCCAGAATCGGTGGTCAATTCACAACCTTGTAAACTTATCCAGACCCATTGTTAAAAAGGGTGCTTGTTTACTGCTTGAAATTGATTTGACTGACTTCATTAACCATGCGTTCTCTGTTTAACCCGTGCATGATTTCCCTGTAAAATTGTGATATAAATTTTGATGTACTTAGCCTGATAACAAATAATTGAAAACAGGCTTGTTCACCACACAGTGCCTTATAATGCCAATGTATCAACTGAATTATAGGTTAGTCGTGCATAAGGTGAGGATCGTCAGCTCACTAACAGGCAGGGTAGCAGAGTTGTTAATTTAAAATAAGTACAACTGTGAAAACTCTGGATTTCTGATAGACTTCATTTAACGACAGAAACAGCGGCAAGTGCTCTAGAAGCTGAGTTCTGAAGACACGCTGGCGGTTTGGGGATTTCACACGGGCTCAGTCATTTATCTGTTCAACTGTCTCATATGGGATCCACAACCTTTTCCCAGGGATCGGTGATTCGATTTCATTTGATGGCCAGCTTCCTCATAATCAAGTTCCATCTAAACTAACAAATCTGTCGTGCTATTCCTTAGCGGTGTAATTTCAGTACGGACTACTGGCGTTGGTGGATTCCTTTGAGAACTGTTTGAGGAATGCTGCCAAGTCATCAGTTGATTACTAATAGATGATTCGATACAAACCAGTTCATTCTGCGCTTCTTTTAGAACGCAAAGAGTGATTAACATACTAGTTTAATGAATGAGGACCGAACAGCCTCATAGCTTTCAAAGTCCAACTTTATCCTTTATGTGCATAATCTGATTATTTGCTTATAATACATAATTTCAGCGAGCAAACGTTCAGAATGACGAGGTAGGTTCAAGTAAACAAGTGCTTAGGAGTGCACGAAACCAATTGTTAGAAAAAGTGAAATATTTTTAGATGAATTAACTATTCACTGCTGATGTACAATTAACCTACGCAACCGGAGTAGTAGAATATGTAACATTCAGAAACTGTCGTAAGCAGCCTGGCAACCACACTAAACTGAACTTTGGCGTCCTCATAGACTTCTCATTGAACTCCCCCAAAATTACTCATTTGTTTGCTCGTATCGAGCATCATACATCGATCGTACTACAAGGCGATTGTCTGGTAGGGTGCGTGAACATCATCCTGTCTGGTTGAACAGTGGTGCGATTAAAACGGTTTAAGGCTCGAGTTTTGCTAATCTGATCGATTTAAATCATTTTGTCAGTAAGAAAGATGTATTTCAGATTGTCTACCGAATGGTAAGAGATCGATCAAAAATGGTGAGATCCCGAGTGTTGACCATTGATGAGGCCATCAGTATCCTGTTACACAACCCTGACCTATGCGCCCAAAAGAAGTTCGTGCGGTTACTTCATCTCGCTCGGCCCACAATGAGCTGACGATTTGGAACAGCGATTGCGTAAGTGATAACAAATAAACAGTACATAACCTCTCTCGACCGTTTTTCCGACCCACCGTAGTTAATGGTTTTCGTATTTATTGTATTGTAAGTAGCCTGATGATGAAGCACAGAAAACAAGTCTTGTTCACTATGTCGTTTTCATTACTTTTGACCAAAATAGGTCGGATCGATGATTCAAATTCTTAACTACTGATAAGACATGAAGTAGTCAAACGTTAATATACCTCACATACACCAACAGTGAGCATTGGCTGAACCTACGTTCTGTAATATCTGTATCAATTGATTGGACCTGCGTGAATTTCGTTTTCACCTAATCTAAACGACGTAGATGTTTCGTGAGCATAATTCTGGTCATAAATTAAAGGGTCTTAAAATAAGCATCATGAAGTCATCAGCTTGGTGAGTGATTTGACATTTTGTGTTCCGAACAAATTGGAATTTTGCCCATAGATTTCGGAGAACAGAGAGAGCTTCAAAGACGATTAACTTGTTAGAATGATCGAACCAAATGGCTCGCCTAAGAGTATTAGCCTCGTCTTTCACTGAACCGGTGATTAATCTGTTCCCCAGTGAATAATACAAATAATATTGCAACTTTAACATTACCCACAATTGATCGCAGCTGTCGCATTCCCAGTCGGCCCCTTTCGAAAAGAATAAGCACTAGACTCGAGCTTCGCTTTCATTACAGCTCGTCAGTAGTGCATATCCTTGCCACGCTGTTCATGAGGTAACCGTGTTTACCACTGCGCCATTGACCTCACATTATTACTGTTATTAACCGAGTCAATCTCTTGAAGAAGTTTCAAGCAAAGCCATTAAGCTCGAATTTTTTCGTTTCCACAGAGAAAATGCAGTTAAAACTTTTCATTGTAAAGCCAAGACTGTTAACCAGCGTCTTTGATCTAATCCAAAGTTATTCGTTACGCCTAGTCAAAAAGTATTGTGGTAAATCTTTGGTTTTTGCATGTCAACGTAGACATAAAAACAAAGTGCAAATCCTTATTTACACCATATTATATTCAACAATTAAGTCATATCAGGAGTTGAGCTAAAATCCATTGCTACCCTTAATGTTCCTTAGAAAAACGGTCTTTCCAACACATTTGTCTTTGTGACGGTTTTCGTTCTGTACACATCAACTACATCATAAAAACACTAGCTCTATTTTGACAAAGAACATCGTGTTTTTTGTCACCGTCAAACGCTTTCGATTTATTTTCTCTTGGAAAATCTACATTCACGAATTTGAAACGGTCGATTTACCTTCTAATCAGTGTTCTCTTGAAAATACGATAAAATCTCAAAAATACCCGCTGCGGCATAGCCAACATTTGTGTAGTGATAGCAGCCTCTATTTTGCATCAAATTTTGTGAAGTGAATCATTGCGGTTGAGTAGAATATTTCCGAATCATACATCGTAATTCACAGTCAAACGTAATCAGTATGTTGACCATTATGAATTCTTGAGCAAACTGAAGAATCCACTAAGGCTACACGTTTCAATATTTTGTGAGAGACTTCAACATGTCAACCATGTACTCATCATCAGCAGCAGCATCATTAACGTCAACACTCTGCTTCTCCTGTTCTCTATTACAGCAGGAACGATAATCAACTGAATGAGCTTAGCCGTTGGTTTGACAATTTGCTTCATTTACAAATGACACGGGGATCTTAATAAGGTATTCAGACTTTCGTTAGAAACGGATTTTGGTGCAGGATGCACTTTGGTGTCAATCACAGGCTAATGGAGAAAGAAAATCACAAAATAAAATCCCGTTTTTA
This sequence comes from Paragonimus skrjabini miyazakii, assembly GCA_014338405.1. NCBI lineage: Eukaryota > Metazoa > Platyhelminthes > Trematoda > Plagiorchiida > Troglotrematidae > Paragonimus > Paragonimus skrjabini miyazakii. Next base: position 72,813 of record JTDE01000129.1, read on the forward strand.
ACAATCGAGAACGTTGAAAGTTGGAACCAAATTTGCATGCAAATTAGTAATCAAACTGTCCTAATGAACTGTTCGCTTAATTGTGCAAAGAGAATTCAGTCCGTTTCAATTTCAGAAACTTTCACAGATTTGTTTGCTTTGTGAAAATTGTAATGTAGCGTACACCCAAAAACTGGTTGAAGGTCACTCATACATGGTGGTTTTTATTGTGCAGTGGAGGTCTAAGAGGATCGCACAAGATGCATAAACAAAACAGGTCTATTATACGAAGTTGATGTGGTGTACGCAATCGATAATGAAGTTATAAATAAGCACATTTGTTTAAGCGTCGTTCTATGGTTGACCTATCTGTTTTTAAGCAACAAATTCGAACGTACTATCTACGATTGTATGATGTAAAGGGATACAGGTTGCATCCTGACAGAAAATCTTCCAGTCAACAAATGACAGCGGATGTTATCTATAAGGAGGAAGAAAGTACCCGTAAGCATATGGAAAAATTAACCGGGCTGAGAAGGAGAAACTATTGGTGTTTTAACTGATGAAGCTGAGTACACTAGAAGCTACCAAAAACTACAGCGGTCTGTGTATACTCCCGGACTGTAGCTGGAGCGATTAATAGACATTATACAGAAGAAACGAAGAAGACGGCGGGAGATTTTATTAAAGTGGAGCAAGCAGCGGGTTTTGTTGGCCTTCGTTGCAACAAGAAGTACTTCAGAATCTTAACTGATCAGTAGATTAAATGTCTGCATGAAAACTATGCAACAAATTCTGAATTACATTACAAGATGGCTGTAGAAAAAATGGAAGAAGCCTGAAGCCTGTTTACTGAAATGATGGCAAATATACAATATCTTTTATCATGGGCTGGACAGCAGGGTTCTAGTATCTACCGGTTGTATTACATTCACTTTAGGGATGAGGCCATCACTGAAGTGAACTGGTTAACGTGAGTTCATGCTAGATGTAGTGTGCTCCTGTGGGCTCATTATCGATAAAATTTTGCTAATCGTAGGAAGGGAAAGATTTTCAGCCTTCCAATTTGCATACAGGCACCAGCAACCGGTAATCAGGAGCTTAACCCTTATGTGCTGGCGATGTAGCGTCTTTTATTCATGATATTCCACTAAAAAGTGAAGTGATCTACAGTTCAGCAGACGTAGTTAAGCACAATGGAAATTTCCAAAAGACCGCGGAAGTCTAGTTTCCATAAAAGCGTACTGTAAGGAACAACACCATTATCATGGCAAAGCAGAAGGCGAATATTACGCCTAGCTTCCAGTGCAATATGTCGATGCGAACTAAACTTGAAAATCAAAACCAGGGTTCCCATCGGAATTGTGGGATGGACACCGAACCACTCTTTGTGGTGAACGCACATGAAAATCCGTAAAACCAGCCTTCAGAATCAGCAACAGGTAAGGTATCGCTTATTGCGAGTGACAATTCGTTTCCTTCAGTGAAAGAAGTGTTTATCGTGAAGCTTTTTGATAAATCAAAGTACTACTAGCGCAACCTACGGAATAGTTATGTGTTACAGCGGGCGCATTGGAAGTTCTTTCATTGTATGAAAATTTCAGATATTAGAGTAATTAAACTTGTCACATTAAATGATAGCCGAGCTTTTGGCTGGTAAATGTAAATGTAAATGTCAGCTAACCTCATTAATGTTAAACTTAGGCAACGACTTTTGTGAAGAAACGCACCAGCTTCATACACGATTAACATTTCTGAGGTGAGGGTCTTCGTATAGTCGGATGGGAACTCTGACCACAATCCAGGTTAAGCCTATTACGGCCATTCATCAAGACTATGTTCAGTTAGTGTATCAAGGAACAGAAAAGAAACTGTCGTTGCATGCTGTGTTAATCCTTCAAGAATTTAGATAACAGGGAAGACCGTATAATTTTGTCGCAGATAGTTCTGGTATTTCCCCCCACTATTCGTTCACTTATAGTTTATTCAAACAAAATTTAACCTACTACTGTTTAACAAGACTTATTAGTGTTAACAGGTTACAGTCTGTTGTCAAATTCACATAGGTTAGGCTCATAGTGAGGATGTCCCGACTATCGGCAAGCAAACATAACACCCTGTCGTTTGACTGATCAAACTCCTCTTTGTTCTTCACAGGTAACTATCAGTACACAGATGAGCAAACTTGACGAGTAATGGTGAGGATTGATATACCCGATAGGCTGTGACAGCTAATAACTGCGCCGTACCTAGTAAGTATACTGACACAAAATGAGATGTATCGGTTTAGAATGTTTCACTAAAACGTCCACCTCGATAGATTTACCTCAAAACATGTGACAGCTAATACAGTGACGTAACAAATGACGATAGCAGTGAAGAAGGATATATTCGTTCACCTCCAGTCAAGAACCCAGTCATCGAGTTTACGATGCACTTCGTCCAGGGATTCTCACAACAACGCCTCCTTCTGATCTACTACCCGTCAGCTTAGGCCTGTCCGTCCAAAGAACAGTGTTCATCCTCATGCTCAGAACATGCTGCAGTACTCAGAGGTTTCGTGTTGTACAGCTGAATGGTCAGCAGAATACACGGGGCGTTTGACAACTCAACAGTTCAACATCAAAAGAAGGCATCATTTGACCAAATTAAGAAATGAGACGAGTATGAACCATACAAGTAAATCATCTGAGCCGTTCAAAGTCGTCTACACTCCGGTCAGCCAACCGATTTCCTTCCAATAACAAAGTCCAGTAACAGGTGATGCGACAGCGATTCGATTAGATAATCTAAAGATGTGTGCACAGAAAGTTCTTTCCTACCCGTAGCCTCTCATCGCTAGCAATCAATTTATCGTGGCGCATGCTCATCAATCACAGGCGACTGTAGTCACTTGTAGTCCATCCGATTGTGAACCAAGGTTTGTGCACTACTGTAGGCTTTACGTCAACCTGGTGATGATATCTAGCGAAGAACTGTGTACACCACTTTGTATTCGGAACGTAACAGTGATAATTATAGGAGTTTTTTGTAGCCACCGAGCACAGTTTCACGCGGGTGTGTTTCATGCAGTAGTTTAACTCACACAAGTTTTTAGATGCTACATTCACATTCGAACTTGTCATAATGATGCTGACATGTTGCGGGGTAAACTTAATAGGCTATCCGTTCTCCATTAACTATTTCGTGAGCAGTTCTTCCTACCAAGAAGTTTTATAAGTGAACCTGCACTCTCACCTTAGAAAAGTGATAGCAGTTACTATGTTGTCTTCTGTGAGTTTGTGAATGATGATCTTGTATCTTTTGGTCTGTCATCGGCGCAACACCTCAATAAGTGACCGGTGTAACACACGAGCCTCATATAAGTTGAAGTTACTGATCATTTCATCCTGCCGTTTACACTCAGAATCTATTTATACCAGTAACTGTTTTGTTTTTTCTAATTGGGTTCTGATACACCAGTAAAATATTTTCAACCCATCTCTGGAACTCTCGATGGGTTCAAAGCAGTTGATCTCATCATTGAAGTGAAGGATACCCGCTTTAAGGTTGCCCAGTCTCATCAAAGCTACGCATGCCGAGAAATCTTACACCTGAAGCGTGCACAGAGCTTAGACGTTTGTCTACTAAACCACTAGTATAATATGTTTAAAGTTGCACGAATGTGTGTGGTCTACTTTTATCAGCTGTCAGCACTTCCTCTCCCCTTAAGGAAAGGCTGATCAGCTAGTTTTGGCCAATTGCGTCCGCCACACTGTGATCTAGTTGCTTCGTTATCACACTTTATCTTGGCTTACGTTCCAGCGTCCTGAATGAGGTTTAGTAGGGTCAAGAAAATCAACACAGTTTTGCAGTAATTCAGCGATGATTCCGGATGCTCACCGTTTACCGAACCTCCGTCAGTTACCAACGCCGCTTCAAAAATATGCCCGTTAGTAGACCAAACACATATGGTTGTTTGCTTTTAGCCTGAAGGAGCTTAAGTGAATGAACATCTTTCAGAAAAATTGCACATCTCTGCTTCTTTAAAACTGACGTTGTTGAATATAGATGTGAGTAAACATCGTCATCAGTAAACTACATTGTGATAGTAGTATTTTACTTCGCGGTTCTTTAATGAATTCGGACGGCATAACAGTTAGTAAAAGTAGACCTATGTATGCTGTGAAGTAAAGTTACATTGGATATTACAACTGTTTTCCGTGAAGGAAGGTTTGTATATATGTATACATATTTCACAGGGATACACGTGTTTATGCAATGTCCAAAGTCACTGTTTGCAGCTTGTTGACAAGATGGAATTTATCTTTCATATTGGTCGTAGTGATTGCTCGTTTTAAGGGTCTAACACGTCGAGTTCTCATTTGCGTTCTCATTCAAATAACTGGTTTGCCAGTTTTAGAAAGATAGCATAATTCTTAGATGCTTGGAACAACGTTTTCACTCACTGTACATAATATGTAGCGTAAGATAACGTTAGGGTTTGACAAAATTCAGATCGACGTAATCAATCTAACGTATCTCCACACAACTCTACTAAAACTTGAGGTAAAAGCGAGTTAGTGCACAAAATATCAAAAGAGAATCCACTTTTCATGAGGGCCCATATGCATTGCGTGTACATGCTGTTTTTCATGCAGAACAGGTATGTTCGTGAAAGTTTATTCTAAGCCTCTTGACTAGCAGACGGCACTTCCAGTTTTGATGTATAAATACGCCAACTGTTCATGTGCGTGTAGACACAAAGCTTGCAACACCACTTTCTTGGTTTGAAAGCTTGGATTGGAACCAATCAGCTGGATGGATGCACCATTAGAAGTCACAAAGTTAATGCAAATGGACACTTCGCGGGAAACATGATGAATGAAACCAGTACTGCACTAGGTGGATGAATCATTTGTGTGAAACACAGATTTATTCAAATTTTCATGGTAAATTAGCTTACTGATGCGTAGTAGGGGATTTTGATTTCCATATTGATTGAACATCACCCACAATTGATCGCAGCTTTCGCATTCCCATAGACTATCCAGTCGACCCCTTTCGAAAAGAAGCACTAGACTCGAGTTTCACTCTCATTAGAGCTCGTCAGTAGTGCATATCATCGCCACTGCCGGGACTTG
>JTDE01000129.1:78064-169060 GCA_014338405.1 Paragonimus skrjabini miyazakii
TCAGGTTGCCCGATCGCCTCGATAGAAGACACAGTTACTGTCTGTTAACTCCAATCAATTGCGGCTGATTGGAAAGTCTATGGGAATGCGACAGCTGCGATCAATTGTGGGTAATGTTCAATCTGTATGTTAGTTTATTTTTAAGTCGATAATTAAATAAAGTTCAGGTCTTATGCGTCTGTTACACGGTGTACCGCAGTTTTCGCCCTATTATCAAAGCTACATACATTAGCGAAACGTGCCACAACAAATAGTAAGAAGGGAAAAATGTAGGGTATGTAAAAAAAGAATGGTATACAGTAAAAAAGACTAGACGGTAAACACTCGTGTGCAATAGTTCGCAGTCCGAGCGGGATTGATTCTTACTATATGCCATATCGGATAACGTCCTCAACCGGAGGTGTTCGGTGCCTTTTAGATCTTAGTCAGAAAACCAAGAACGCCCTAATGAAGTAAGCTACAGCATGAGTGCTTTTGTACTCATAACCCAAGTCATAAGCTGGTCCTGAGGGTGTCGCTTTTGACCTAAACCACCACAAATGAACAAAGCAGAGCGTGGCAGCCAATAAGTTTGTATTCATAAGATTTGGTTAACCCAACGAAATCATTAAGATGAGATAATTGCATTTTAAGATCAAAAAGACGTTACTGATGTCATAAGTTGTCAAACGCCCATCAGCCTTCAGCTATACAATATATGGTCTCACTGAAAATTCCACCGGCTGTGGTAAAGCTCTTCATTTACGTGAACTTATCGACTATCTTCGACGGCACGACTTAGGAAATGAGGGCAGATTCCTGTCAGTCTTACAATGATACGTTGAAATTAGAAGGTGTAAAGGCCGTACAAACATGACGAATTGAAGCAACTAGGCTGTTTAGGATTTTCTGGACTCCGTGTTAAGCTTTATAGATTAAAGCAGTGTCATCTGCATACTTAACATCTCAATGCTGGTGTTGGCCAGCCGCAATCATTTAAAGCGACTTTATCGACACTAAGTTTCCAAAACAGAGCCGTCTGATTTTTGTCTAATGCTCAGCTCCCGTTTACATAAAGGGCTGGAAGGAGTTAGTCCAGGTTGTATGCCTTGTGTTAATTCGGGTCTCAGACGATATTCATGTTTTCGAAGGCATAGAAACTTCAACGAATCGGAGAGTACAGAAGACGCCTAGGGTGTGGGCAAAGGCGCGCGTGGCCATTTGAACTGCATTTGGTAAGGATCAACCAAATGTTTCAAGCGTATTCGCAAATTATAGGTATCCTAACTATAGGATTCGCAGGTTGATACTGGCATATCTGGCTTTCTGTTTCCTTTAGCTTGGACGAGTTCAACAAACTTTCGAGAATCCGTATGATGTTCGTACACTGTGTCAAGAACGATTCACGATTACCCATGATTTACATTCGTACACCCGACTGGATGGCCTTGTGGGGCGAAGTATATCTGCTGCGGAGTGGAATATTCTAGCGACCCTCGAGAAGTTCGACTGGTTGCAAGGAACAGAGCGACTGGCGGTTGAACGAACGACACCACCACAAAAGACAGTGCCACACACGGACATTACGTGCTGGATATCTGCGCAGTGTGTCCTAAACTCGACCGGTGAGTGAGGTTCTAGGCTACAGGTAAACGCGTTTGAGATGATGCAAAGCGCTTGTATCTCCGTATGTTTCAGGTCGTTGCGGTGTGTTTGTTGGCAAAACAGCCCCCTGTATTAATACAAAACAAACTGGGAGCACACTGGAGCATGAGAAATACCTACAAAGATAATATAACTTGACGTACACACTCGGAACTATGCACACCATCGATAACTGACGGCTAAGCCGTCAATCTAAGTCCATAAGTGACTTGGTAATAGGGGTCGCCCATTGGCATGACAACTCATAGAATGCCGAAAATTAGTACTCATCAGAGACAGGTCGTAATAAAGCCAGAGCCGCAATTGCCATCCATCGTTGTTTGTTCAACAATTACTGTGAGATTGTTGGCCACCACATTTATCTTTATCAACGCCTAGCCTGTCTACTTGAATATTCGAATCTCTTGCCAACAGTACGGTGTCCTGGTGCTGAACAGTTTGCGGATGGATAATGAACTGGTGAGAAAACTCACCTGTGACCGCATTTGGACTGATCCGTGAGAACATACACCAACAGCAGTTGTGGCTGATGTCTTTTGGTCCCCAAATGTACCTTTGATTTCGATAACACAAAGACGGTGGTTGACCAGTAGCCACCCAAGCAATGCTTTCTCCGTGTGTGCGCTTAGATCAGTTCCAGCGTCAGCTTGATCAGTTCCTTCATCGACAGGGTCTTCAGACAAACGTAACTGGAGTAGCGATCGATGGACCACACAGTTGTAGTACTCCGCTAGAATCCTAAAACTGTATTCAAGCAAGATAACAACCACCGTTGGTGATGGTCGGCAGACAAAGCTATAACGGCAGTGTTTGGTGTACTGTCATCCCGGCTGTTGCTTGATTTCTGAATATCAAATGATGTGCACGTCGAAACCTGAGTAGTGGGTCACCGCATAACTGACTATTCAGAAAATAGGAAAATGTGATACGTGCTGCTTAGGTGCAACATTTGCCATTTCTGGCTGATACGAGATAAATACGATTTTGCACATGTTAGAGTTATCCCCCCCCCCATGAAACTAACAGATCCGGTCAATACCGACATAGTGAACTGTGAGAAAGTTTACTGAGCATATTTTGAGCCTCCTTGTTTACGCCGCAGTTGCTTACGACGTATTCACGAGAAGGAGAGTTAACAATAGTTCAGACAAAAGCTTGGTTAACGGTGGCAGTTAGTCATATCCGAAAATGATTTTTAGCTAGTTTTCAACTTGACAGGTAATATCTTTCTCCCCAAACTACATTTATTCTCTAAAGAACAATGCTCGGGTCGTTAACGATTCTGGAAAGAAGATACGGTAGGTGTTTCGCTACCTGCTAGGTTATATTTGGATTGAAGAGGGATATTTGGGATTTTGGTGTATAGAAATTGAAAATCACTTAAAACCATTCATTCAAGTAAACGCATCAGGCAGTCCCTTTAGTTAGAAATCAATACTGTAGACAACGAGTTCCATTTAGGGGGCACATAGTCGAAAAGTTGGGCTTAACGCGAAAGCTACAATCAACGTCTTATAGAGCTTATCTCAATGATTTATAACCTAACCTCACGGAACCAAGACTCTCAGTTAATAACCGTTTACATAGTAAATACAAGATCGATTACTTCCGCTTTCCCATCTCTTCAAATGAATTTGTCCTCAATCACGACGTTGAACAGTATGGCATTACACTGTTTGCTTCACTGGATTCCAACCACACAAACCACTTTTCTGACTAAATCCGATCTCGATTAGTGCAACTTGTTCATTTTGTTTGCACTTTCACTGTCAGAATGTGCACACAAATGAAGTTGTTTCATGCCGTGTTATCAAGCGAACAGTGAAATGTCAAATGTTTCTGATCAATCGGCCATCGGCGGGCAAAAGTACTTGCGTAGAAAGCGTCGTAGTTTTCAAACAAGGTATATTTTATTTTGCAATGGAATTGACAGGTTAATTCTACAAACGAAAACCTGAATTGTGTTTAAGCTGATGGTCAGTCTTTTAAATGTGGGTTTTGAAAGCGTTATATACATTTACTAGTCAGAAGAGAAGGTTTGGGTAGTAACAGTCTTCGGTTTCATAACCTGGCAGCGAATACTCTGAAGGATATCCTTATAATAGATCGAGTTCGAATGTTACTTCCGGAGTTTTATTAATTACAGTCATGAACAATAACTTAACTGTTTTGTGATGTAAAACTTTTCACAGCAATCTTTATACACATTTGCTTTACCGTAAACTTAAACCCAGGGTTTGCACAGAAACGAATTAATCGGTTATGATCGGCTCCAATGTTGTGTGTGGTGCATAGTGTGCACAAGTCCGTGTACAAACCGAGCGCTAGTTGAGAACTATAGAGCAGGAGATAGCAAGAGGTTGATGTAGGGTATCGAACGACGGGGAATATTTATGATAAGTTATCACTGTATGTCTGCATGGATTTCGCACATGAGTATTTAGTAATAATTAATGATGGCCACGGGAACAAACATAACAAAGCATTCCTCACTTATTTTGGTCTGCAGAAATGATGTGGCTAATCAGCTACACTCTGTTTCTTGTTGATTTTAGTCGAGAAGCTAGAAGCAACAACCATGGGTGAAACTTGACGGGAGAGCTCTCACACTGTACTCCAAAACTGTTTGCTGCCCACGTCGGTGTTTACCAGCTAACCCAAGCAAGTCACGTTGAGGGTGAACTGTTTCAGCCAACCAAATGATAAACAATCAAGGGTGTAGTAACGCAGTGAAAAAATGGTAGCAATACCACATATCTGCGGGAGTAAATGTGCAGATGAAACAAAATTAGAGTTCATGAAAATGAATCAAATCAAATCCGTGAGGTTGAAAAGACCACCACTTATAAAAGAAAGTCGATATCAAGAGGTAGAACCAGACGAAGTTGGATAAATAATTCCATAAGGGACCTAGGAACCAATAATTTGGGAGCTGGGTGATGGGTAGAAACACTGGGGTGAACTAGTTTATAGTGCAATGAATTTATCAGACGAAAATTCAGCAAAAAACTGAGAAGAAACTCCCGTTTAGTGTCGTGGTAACAAAACAAGTTCAAAATTGATGTGCCTTTATACAAAGGTAAACAATATGGCAATAGGGAAATTTATACGTTCACATACAAATATCAATTATAGAATATAGTGGTTAATTGTAATCAATCGTCTTAATCGATGAAATGAAATTACCTCATGTAAAAGGGGTCTCATATTTGGATATTTGAAGGATCAAGTGCAAATGTGCAGCGTGTGTATTTCTATAAAGCAAGACGATAAAATCCAACAGCAATCCATCTACAATTCCGTTTCCTGAAACGGCATCAAAAATTCATTACTGGGCACTGCAAATGAAAAAACTGAAGAGCAGCGGATGGATGGCGCGACTGTGATTCAATTCGGTGTGGAAGACGAAAATTCTAGTAGTCTGTCAGAAGTCACTATCCCCAACTCGTGTGTGCTCATGTGATGCAGAAATGTACAATCTTTATTAGACACAACATATCAATATTTCAGAGGAATTGTACAACAACTTTAATCGTTATAGGCTTTAAAAAAGCTAGAACGTGTAAGTGAAATATTATTAATGCCATGAATTTACAGGTGCAGATGAAGATTGTAAATACATTTGTTTTTATCTCGCACCCAAATAATCAACACTGATACGCTGCAGTACATGCAACAGAATGTTTAACAGCTGGTCGAATTGATCGACTTCGTTGCTAACCTTTCGGAACAAATGGATAAAATCTGGTAAAAACAAGAAGACCAATGATTACTTTGTTATAAGCAAGCTTCAGTCTGAACAACATGAGACCAAGTATGGTCAACTTATTCACTAATCCCAAGCATGTCCATGCGCAGTTTACAATGTTATACCTTGAAGTCGATAGAACTCAGGCAGAAATTTAAAAAAAAAACATTTTCCGTCTCATCACTTTCTGGAACGCGTCCAGCTGATCACTAGAGAGTAGTGGACTTCAAGCAATCTTCAATTTTTAATGACAGAATATTGGGGAGGTAGTTGACCTGATTGAGTCATTTGTATGAAGCTACCTGCGGTCTTCAACAAACTGTGTTTCAAGACGCAACTCGCAACATCCGATTGCTAAAGTATGTCTTATCTGCTTTCAGCAACTTCTTGTTAACACACTGACACGTTTCAGGTGGCAAATGCTTCACTCAGACTACTGTTATGGTCTCAGAAATTAGTTTCCATTTGTAACTCTTTTTACTCACTCGTCCAGCACAAAGCTTGAGACCATTAAAAATTCTGATGCATTCGGCTGCTTCCATTACATCTGTTTACAGATGACTGAGGTATTCAGCTACTTAACTCAACCACAGGTACACCAAATTTGTGGATGTACTCACCACATTTAAAAATGTTCCTGAAAAAGAAAATCCCAAGAAAAATACGTCTTGAGAAGTATTTCAGGAAAGTTCCGTTCTAGTACATCACGCCGAGTCAAACTACATAGATAGCTACGGAAAGCTGAGTCTCAGAGTAAGACTAAACTCGTTTGTCAACATGGTTAACAACTTATCATTCAGAGTAAATCTGGTATGCGCTTGTAAGTTTATATTTGCATAATTTCCGACAAGTATTTAGATGTATTTTTGCTTTATAAATTGTCAGCATATTTAAATTTATTGTTGTTTTACAAATAGTCCATAGATGCTCTGAAAATTATCAAAATGGTCACTAAGAACCGTTCTAAGTTATCAAAATACAGCCTATGATACATTGAAGTAGCAGGAAACGATTGCCTTATTACCAAATATTTATTAATGGTTTTAATCAGATCTGTCAAACAGCAGAAGTATTTTTCCCATCTGTTCTTATGAGCTAATACAAAAGTATTGACATAAAACCCTGCTAAACACCCGAAAGCAATGTATTTAATTCTGATTGAAATTGCCATATGTCAGTAGGTCTAATCGAAGTCAAATGGTTTACGTATTTGTGTTAAGTAGCACATTTTACTGGCTGAGATATTGTAATGAATGGAAAGGTTATCAGAGTGAAAGCATGAAATTAGTGGTTTTTCAGTTGAAGTTCTGTTTATTGCATTTCAGCAAAGAGAGAAACAGCTGTTGTAGCACAAGCATGAACATTTACTACAACAACAATATTGACAGATCAAAATACCAAAGATGTTTTTCAGGGTGTTAACTTCTTTTCAATCACGCAAAAATAGTTATTTGTTCACCACAGCTATCCTATATATACACGTGGACGTCAGTATACATGAACTGGAAATGATAAAGTAGTTTGTTGTTCACTTTGCGGTTACACTATTTTTCATGAGAGAAGAAATATAAGCCTGTAACATTCATCCTTTTTGAAGCAGACTGAGGATGCCCAATTACAAGGGATCAATTTGAGGCAACGTAGGGGTTTTTTTAATGACCAAACGTTGCTGAATTGTTAAACTATTTAAAAGCAGATAAAAAAGACGGTTATGTGAATTTTTGAAGTAGGGGACCTTACAACAATTTTCGCTTATATCCATAATTCCGGAAATTTCGCCATGCTGCTGGTGATATCTAGGATTTTATATGATAACGTTAGGGATGAACAACATGTGTACAGAGTTTTCAATAGACTGTGCAGATTTCTTTCAGTTCAGTAGTTGAACACTTGAAACATCACTGATTAACGATGTCTTCATGCGGATACTTATAATTACCTCATAGGTGGTAAAAAATCGGGACCTAAACACCGACTGGTTTCAAACGTAAGTCCTTAGGTGATAGAATACAGTTTGATTGGCCGTTCGGTAGCATAGTGTTCAACTGAATGGCAATCAAAACAGTCAGTATATGAAAATGAGTTTGCTGGTTCGCGGCTAAATAAATTTATAAATTTTTTCATCTTAACCACAATGAACTAACCATCCACATTTTTATTAATCTAAGTATAACGATACTCTGTTCAAAGATAGAGAAATCGGAACTTTCTTGGAGAATTTCACGAATGTTGCGGAGACAGTCGCGGTCATGGTGGACTGTTGTAAGCTGGCTGTCGTGATGATGCTTATGAAGAGCAGAACAACAATCGTTTTAAATCTGGTGGGAAGTCTTGTGAGTTTACAATAAACTGCAACTAAGAAAGCTCAGTAGTCCACCCAGTAGGCAAAACACAATTTTGGAAGCGGTTTGGAACATGAGCTGAATGTTTCGTATGCATTATCACTCCCTAGAACTTGCTAGATTCAGACTTCCAAAAGTGAACTCATCCATTAAAAGGTCGGTTAATCTACGGTTCGTCAAAGTTATTTTAGCTCCAGTTGACTTGGTATGACAGAGTGATTTCATCGTTTTGTTCTCACCTGTCCCTATCTAATTAACTTCCTCCAAGTTGAATGCAACAGTTGTGAAATACGAGCAGGTAAACACGGAGCATACGGGGTTTCGCGATTTAGAGGAACTATCCACTGTGGATGTGGTGGAATTGAAAAAAAACAATCCTTGGAGTATGTGCTATTTGCTGTCCTTATAAATGAGAAAATTTTGCTGACTATTGCGTTTTCTACAGGCACATTATGTACACTTTATTTTTGACATCGCTCTCAACGCTGTCATCAACATGAGCATGATCTGCAATGATAGCGTAGCAGAATATTTTTGTATTTATCGTAGCAATTCATAAGTTGTTTGATTTTTGCCAGCGAAAAATCTACTTTGTATGTAATTTCCAAAAGTTTTCATAACCGTAATATGTAGTCTTTAACAGTTTCAGTAAATCATGGAGTTAGATGCAGTTCACTACATTAGGCACACGGAAACGTTTCATCTAAGAGAGATGTTCTAAGGGATTGGTTACTTTAGCGGTAGATGTGACTTTCAGTATACCAGATGGTTAACAGGTTTTGTCTACAAGTCAGCTGACCTTCGACCACCACAATCCTGTAATCTATAAAGGATGAATCCAAATAGATGTAACAAGCCACTGTGGCATTTGTGTATACTCATTTGATTGTTTTTATGGAACTAGTTACGTAGTTCGCACGAACAGGCATTTATTCTTGAGCATCACCCAGCCTGGATCAGTAGCGGAGTCACAAAGACAATTACCAGCGCACCTGTTACACACCTCGTTGATACACATCATTCAGACAAACTGGACTCCTCCTTTCGTCCGATTTACCGGGTCAATGGCGCTCACTTGAAAGCCGTCAGATGTCGAATTTTGGCAACAACTGAAGCGATTGGAATTCGATTTAAAAAATTCACCCTTATGCGCCCAGAAGCGCCTTGTTCAGACGTTGAAGTTGCCGTGGTCATCCATCGGCATTACGACCGATCAAAGCGTCATGGTTCCACCTGCGTTATTATTGTGACGTAATCGTATCAAAACGTTGTCTGCGTGTGTGCCTATGACGTGTTTGACCTCACTTGAGCTTGCTACTTGTTTTTGTTCATTTTGCCCTGACAACTGTGTTTCATATAAATGTTATGTAATTAGGTTGATGATGAATAACCAAAAAACAAGCATGTTCGCTAGACTATTGTTTTCGGATAAATGAAAACATCAGTCTCAACTAGTAACATATTCTTGATCAAGTCCACACCGCAGTTTCCGGCCAAAAAGTTAGGTGGACTACACTTTTTCGTAGGTGTCAAATAAACGACTTGTTCGTGCAATGAAAATATAAAACCAGACACGCTCGCCGATTCTGCGCGACATTATTATCGACCGGTGTAGCCTAGTCGATAGAATGGTTATCAGGGCGCAGTGCGCGCAATTAGCTGATGTTGATGATATTAAGTGTTTTAAAAAAATGTAGCAAAATGATGTTTGCTGATCTAACCGTGGAATTTTGTATCATTAGAGAGCAGAGTAATAACCGAAAAGTAGCCCACGTCCTCCAATTTATCAGTATGAACTTGGAAAATAATCAGACCAACATTCACTCGGCTGTCGCGTTTGAACCAACAATAGTTTGAAGATAAAGTAAGTCTAATGGACAATCGACGTTACTAAAAACTTGTAACACGAAAGAATTTATTGTAAATTCTTACGACAGTTTTGAATGTAAGAATTATGTATATGTCAACATTCTGGTTTGTTGCTTACCTGACAGTTTGTCTTGATGGCATCACTCTGCGCAACCAATTGGCAAGATCACGTGGCCGATTACCATCCATTATTTGGAAATTCAGAACTAACCACGAAAGGTGAGAAATGTTTCGATTTAGATAGTCAGCACGAGAGCCACTACCTCTGTCGCTGGCGTTTGGGCCGACAAGTTCACGTGATCATGCATGCGGAGATGTTCTGATTAGGATGACATTTGCACCAACTGTGTTTGGGAACTTGATGCCAGTGATGGTATGCCCTCAAGTTCACATGAAAATTTTGGTGAAAAGGTGCGCTTTTACCTTTAGGTTAAATTTTGTGCTTTCTCGCTGTAACATGGGTCTCAGTACCTCCCGTTAGCCTGTATGGATGGACTGTTTGAGTATTTGGGTTTGAAGGCAATATGCATACTGTTTGCAGATTACGTGCAAGACACTGCGCAACGCTTTTACTGAAATAGTTTTTCTAATCATATATATATATCTATATATACACTTGTGGCAAGAGAAAGTTGTCCACCTGACTTCCATAGCAGTCCACAACTTAAATAGGCGTAATCGGTGAGCATCTTACACTTTGTTCCTGTCTTGGAATACCAGTAAAATATGGGTCTACTTCAGTCAGATACCGAATGAGATATTTTGATTATTGATAACTATCCTTCTTTATTCAAATGCAAGTTGAAGGCATGTGGCTTAATCTTATGATCAGCGTGTGAGCAAAACCATTTAACAGTAATTTTGAACAAAGGGAGTACTGCACTGATCAGTAAGTTTTCAGAATTTGAAGCATTCCACCTCGCATCCAAAGTGACCCGCTTCGAAGGTTTGGGAACTTGATATGATATGTTTATGTTTGCTTGTTTAAACTTCTAATAAATTACCAATGACATTATAAACATACTGATCAAAATAGGGCTATCTGTGACGAATATCATTTTACCGTATGGCTGCTGAAGCCCTCAGAATCCCAAGCAAATCACATAACTGTTATTAAATTCGTTGAACTCGAAGTGAAATCAGTGAACAAATGCTGAGTGATTTGGTTTGCAATAAACCCATAAATTTGTCTAGTTAGGAAATCCATCCAGTATGAATCCCAAGAAGTAGAAACTGTAGAACATATCACCAATCGACTACTTTCTTTGATTTTTCGTTTGTCACGCGAAATATAACGCACAAACTCTATAATTGTTTATCAAGCTAGTACTACGTGATGCTTATGAGTCCGAGTTGTTTTTTGGATAACGAACACGGCTAATATGGTACGCTTATGTTTGTTTTAGCGACAGCAAGCTGTGAGGACTTGGATGAAAGAACTTTCTGTGCACGATTAGGCTCTGACTATTGCTTTGTAATGGTTTATAAAGTCGTCTATAAGTAAGCATTTTATAAACGCTGTGGAACTAAGAACGTCACAGCTAGCATTATGACCAGGGCTAGCCATGTGAGTTGAACCTACTCCGGAGACACTTCGTTATTTTTTGGCAATAACCACCCAGGGTGTGTTTTGTCTATTCCCATTGAGGATTAAAGACGTGGTCTCGAAATATTGTACTCCACACAAAAAAGGAGTAGACGCAAACTAAGATGGGTGCCCTATGTATGTTGTCTTTGAGCAAGCAAATAATTTTACCGCTTCCATTTAGCTTAGAGTAAGCAAGGTTTTGTGTACAAAAATTCGTGGAAAGAAGATGAGTAGTCAGATTGTTCGCATAAAGACCAATGTCAGAAATAAAAAGCCCATTAGTGACAACCATTACTGCCAGATAAGGATCTGTTCGAAAAATTACACATCATGTTGAATATGCTACTGAAAGTTATGCTTCACCTTCACTTCCTGTTAAGCTGAGTTGAGATACCAATGTATTATACTGAGTAGGTAAGTTCAAGTAAGTGTGAAGTTGGTGCTCAACATGACGCTAAAACAATTAAGTAATCCATGACGAAATCTGAAAAAAAAAACTCTGTTAGAAGCTGATTCTTAAAAAAATTCGACAGGTGGAAACAACGAGGTTGTTCAGGAAAAATTGAATATTTAGTCATATTCAAAATATCAATTGTACTTATTTCAGCGGTCAAACTGACTTCGTATCTGCTAAAAAAAATATATATGCCAATATGTTCATCAAAGGGTCACGAGTGGAGGGAAAGGTAATTCTGTTGAAACAACGACCCCTCCATCAAACGTTAGCGTGAAAACACTTTCCACTGGCTGACAGTATCTCTCAGATAATGGCCAAGCCAACATTGTAGATAGTAGCTTATCGACAACATTGCCAAAAAATCTGCTGAAAGTCGAGTGACAGGCGTTTGCGGTCCGAATGCCAACAGTCATAAGCACCATAGCAACACGGTTCTAACTGATGTTGAAGGTTGACTGATGGCCAGAATGTAAGTAACTGCAACAGGAAATAATAGATGGCACAACAAAAATGTATTTGTCAAGGTGACTAAAAGACAGTCATGTTTATTCACATAGAGTTGTGTTCAGTGGTCTCTGCAAATAAAAAATTCCGAATTTTCACCATGTAACCTTTGATTTATATTTGTTTATGTCCCCACGTTAAAAAACTCAAACTGGTTGTAGTACGCCGTTGTGCCCAGAACGTCAACGGTTTTCCGGTTTAGCCACTTTTATCGTCTGCCAGTTCAGAAAATAGATTTTCTTTGTCACTATGACAGTGGATGAGTAGTGAATGAGATACGAAACATCTTGCCTTATATTAATATCTTTATCAATTCTGTTTAGAAAATCACTGGTTAGAAGTACACTTTACGAACGACTGCGGTCGTGCAATACTGCTTTCTATTTGATCACCTTCAGGTGGACGCGATTTGGGACACAACATGGGAGTGTACCTTGAGAGAGAGTGGAGTAAGTCTTTTGTTTGTAAACTGATGGAATAGCAGATCTCGTTGGAAGGTAAGTTATGAAAAAGTGAACGAATCTGGTAATAAAATTTGACACACAGATACTGAATGTTAACTGAAAAATTGTGATGTCATATTATGACAAATATGCACAAGTACTGATCTGCCGTAACGGACGTTGGAAACAGTCTGGGACACTGCGTAGGGTTTGTGTCAAGCAAATATGCCAACAACACAGGTTTTACAACTCATCTTAATCTAGCCATCAGTATATGATTCAGCAGTACAGTCCACTGTGAACAGATTGCACTGGCCTAACAGATCAGTTCACTTAGGCTTCTATTTATTAGGTGCGCTGCCTTTAACAAACGACCCCTGAATTTCCTTTCATGTCTAATGACAGCATACATACTGATGAATAACTGGAATTGTAAAATTATCATATATACTGATGTGCATACACCCGTTAATAAAATGGACATCAATTGGTTAAACTGATCTGGTGAACATTTTTCTAATTGGTGACTAGTTACTTTCGAACGGTATGCTTCACTGAGAAAACATTTCAAGGGATCAGTGTGCTTTTATGGTTGACACTCAAGCGCCTTATTTCATAATCGTCAAAATGTTCCATACGTTTAGAAAACCTTAATGTATTCAAATTTTTGTCCATTGGTTGACTAAATGCAAGCGATTTTTATTGTGAGACTACCTTCTGAAGAGCTCATATGTGATATCACTATGGCACACCGTGGCGTAAGCCTTTATGCACTCAGAAGGTTCCAAAGTAACCACGTTTTCCACAGTTTGTTTGAGAGCAAAAGAATGCAAATCCACGAAAAGATGATGGCTGGGGTACTCTGTTGTAATAACATTGACGAGAACATAACCATCGTACTGATTGGGAAATATGAAAATCTCGAACGTTTCCAGAGTATCAACTCTGAAAATAGGCCAGTTCCATAACATCGCTAGAATCAAGATCGAAATACCAATCTCCTCGTTGAAAACATAGTTCTACATCATGTCTAGTTAAAGCATTCAAACAGATGTTTGGAATATTCATCACTGTATGCTACTGCAGCAATAACTAAATTTATGGATCGGGCAGTAATCTAATTAGTCTGAAGCAAATTTAGAAACTTGCGGTTTATCGTGAAGTAAGCCGGCAGTGATTGGGGCGCTGAAAAAACGTAAAGAACCCATTTGTTGCAAACAGTAAGGTTCATTTTTTGTTCATGAAATGAAACTTATCTTGGTGTGCAGATTCGTACTTGTTAAAATGAGGGTTATGGATCTATCCTCCATTAGTAGAGTCAAAAGTTTTATGGAGCTGAATTAAAAGCCTAACGTAAACAATTACCAAGGTTGATGCTGACTGAAGTTCTGGGAAGACGAAGTATTTTGAACTGGGAATGAAAGATAGGGAAGCACACTATCAGGATTTTGGTTATCGTCCAGAATTATGGAATAGACAGATAATCAGTCATACTATCAAATATAAGAAAATCGGAATGGACCTGGAAAAGAGCATGATTGGTTGCTGGGGTTAATTTGATACTTCATCACTGGTAAACGTCCGGACAAGCTGTTAAATATAGCTGACTTCTGAGTTATCTTTTGGGGAGGTCACCAGCATTTACATACAAGAGCACGGTTTTCTGTTACCACTGACTCACTTTGTATTGTGCCCGATTAACCCAATGCTGGAAGTTTTAAGTCACAATCTGATTGACAAGGTTGACGAAACGTGGTGAGTGTTCACTTGAAGGTCAATGCCAAACTGGGCGCTCGGATAAAGACTGGTAATGTATATTTCCTTCTATACTTCAGGTTCAAATCAAACGCCAACTGATTGTTTGCTTCATTCGGTAGAAAAATGGCGTCTAATAAAGCATAATCTTTATTGTCCAACACGCTAATTCACATGCTACGCACGCGCTCGCGTTTATGAGTCAGCATTCCAGCCCACATCACCCCCAGGTTTTCGCTCACGCGTCGTGTGCACTTCTGCGTGGTTTATATAGGTGATCGGCACCTTCTATCCGGGGGTTTTCCGCCTGCCAATCTTCGTCCGTTAGTCCGACTCTGTTGAGCGATGGCTCGTCCGGTCGCTCGTGTTGTCCTCCATCTATCCACTATGAGCTTTGACTGTCCTCCACGACCGTATCGAGATATTCCCCCAAGTGTTGGAATAATTGAACCTTCCATTTGGTCGTCCCTCCTATTTTGCGTGCCATGTCTCGTCCGCTGGTCTGATCCGATCAAGCGATGACTCATCCGATTGCCCCTATTATCCGCCATCCGAAGGTTGAGTGTTTGTGAACGTGCATCCCCCGTGTTGAGGCATTCCGCCGAGTGTTTGAATACTCGCCCCTCTGGCCTGACAATTCATCACAATCCCACACACGCTAACTAGATATATAAGTAGGGGAACTTATGGCAGATTAACAGCGCCATTGTGGCAAACGTACTCGTTTTTATAGTTGTCCGATTAGACATGTCTGCACAGCTTAAACACAGTATTCATAGTTTAATTCTTGATTAAGACTGAAGACAAGTTTCCGCCCAGGAAGTCATTCTAAGTTGAAATTCTCGTAGTCCATTTTATATATTTGCCATCACTGGTTTGGTTCGCTATTGGGTAAGCAGTGTTAATAAGTAGCTGTTTTCTCACAATTCCAATGGCATTTTCTTATCAGAAGTGGAACCTTAAGTAATTCACGTTTCTACTATTTTGTGGGGGAGCTGAGAAGCTCAGATATGTAGACAGTCCATTTATCCAGAGGGTGACTTCCAGGAAAATTCCCACAAAGTACGTGACTGTCTGTATATGATGCCTCCTTTAATGAAAACTTCTCAGAATTAAACAGGAAGCACTTGCTAGGGATTGAAATTGGCCAACTACACATGAAGAAAATTTACAACAGTCCCTTGGTACAAAACTCAACATTTTGCTACTTGCTGATAAGATGGATCACAAAACATGATAAAGCAGAAATCCAATAGTCATAAAACCTCGATCCTGTGAACAGAAACCTGCTCTGTACTCGACGTAGACATCTGTTCTAAACACTTCTCAGTTGAACTTTTGAATGATTCGACAAAACAACAATGCTCCGGTCCCGATAAACGTTTTTTAGTGTCAGTTCGGCAAAATTTGTCTACATTTCTGAAGTGATGAACTCCCGTCATAACCACTCTAGTCAAGTGATAGTTGATATTTTGTGCGATGGTCCCTTTTAAATGCTATGTAAGCGCTCAACATTTTATAGACTCTTCTACTGCACAACTGATATCTCCTTATGAAGTAACTCTTTCGTTCTAGTTGGTTGATTGAAATCAATTTCAGAAAGCAAAATCTGTAATATTTGTCATTTTTCCTTAATCACTTATGTTAGTACTTGTCCAGTTTAGTGGATAATGCAGAAAAGATGTGCAAATTGAGAACAGCTTAGTCAGTGTACTGGTGGTTGACAGTGTAAAGTTCTCTTCTTGTCAAAAAAGACATTACTGTTTACCCTGACCCACAAGCTTTCATGTTTGTGTGATGTCCGCGTAAAGGTAACAGGACGCTGCAGCCTAGTAACCTGTTAATAAACGTCAATATAGATCGCTTAATATATTAAAATGTTTTGTTAGGAATGTGAGTTCAGTTGGAGGCTTCCATACTACCTGCGTCGGTCGTGTTAGGTTTAAACAAAAACTCTCCTGTAAGCAAAGCTGTTCACTCCATTCGGACAAGTTCTCTTCTCGGAGAATATCTTTTGTTGGGTTGAGCGAAGTAATTTGAGACTGACTGCATCACCTGACTATTGCTTACATTGAATGTTCAGGCACTCATCACTTATTGGATAAACTAACCAAACAGTATTCCAATCAGCGACCTCGAAAGTAAGTACAAAATGGTTGAAAATACAAAACCCTCCATTCTTTAAAAGTTTGACCCATCCAAGCAAACGAAACACAAACTTTAGAAGAGATCCATTTGCGAAAAATCTGGAATTCGGCTGGATTCGAACCAGCGACAGAAACACCATGCCCAAACGCGGCAAGCGCTGTACCAGCTGAGCTACGAAGTCATGCCGGAAGCTCAGAAATTTCACATTTGGACCTAGTTACCCACCCAACCAACTGTGTCATATGGAATCCACCAAATGATCCAGCTGATTGACTGCCCAAGCAGGATTTCTCGATCAGTTCACACTGGAGACTACCAACGCCACCAATGAGCATTGCCATTCAGTTACTGTTAAGTAGTTCGGCAGATTTGATTTTGGGTAGTCAATCAGCTGGATCATTTGGTGGATTCCATATGACACAGTTGGTTGGGTGGGTAACTAGGTCCAAATGTGAAATTTCTGAGCTTCCGGCATGACTTCGTAGCTCAGCTGGTACAGCGCTTGCCGCGTTTGGGCATGGTGTTTCTGTCGCTGGTTCGAATCCAGCCGAATTCCAGATTTTTCGCAAATGGATCTCTTCTAAATTATCAAATCTGCCAAACTATTTATCAGAATCACAAACTGTTTATTGAAATAACTTGTTTTGTCTTTTAGTTTATCAATGTTCGTAATCTCTCCAAGAAACGGTGAATAAAAGACTACTTATATCAGTCGAGTTAGAGGGCCTAAAGGGTAAGAAGAGAGTGTTTTAGGTGTGAAGAAACTGATCCTTGAAGAATGAACAGGAATCTATAAGAGTCTATCACACAATGATCACCTTTACTCCTACAACCAAACTGTAGACCACAATAAACTGACTAATGAGAATGTGTTGGCTGCAAACAGTCTTTTGCTATTAGTCACATCATTCTAAGAGATTTGTTTATAAATCCATGTGATACGTGTTTGTGCAGGACACTGGTAATCTTTGGAAATGCATGTATGACAGTCTAGTCGGACACTTGTGCTGGCATGTGTGTATGTGCGAGTCACAAGTGATATAGCGCTACTAGAGTCCACGGTTAAATGGGGCTGAGATTTTTTGCAAGTGGTTAACCACATGAGGACCAGGAATTGTGTGAACTGCCTGTGGGCAAATAGCTGTGGATACTAGTGTGGTTTTTTGGTCTCTGCTACCACACATTAACAAATGGAAGTGTACGTAAAGTACACCGTAAACACGATTAGTTAACAATCGGTATCGACTAAATACCATCCGACCGTATAGCACGTTTCTTTCCAGCATCGCGCGGTCCTATCGCATGTCGTTCATGGTTTTTTTCCTGATAGTCGTTGAACGGTTTTCTGAAATGGTCGGCTTAAAGACTACCAGTATAAAAATAGCTGGAGAAAAATCGATGTCTTTTGACAACAATTTTAAGGATGCGATATCTGCATTGATTGACTCTTGCGTAGAGTGATAGCCCGTGCTCTACCATACATTTTGCCAAAGGGATGTATTATTTTCGAGTTAATTAATGTCAGTGTTATTAAGTGAGTAATTGTTTTTGGTTTCAAAGTTGTGGCCAACAACGTAACTAGATATACATATATTGAACAAAAACCTGTCAAATTGTTTGTTAGAGTAATTTCACGGTACATATCACTTCTCCGAGAGAGATATATCCATGTACTATATACTGTAATGCTAACCGAAATTCAAACTTGTTTCATTGAATCAAAACTCACAGCTTTAGTATAAAACCACGTCCAGTTCATCTACTTTCTAAATGATCTATGGACGCGCTTGCTTGTTTGACGGCCCGTCATTCGATGCATACGTTGGGAACAAGAGAAAAGGCAATTGTCTGTATGTCAAGCTTAGCACACTGTTGTCTAGATGAAAAAAGCGCTGGTAAGCTGGAAAATGTAATCACCATGTGACGGTTACAATTCCGTAGTTCAGCCAGTAATTGACGTAGTACATTTTACTGACAACCAAACCTCACTACAGTCACAAAGTAAAGTAACAAACACAGTAATGTGCAAGTTAACGAATTATACTGTGGCATTGACCGTTTGTGAATGACTGTAAACCACGATTCGAAGAAAATTCAACATTATGTATAAGATGAAGTCCTTTCAGAACTATTGATGAATGCGAATTGGAATCGACCACACCGGACAGTGAAATTAACGCGCGTATCACATATCACACATGACTTATTGTTAGACATGCAATAGTAATGATCATAATAACGGATAATCAGCATACAGTGCACTCCGCCGTTCCTCCAGAGGCTTTCGGTCTTCAATATCATGACTATCACAACGATGAGTGCTTTACATTTCAAATTCATATATTAGCCATGCGCCAAGAAATCACATTTTCGTTATAGTGTAGTAAGTTAATCTCTCGGTTGGTTACAACTATTTTATATGACGGACCGATTGTTAATTCAGTTTTCAGATATTTGCAAAAATGATTCACAGGTTTATTGTAGAGCCATTTACTTAGTAAGTAATTTTAAATACTTGTTCCTTAAGATCAAGTAAATCCGAACCACGTTTGAACGTGCAACACACTGAGCATAACAGTTAAGCTTCTATTGATTGTTGATGAACATCCCATATCGAAAATTATTTTTATCTCACATCCAAATAGTTCTCAGGTTATTTTCACTTGTGTGACCATCACATCAAAATGAAAGTTTCAACGACTATGTGAACCCCATTATCTCCCAGGAAACTTTAACTAAGTTACATAATGAGGAACGCTTCATCACGAACATGTCCACGTACCATAGGTTGGTGGGTGGAAATCGACAAGACGCTAAACCTCACCAACACTAAACATTTCAACACAAAATACTCATTTGGGTTTGTTATATATATATCCGCAGCATGCACCTAGGATTAAGCACTGGATATTTTGTATGCTTGGGTCTGCAACGTATATTCCTAAAGTCAATGGTCGGTGTGATCTGATTTGTCACGTGCTTCTTTGAGCAACCGGTTTAGCTTCAAATAAATTCCCAGAAAAGTAAACTTTACTTCGGGTCAGCCTTTGATGCTTCATAGTTAACTCATACGCTATGTGACTAACAGAATGATTTTGCTTTAAATGAAAGAGACCAAAATTGAGACGGTACAGCACCTCAGACGTAAAGTTGAAATCTACAACAGGTGTGGGCAAAACTGAAAAGAACTAAGCTTGTAATATTGGGCTTAATATTCACAATGAGCACCATTGCATTCATCTTTACCCCCGTTATATTTTGTAGAAAAGGATAAAATACCTCTCCAATGCCCGAATGGATAACGCAGTCCTACCCCACTGTACCTGATGTATTTCCCCGTTTAAGATGCACGGTGTAAGAAGTTTCCTCCGAATCTGAGCTGAAAACGTGTACCCACCAAAGTGGATTCCACACAGAACGTTTGTAGTTGTGTGTATGAATAAAGCTCGGTTTGGCGCTTGATACTTTGGTGATTAGTTCAGTCTCATCGAAGATAAAGGTGAATTGCGATAGAGTTAGCTAATTTTAGGCGTATTTATCGAAAACCTTGCATTCGCGTTTTTCAACCGAACCCCTACAAATCCAAACGTGTTTACAACACTCCCAAATTCGCTTTGCGTGAATAAATTGTTAACCAGGCACAACAAACGAAGTTTCTCAAGACACATTTACCTAATCTCTTTCACGGTTCTCTGTATAGTTAATTCATACTAACTCGACGCCAATAACTTTGATTGTCACAGCAATAACTATGCAGATGAAAATCGGCCGGTCTATGGAAAAAAGAAGCGCAACCACCTGGGAGAATAACTCACCTACCTTCATGTGTCTCCAGTGACCATGACCTCGCGGTCTTGTGGATGAATATATGGACAATCATTCTGATATCTGTCTGCAGTTTGTTCGATTTTCAGATGTATGTGTTGCTGATGGGACACCAGGAGGAAACAGTTGCTTACGCCTTCGCTGGCAATCACTGAAATCGATTGCATGTGATGACAACTCTATCTATCATGCTGTGATTTATGAACATATACCACTACATAACTGCACCACACTGACGCAATACGACCTCAGGATAGAATAAGGATAATTTGCTGTCTTGGCTGAAAGATATCTGAGGCCATGATGAGAGGGTGACAATTCCAGACGAACAACTGTTTTCAAGGGAACCTAACCAGTTTCTCATACGAACTTGTTGGAATCTACCAATGAACTGAACCGCTGTCATCTCGTGATGTCAAGTTGATCAAAGCTTAGAAAAGTACGTTGCATCCTCTATTTATCAGTAGACGCCATGACGTAACACTCTGGATTCTGATATTCAAGATGACGGCCGCTGTGTGAAGTAAAAACAAAATTAATGTCGTCCGATAAGCTCACTGAGATGACACCGACTTTCTTGTTGACTTACCTAAGCACGAACACTAAAACGATCTTGAGAGAATACGTAAAAATAAGAAGGGTCTGATATTTTAGACAACACAAGGTACATACATCATGGTACATAGGCTTTACTCATCTGTCCAACGCAACTAGATCAATTTTTCATTCGATCTGGACTTTGTGAGCGGGGGCTATTGTACGCACTCATGTCATAGCTTTGTTCACTCATATTGTCTGCTCTGCCTGTACCATGTTTACCCTCTAAATCGCCTAGGTGTTTGTCGGTTACCGTGGTCTATTGGTGCTTGACCCCATCCCCAAACAGAGAGAAGAGGCTGGTTAATGTAGACCCCAGATGTGCTGGGACCGTAGTGTGATGAACTGTTTCCAATCTGTGATTCACTGTGCTAAACTGAACCAGTGAGTTTGAACAATTCTAGGGAAAGTTGTAGGCTGCAACGGGGAAAAATTTCTGGTAATCTTACAATGACATCGAGTGACGCAAATCTGATGAGGGCATAAGAAGGTGGTATCGACACACCTTGGTGTATAAAAAGTTTAGCTATTTAATTATTGCTAGCTTCAGGATTGTACATAATGCAGACATTTTCCACATGCTTCTATAAACAAAATACTTTCTATAATTAATGCACTACTAAATAAACTTATCATCTTTTACCCATGTATATATGATGGTAAATAGTTTAAAATTCGAAATTATTATCAACGTTTAATAATTTCAAACGCCAAACAGTTTGCCATAATCTATTTTGAATTCAACATAGTTTTCATTGATTTTGTTAATCGGCTGAGATAAACAACGCATTGTTGTGAAAAGACGCAGATTTTGCTGGCAGCTATTTATGTCAGAAGTACCGAAAATGAATCAGGAAATATACTGGGCTTTTATGAATGTCCCGGGTATAACTCAAAAGTCTGATCAATACATGGCAAGGGGTGACAAACATTGACTGCAAATTCAAGAAATTCACTCATATGTAGTTCATACGGACCCTACTTATCATGTGGGCAGCCATCAGTGACCTACTTCAAGACCACTCAGGAATGATTTTATGGACACAAATGATATTTTAACTCCTACCGACCAAGTGACTCACCCATGCAGCACATACGTAGGCATTATCTGAACTGTGTGGACTTTTAACTGGACCAGCTACGTCGTTCGAGTGTTTGGATGAACGCTACGTCCAATTAAGAAAATTAAATATGGAGTTGGTGCCACCTCAGTGGTTTGAATGTTCCATGAAACTAGCAGGACGTTATCAGCCAATATATCCAATGTTGGTCTTGGAGGGATGCTCTTACAGCTGTATCAAGAACATATTTATTGTTTGTGTCTCAACGAATTAATTTGAAATAGGACTGAGCTACTCCGCTGATGGAATGAAGGCCCTAGCTTGTATCTAGGATTGTAAGAGTTGGCGCAAGCAAGTTTTAGGCCGGCATTTTACATTGAGAACGGATCATACGGTCTGACCTGCCTTGAGACGTTCACATATATAAACAGCTCCGTATTGGTGAATGGTACGTTCGATCATGCGCATGGCACTTTAAATTGAATCAAAGCCAAAGGTTGCACAATAAAGTAGTTTACACTCTATAATTTGTACCCTTAACCATACTTGAAAACTCAGCGGATTTTGGAGAAACAGAGTTGTTTGCCGTATTTAACCAAGCTGATCCTGAATCTATCTCAAAAAGAAAAGAAAATTTAAAATCCAGAAAGACAACTTACTTTAAAGACCATACTGTTTCATTTCTACTAGACGGTCCAGTATTAAACAAATCTTGTATGATCTTAGACCATACTACGAAGTAGGAACTGAGTTACCTGTAGATTAGCATGAATAATGGGTGAGCACGTTTTCCTCCCACTAATACCGTTTGGGAATAAAATATTTTCCAAGTATGATGGTTACTTTGGTATTGTCAGGACTTAGTGCTTTGCAGCAGAAAGGTTCCGCTTACACAGATATAACCTATACATGAAGCTTACCAAAAGATCCCGTTTCATGACAGAAATATGATAAAACAATGAAACACCTCACGGCATTACACAATATGCTCATGAGGTTGTAGTCAAAAACGATAACAAACATAATGTGTTGGCCTATTACAACACTTACAAATAAACGTGATATATTGGCAGTTACATGTTACTATGTCATCAATAGCTTGAAGCCCCGTTGTACGCAGTCGTTACTACAAGGTGTAGTATGCATTGTCTGAAGTGCCTCATTACTTGCTTCAGTGTCCTGTAGGACGTCACAATCGACAATGATTCACAATCCACCAGTCACAAATTCAATCAATTACCTCGTTTGTACGACATATAATATGGTTGTAACTTACCTCAAAACAAAGCCATCATTTGCTATTTGAAAGAAGTTCTTCAAACTATTCAACCTAGAAGGACAATTAATAAGACGGTTTTCTTGACGCACTCGCTGCTGAAATAAGCATCCGTCATCAAGTTACGATTAGAAGTCCGGTTGAGTTAATCTACGAAAGGGAATTACGCAAGCAACCGAAGGTAACCCGTGAGTTCTTCAATGCGCAGGAAATCAAAATTCGTGCTGTTAAAGTGCACCCAATTTGCTGAGTAGTGTGTGTGTGTCCATCTGGATCTGTCTAATGTTTGCGGATGTCAACGGTCAACTCCAGAATCTCAGATAATCAAACGGTCTACTAGAACGGGAACCCACCGGATGGAGAACGGAAGGTGTGTTATTGCAAAACACTTATTCCGATGTCCGATATATCTAAATTTCATCACAGTATCATTTAAGTTGCGTTGTGCAGTGCGATATGTAATGTAAAAATCACCGCTATCCATTACGGTTGTATTGACCAGTGAATCGCTCATACTCACTGCTTACTGTTTGCGTTTACTTGACAGCGTGTTGAAATGTGATCGATTCCTCTATCATCCTTCCACGTCAGCTCGGTCTGTTTTTTACTTACTTGTGTGGGATGATTCGCCCTTCTCCGGTTGATACTTCAGCAATCAAATCCACTTTTCATCACTTGTTTGGTATTACTTTGTGCTGTACCACTGCAATTCTGTTAGAATGTCATGATAAAAGTTTTCTGTTCAACATCACCATCCCTATTTATACGGCAACACAACAGCATACAACTTTCCGGTTAGAATGCCATGCAAACCTTTCCGAGGATGTCAGCGTCTTTTATTACCGTATTCAATGGTTACTTATAGCTTCATCAATGGTAGTTATATAAAATCTAAGATGGCTTAGTTAGTCTGGCGTGATTGATGAGAAAGATTTGCTTGCGATTGTAACGTTTTCATTTCTACTCTGGTATTAACAATTGAGGTCTGTTCACAGGGAAAAAGCGTGTTTTGTAAAATCGCATTCAGATGTGAATCCGGTCTGTTCTTTAAAATCTGTCTTTTCCCGGGTTGAATGAGCTGATTCAGATGCAAACTAACGAGTTAGTCAGGTATAGTAGAAGCACACCTGATTCTTCTGTGGTCGTCACGGAGACTTTCTCTTTCTCTGGTAATTTATTTCAACTGTTCACTTTTTCAGTAACTGAAGGGACAGTAAGAAAATGAGGGTTACTGACCTAGTAGTAATTGTAGTAATTTACCTCATCGAAAAGTTAGCTAACGGCAACAATGATTGGTATAAACGCTATAATGAAAATCTCTGCACCAATTTTCCTGCTGATGTAAAGCAGAACACATGAATTGAACACTTAACAAATGTTGAGAAATTTCAAACTATCTTCTGAAAAGCCTTAATTCAGGCGTTCGGTCTTATTAACAAGACAGCTAGGAGATAAATTAACATTATATGCCACAACAGTTAGACGGTTTTTACGAGCCTGCACCCTAATTCACCCAAGTAAATAGTGACATGTCTATCACGCCCTCCGTAACACACGGCGATCCACATAACAGCTAGTTAACCTTTCCAGTTAGATGATTTCATTTCCTTCGGTCTTCTAACTCAGTATTTCTTGCAACCTGTAGGCAGGCACCTTTATCAGTTTACGCTTTATTTTGGTGTCAGATTACCAGCACTGTGGCAACTACATGGTTCCTTCAGATTGAAGATGTTTAGGGTTACTTCACCATTATTTCAAGATTTCCTATATTTCTTCTGTCTGAATTATTTAACTGGTCTACTCTTCAATGTTTTCCAGTAGTCTTTTCATATATGGCTGCTGTGGATAAAATCTGTTGTTTTTACTATTGTGACCCTATCATTAAAGAGTATGATAAAATGGGGGTAATATAATAGTAGGAATCCTATTTTTCCGGCTACTCTGAAATATGTAAGAATCTTTAATAGAAGAATTCTGACTTTGGTTGACCAACATAGGCTAGCGTTTTTTGCAATGGCCGAACTGCACTGAGCAACCGTCTCAAGGCGGGTTGTCTCTTTTGGTGTCTTACCTGTAGAAACCATGAGATAAGCAAAGGTGTAGTATTTCCGAACAGTTTCCACTATTTCGGATAGTTGTGAACAGTGGGGGTGTTGTTCGTAGCTCGGGTTGATGGTTTTGCCATTGGTATGTTCGCCAATCTCCACGCTCAAAGACTATACGCTAAAACGATTACGCACTGATGATGTCACCTCGCTTGGTGATGAAACGTTTGCAACCTAAATGCCAAGCTCGGCGAACATACCAATGGCAAAAGTTTCCACTATGTTGTGCATCCCATCCAGCCGCTTCTCATTTAATAAAGAATTACTGACTTAGACTTTAAATTTGTATGCAGACGAAATGACATATTTTAAAGATGACCCAGTTGAAAAATTCGTGAGCTTCCGTCGGATTATAGCCAGCGACAAAAACAGCGTGCTCCATAGCAGCATACATCATAATGGTTGGTCTAAGAAATCAAGTAGGGTGTTTGAAAATTTCATTATAATGTTTGGTTATTTGGCATGATTTAGAATGTCAGTGAGAACGCCACCTTACTGATCTTTTTATACCAGTGTAACAATTTTTCTTTCACTTGCAAATTCTAATTGATGCCTCAGATATGTCGCCTTGTAAATGACCATTCATTAGGATTCAGTTCAGCTGGTCTTCAACGACTAGCAAATTATTATTTCGATCAAAACAGCACATATCGTGGCGAGATGACACATCGTACCATTTCACACAAATGTGTTGGATTGCCAGGCCGGAGATGCGAGTATTCAAATATTCGACGGAGTACCTTAACGCAGAAGGCAGGCACGTCCACAAGGCCTCAACGATCGGATGGCAAACAACGGGGGCAGTCGGATGAGTCATCGCTCGACCAGATCGGACCAACGGGCGAGACATGGCAGGCAAAATAGAATGGACGACGAAATCGGGGGCTTTTTTATTCCAACACTCGGGGGAATATCTTGCCACCACCGCGGAATACGATTAACGCCCATTGTGGATAGATGGAGAACAACACGAGCGACCGGACGAGCCATCGCTCAACGGAATCGGACTAACGGACGAAGAATGGTAGGCGGAAAACCCCCCGATAGACGGCGCTGATCACACACGTAAACTGTACAGAAGTGCACACGACGAGTGAGCGGAAACCTGAGGGTGTTATGGGCTGGAATGCTGACTCATAAACGCGAGCGTGCGTATAGCATGGTAACTAGCGTGTTGGACAATAAAGATTGTGCTTTACTGGAAGCCTTTTCGCTACACAAGCTTTAGCACAATACGTGTAAAGCAAATGAACATTTAGATGACCATGATTTCTATGTTTCATCCCAAAACCAATTGTGTTCCCTTACGCACAACGGTCAACGGAGAAAAACAGCATCGACGCAAACTGAAAGATTTCGAATCCAGTTTATTCACCAGCTGTATATTCGAAGTGTGGTTCATCTTTTTTACTCTATGCGGACCACAAAACTGTTATTCGGACCAGCCTTTGTTCACTACTACTAGGATTAAAAGAATGCCATGTATTTTCGGGTTCATTGAAAGTCCAGTTTAACAGGCATGGTGAACAATTGATGTTGACAACATGAGCTAAAGAGTTGTCCGTATCTAGCAGTAGCGTAGTTCGCACTGACAGGAACGTTGGTAAGAGTGACGATGCGACCTCCCACTTTAGTCATAATTCAGTGATAAGTGGTCTCTGTTAAACCTTTCTTACTCAGTATGGAATGTAGTTCATGTGACATGAATAGTCAACTTCTCCGTCAAATTAAATTGTAGATTACATTCTATGTACAGAATAATCGATGCGGCCCAACATTAGGTAATTCGTGGAATTGCAGTCACAGAAAATGTTGAAAGTGGGTGCTTTATATTATCTAGACTTGACACTAGCCGATATGTAAACACAACGACATTTACCAATCACGAGACAGTAGTGGGGTTTGGGCAGTTACTGGGTGCCAATACTCAAGTCAGATATCCTGTCAGTTGAGATATGTCTTGACCTGATTTTGTTTCCATAATGATAGTGATATAATTGACAACCTTTAAATTCACCTACTTTGTTACAGTATTCATATGACTTCAGGTTGTAAATTGCAAATGACCTAGCAGATGAGGCTGAAGGCTAATTCCAAGGTATATTCAGTCGCAATAATAGTACATTTCGACGTGAATTAGATAATCACCAGTAAATCATCGTTGATTGGACCTCTGATACGCCGAACAATGATGTCTCGATTTGTTGTCTTCGACAAGGCAGAAGTGAGGATGCGTGAAAATTTTCAAAACCATCTGATGGGCCTGAAGTATGTTGTTCAGAACTGGCGCTAAGTAGGGCGACTTTTTTGGGGGAAGAACAAATTTAGTAAAGCAATTCTGTCACGACAGTCAGAAAAAGTTCAACTGGAATATCAACAACTTTTGTTTAGGTTTAAAATGAACTTAACGCATTTCTACTGTGATGTGATATTGCACACGAATGATGAAGTCGACAGTACACAATTTCACACATCTTTTGGATACATTTGCACAGATTCAGTGAACGTTGCTACTTTAACCGGACAGTAGTTAAGTTACCGTTGAATTATTATCAGCATATTCACTTGAAGTAATATTTGTTCTTGAAGCGCCGATCGTTGCCAAAGCAACAGGCCACTCTCCATCTGTGGCACACAAATATAAGGAACTGCATAGTTCTGATCGATTCAGTCTGTATTGACAATAGATCCACAATTAACACTTTATATTTTGACATGGACAGAGGTAAAGTTGTGCACATTAATCAGCAGAAGTGTGCTAATTATCAAGTTATGATAAATAAACTGACTATCTAAAGCTGTAAACGAGACCATCAGCTGTGTTTGATGAAAATTGAAGTTTATCTCCAAATCGTGCAGTGAATGTTGGCTGGGCAATTCCCCTGAACATCTCATCACAATACACATTAACATTGCATGTATTAGCATGGAAACAATCATTCTGGTCACACGAATCTAGAAATTATATGGCCTGTATTACAAACCTCGGAAGACAGGTTGCTAACAGACTCATGGGTCTCAAGGTTTACTCTTATTCAGAGTAGTTGATGTCACCACGTGAATGGTCTACTGTTGTATGACAGGCAGTTTCGTTGTGAGTAATATACTACTCACAAGTAGTATGTTATCCACAGGCAACGTTCAGGAACAAAAGGGAAGCTGCGAATGCCAGGAAGACGGAGGACAAGGAGGAACTATCGAAATAGTGTGTACGCGCTCGGCAGAAGTTCCACCAAGACCAATGACAATGATGGATGTGAATGCATATCTAACTTGCAAATGAGTATACGCGTTTGAGGTTTGATTTTTGACATGACCTATACGGGCGTTTGTGCAATAAACGAATTCTCAGGCCAAGCATCTTTTACGGTCACAACACTACTATCATCTGATAAGAACCATAGTTATAATCTGTGCAGTTATCCATGCACCCCGCAGTCAACAAGCGTACATCTTTTCGTTAATGGATCATTCACTTCCACTTCAGTTCCAGTCAGTGTAGCAAGTCTTCTTACTATTTTGCTTCCATCCACTATAGAATACAATGCTTAACTTCGAGGTTTGAGCTAGTTCAACCGAGATACTGGACGCTCCGTACGACCGGCATGTAATCGAAGGTCAACAAGCGCTAAAACCGTACAGACTACCCAATATATGTCAGCCCGTGTTTGCTTTTTTGTTGCTTACCGACTGTCTGCCTGTCTGTTGTATTACTACGCTGTTATGATGAGTTCGGTTGTTCAAATGCAGGATATTGAATGCTAGTATTTTTGTACGATTTTATTTAAAATATTTGTATTGAGAACGCTTTTTGTAAAATTATGAAGCATTCTTAAACTTACTCTCCAACTAACACGGCGTCAGAAATGCATACGCAAAAATGTAAGCGATCATTGGGAGGATACAGTCTTATTGGGTATGGCGCCTTCTTACTTGTTAGAGACGGCAAGTCATGACAGGTTAACCAATGTGCCAAAAATACCAGTTAATCACAAAGAGTATAGCTTCAGAACTGAACAACAGCCAGTCTGCACATCCTTCACTAAGAGTTGAATACATGATCACGTGCTAACTACCCAACCGAATGTAGCCGTTAATCCGGCGTGATTTGCTGTCCTTTGTTGCAAGCAAACGAAACTAGATCAGCTGATAAAGGGTGCAAAACCGATTGGTCTAAAGTGTTTTAACGACGAGCCGCTCAGTTCATTTAACAGCTTTTGTTAACACACGTGAAAACAGACACTATTGTGGATGCAACATTGCCGTCTGTAAAAATGTTGTTAGCACCGGTGACAACCAAATGTTTTTCACTGAAATTTGTCAAACGGAAGTCTAAGAGACGCCAATACATTTTCGCGGCAGCCTATTCAAAACGCTGGTTCACTTCTGCCGTAAGCAAATACCACTTTACGATGTGGTTGTGCAATTGTGGTAATCGTATGACTATAGTGGGCGTGCACCGGAAGGCCTTCTAGAAATGGTAACACAAAGGTAAGCCAGTTTTCCTAGCTATTGTGCTTTTTCAGCATTTACGGAAAGTGACAAAACGTTATTCTGTAGCCCCAGTGACTTCGACCCCATGAATTGGTACATGAGGGTTTGAACCATCATGCTAATACTTATCCACACATTGTGTTTGGTTCTGCGACATATATACAAGTTAAAACAGTCCGTATTACTTGATTGGTGATCAAAACATTTATCAGGCGGAGCAGATACTGGTTGCATCCCCGGAAATGTTATTGCTCCGCTGCACAGGTATTGGAATACAGACAACAATGGACCGTCGATTAAAGCCACCAAACAAACACGCAGCTGGCAAGCCGAAAGCTCTGGAAGGTGCATACATGTGAATTGAATATGTGCAAACAAGTCACAGCTGAGGGTGGCTGGATGCAAAATGGCTTCCAGAAGTCTCAATGGACTCTCAAATCGGTTCATAAAGCAATATCTACTTTGCTAATCGGTAGGTTGGAAGATTAGTGAAAAATCTGGGCCTCAACTGGATTTGAAACAGCGACAGAAACAGTATATCCAAGCTCGGCAAGCCCTGTACCAGCTGGGCTACGGAGCCATGCCGGGTGCACGGGGATTTCACATCTGGACTCTGTTACCCATCTGTTTCAATATCACATACGGAATTTATCAAATGATCCGGGACCGACTACCTCGATAGGATTTCTCAAACATTTCATGTCGGAATCTACCAACACCACTGTTGACCATAGAAATTGCATTATCATCTAGTATCTAGGAAAATTAGTAAAGCAGTCGGACCCCTGGCTTATTTTGTTGATTCCATAAGTGACATTGAGAAGGGTGGATGGCAGAGTCCAGTTAAGAGATTTCCGAGCTCCCAGTGTGGTTACGTAGCAAAACTGATAGAGCGCTTGACAGGTTTGGGCATATTGTTTTTGTCAATGGTTTGAATCCAGGCGAATCCCAGTTTTCTCACAGTTGGATCTCTTCTGGGTTTATTTTCTCTGGATCTACGAGGTTTTCGAAACTTTCGCGGTGAGTACTGTTTCAAGTGGAGAGATTACCAAGCTGAGTGGTAAGGGAATCAAACGATCAGAACGAAACACAAGAATTGGAAAAGTTGGCACAATTGTCTTCCAGGTAAGGAAGCTGTAACGCCTCTGGCCGTAAACCCACTGCAGATTTTGTTACACGGATTGTTAGTTATCTGGTTCCTCGCACTCCTCACGCGAACGTAAACAAGCAGTTGCCTGTAACCAGGTAATTTCCTTTCGTGACCGACCACTCTATCTAGAAGACACACTGTGTCGCTCTTCGTGGTTATTACCTCATTCTGCTTTCAGACACTTAGCACTAAAGAGTACAATTAAGTAAAAGACGTTTCCGATGGTTCCTAATTGATCCTTCAATGTTGCACGGGTTTCCCTCTAATGGACAAATTTGTCTTGTATCATCTCAACATGATTTACCTCCGTCACCATGCAACACCCTCTGAGTTTCTGACACAATCAGAATACCACGAAACAACGCGTTTTTTACCGTCGGGTGTATCGTCGTGTGTATTTGTTCTGGACCGAGCTTCGGCTTCACACTTACTGAATTGTCCATTACGTCACTGTTTCACTGCCATGATCTAGATGAGTCTTCGTAAACTAGCTGAACTCGTTAAACACCGATTTTCATAAACACAATGGAAGGTCAGGTCCGTGGACGTTTCCCATGATCGTACGTATTTTCATTGTTAAGAAGGTAGCGGCTGATGAGTCGCGAGTACGTTACCGAATCATTTCAAGTCTTCAAGTATGAAATACAAGATTATCAAGATATCAGTCCTCACATAAATCTATTCGAACTTATATACCCAGTACTGTAATCACAAGAATGCAAAGAGTGAGTAACGTAGCCGTTACTTCCAGCCGTAGATTGATGATAGTCGTTAGTTGTGCAACCCGAGCGCTTGCGAAAAATCAAAGTACCGTAAAACAAGGCCTGTTGGGGGCTGCATGAGCGCATAACTTAACACATCGTATGCTTATTCAGAACATCGAACGAACTGTGCAGTTGCATGTAATATTGAGTTCCATCTACTTTACACTTAAGCTCACTTCAATTTTTAAGCTCATCAGCCTGCTTGATAAGACCCTTGTATCTCCGCCATTTTCTGTAGCATACGGTCTAATTCGGATCACTTCGTCCAACACCGGCTCCATATAACGCTTAAAAGACGAGATTTGCTGGCAAGAACAACTAAGAGACTAATACCAACTGGTTGTGTATTGTATACACTGCAGTTAATAGACCAGATCTAGTTACCGGATTATCAGCAGGGCGGGTCTATACAATTTTAAAGAGTTCGAGTTGTGGCGTACTCACTAACAAATTCGGTTAACTGGTTGTCCACTTACTTATTCGGAATACGTCAAGTTCATACGTTCCATGAACTTGACAACCAGATGCATTAACATTATCCTAGGTGTGAACAAAATGCAGATGATTATCTACGTCAGAGATTGAGTGGATTTCATTTGAAGCGATTTTGTCATGCAATCTGCAAACCCCTTCCCGGCAGTCCTTTCGAAAGTAATGTTGGTACAAAGAGTTGCTAACGTGATCTCGGTGAGATTTGCCGTCCACTGTCATTTAATCAAAGCAACGTTCAAGTCACCTTCACATCACCACAGGAAACGTCAAGTACTCCTATCCCGCTTGAACATTCGCACCTGACGGAAGAGACCTTGATTAATATCACTTAAAAAGTTACCCATCTCATTAGCTAAATTAGCTAAAACAACTTCGTCAACCGGTGTTGAAGTAGTTCTGCTTACCACAATTTTGAGCAATGACATATTCGACATGATGCGTTTGCTCAAAAGTGTTTTGGGATGTTACACACTATTCCGTAGCTTTCATTGAATGAAAGCATTACACACTTCTTCCTAGCCGTGTGTGTACGTCCTTTACGGCATTGAAGTAGGTACAAAAATGGCATTCATCAGCCTTGAACATACTCTGTACGGTGATCTCAAATCGTCGTACGAACTTCCGTTTGTTGTTGACGCAACCCATTTTCATGCTGGGGTGTTCAAAACCTTCCGTTACTGGTTACCAGGCCAATTATACGAAGCTACCGCATTCTGCGGCGAGCAAACTCACAGGCGGCACTTCTTGAAATTAATCGTTCATTCGACTGTCACTTGTCAGCTGACAATCTCGGACAATGCTATGACTGCGAGAGTTGTCACATACCAAAACCTTTGGGAACGATTAGACAAATTTCCCTGTCCTGCACAGCGCCTTGCGGATCCAGCTGCATTTCACTATATACTCTGACGAGTTCTTCTCACTGGTATACTTTAAATTCAGCTTTTAGGATATAATCCTCTTCAATCTGCTCTCCTGTTAGCTTACCAAATAACAAAGTATAACCGGGCTTACTATGGACCGACTTAGCATACACACGGGAACTAGAATGAAAACTAGCATATCAATGCACTCGCCTTGTTTCGTCTCTGAAGAAGCTTCCAGCTAAAAACGAGTAACGGGTGTTCAGCATCTTCAAAGTCTTCATCAGACAGAACGACTTGTACTGATTCCTTGGAACCTATGGGCAGTTGATGACATCATGGTCGTCTTGTCCATTTAAATCCAGAACCGCGGAGCAGGGTGGTCAAATATAGTACTTTACAAATTTAAGCGCCCTGAGCGAACGTCACGTTGAAGAAATTCTAGTACTTGGAGTGCTGAAAACGACATACATACTACGGACTTACTATCAGCCCCTATTATTAGCCGTGATAACAAATATTACTGAGGTGATTGCACGCATTACCTGAGAGTTATCACAGATGATTAGTGAAAACTCCCAATAGATACAACGGTTGTGAATTATATCAGGGAACATCCGTGAATTTTCAGCCGGCTTTCCAAAGATGTCCGAGGTTTCGTATAAACCACCCAGGTGAAATTGGAGGCAATCAATATTACTGCCAGTGATGCATTCTCATTCAACCAAATGTACAAAAAGCCGCCATTACGGAAGTCACTAACCTATCAAACTGTGACTAGTACGGCATGTTATATATCACACATAATTCAGCGCACATATTAAAATACAATCTGTTAACCAGATTAAGAGAGTCTTCATGTGAATGTGTGTAAGCGAACGCTCATCTAACGAGAGCATCCTATGATTTTGTGCTCAATGCCCCACTTGGTATAAGTAAACTTGTGGAAGTTATTACATAATAAAATTGATGAGTCTGCTATCTGCCACTTGTTCAGCCAACACTGGTCATGTGTATGAATTGCAATCATTGGTGGCGCTCCACTCGTATGCAGTCTATTGACCAAACCGAGTCCGATATTCTGTTTATTATGAGTTAGAAAGTGACGCTTACTTTCCGCATACTAGTGTAGTGAGGAGGTGTGATCGTACTATACTATTCACATCACTGCTATTCATTAATGGGACCAGAGCATACAGTTTGACATCGAATTGGCTGCAGGAAAAATACAAGAATAAACATCGGAGTGCAGCATCGCATGAAATGGTTTTTGGTACGTAAATGAACGTAAAGGAACTGAGCATTGATGTCTGTGTCAACCGTGACGTTTTGGGCCCAGCACCGCACACAGATGAGTATTTTTGTTTGTTGTGTTGTTGAAACTCATAACTCACGTACTGTCTTCCTGAATAAGTAAGCCTTGAGCCATCCGAGTACTTGGCTTACAACACTAGCTAAAACTGTAAATTGGGTTGCTTTACGATTATATTTTTCCGGCCTGGCTTTGCTTGCTTCCATTCACAATGATCTGACGTTATCCCTTCACAGTTTGCTTTAAGGACAACTGTACCTTACTTTTCTGTCGAAAGCTGTAACAGCTTGAAATGAAGGAATTGACTATTATATCAGGGAGTAGGATTGTACAGTCGTTGATACAATTACCTCGTTTACTGAACGAATTAACAAGTTAGCATCAGATGTTGTGCTATTCGAGTTCAACGACACAACTCAACACAATTCCATAACTCATGTTGACTTGACCCTAGTGAACTTCTCTTGATTCTTCCTATTTTGACAAACTGAGGTCGATAGAGCAACTTTGGTTCTGCTAGACTTTCGTGCTGTCAAAACAGTAAAAGTTATCAGGCAGTTCTCCTTCAAAGCATGATATAAAGGTGGAAGACAACAAAATTTAACCAAAAATCAAACATGACAAATGCACACTGGAGATTATGCATAATGTGTCAATTCTAAACCTTTTAGCGTACGGTTTCAACAAGAAACATTTGATTACTTCACTTTGACTCTATGTTGACCGCGTCAGCTGTGGACTGCTTTTGATGAATAGAGTTTACATTTCAACGTACGTTATTGTGAAGCAACCGTACGCCATTAAAATCACAAGGAACAGCCGAATTATCACGAACGAATGAACAGTCAACTTTCTGAAACTGAAATTCTAGCAGCTGAACATATTTTGTTCAGTTCCTGTTAATGTTTAACGGTAGGTACTCAATAGAATAAAGGAAACACCACATTTGGAACACATTCCATTATTTTCTGTTTAAATCACCTCAGGAGGTCTTTGTCGTACTTAAAAACGCCATGGCAGAGGGTTGGATGTCGACAGGTTTCACCATGCTAACACGTTCTTCACTTCATGCAGCGACTCCATCACAGCGATACACATTTCAAACAGCGGCGGCACGATCTACCTAGAACAAACTCAAAGGTTGTAAAACGAAATTTGTTTAGCGATTACTGCCACATAGCGCTTTTGTTGCTTACTCGTTGGTGCTATCCGACTCGACCGATCGAACACAGACGTAGGGGGTCAAATACCTCAAAACAGCTTGAACCACTTACTCTGCCTGATTAGTTTTCGTAGCCATGAAGTAACACATCTCTCACAGTCGCCTTATACACACGACTCTTGCGCTTCAAAGGGATGCCTCTCTGTCTGCAGATATGCCCTAAATTAGCGAGTACCACCATAACCTTAGAGACACGCGCTTCTATTCCATTATCTACACCTCCGCCACCGTTTGTAAAACTTTCCGAGTGCGCAAAGAACTCCATAACTTCATTATTCAACGTCAAACCTATGTAATTACGGTAATCCTGCGGAAGCGCCTGTTTACAGTTCGAGGCTGCAAAATGCCTACCAAAATATTTAACAGATCGCAAAATAGTGTCTAACCCTATTTATGCTGTTTGCTTACTTCGATATTAAGCTGAGCTGTTTTGACCTGTACCCAAACTACGACCAGGTGAGAGGTGGTGTCATTACCTGTCTTACATTTAAACACTATCTGGAAACTGATTTGTAAAATATTGAGCTACTTACACGTGCACTTAGAACTAGACTGACTGTAAGGTAATAGCTGTAGTCAAACTCACGAAATTCGGGAGCATTGCAAATAGAACGGAGGGCTACGATATATCAAGCCGATTGCCAATGGTTCTGAGTAGACTTAATTTGACGTTTCGGTTAGGCACTGAAAGCGTCAAACTACTCCAAAAGTAATGAACCATGGAAGCAACTCGTCTTGCTGAACGTATCCACTTGATTGCTGTCCCGATCCCAACGAGTCCCCGTGCTTTTGACATAATGCAATTTCGACCACTGTCTTCGTAATATTGACAGCTTACTAGCCCCTTATTCAGGTGGCGATTCACGTCTTCTCCGTTCCAAGTACTGCTTGCATCTGGTCTGAAGAAGCTAATCTGTTGGAGCCGAAATGAACAAGTAGCTTTATTACAATGGATTAACATATTTGTTTTAACATTACACCTTCTGAACTGGCTTCACGAATCGTCAACTAATCACACTGAG
Source organism: Paragonimus skrjabini miyazakii (assembly GCA_014338405.1). Taxonomy (NCBI): domain Eukaryota; kingdom Metazoa; phylum Platyhelminthes; class Trematoda; order Plagiorchiida; family Troglotrematidae; genus Paragonimus; species Paragonimus skrjabini miyazakii. Next base: position 114,746 of record JTDE01000129.1, read on the forward strand.
CTCAAATGCTGAACTGGTTGACAACAAATTTATCTAGGCGGAGTTGGTTCACAGATTATAAAGAGTAGTGTACTAGATTAAATGTTGGTAGCTGAGTGGACGTTTATGGTAGTTGAAACTATGTTTGCACCGTAATTCGTTATAAAAGGTCGAAAGTGGGTTTATTACTACCGGGTCGGTAAAACCTAGACTTGACAATCGGGAAAAGCACCAGCAAAATTGTTGCATCGAGAAACGGTTACATCTGTGATTGACGGACAGCTTCTTACTCCGCTGTTTGTTGCCATTTCACAAACAGCTCCGTTTAGTTCGGCTTTGGCATCTGTGTAGCTGGAGGAAGAAGCTGATATGTACCATCGACCCACAACTGCGAAAATAAATGTAATTTTCGAATTTGGATTGGTGATCGGATTTTGTGCCAAATTCTGGCCAGAACATATGTGTGATCGATCAAACTAACAACAGTCAGTATTACCGACAAAAGACGCAATTTGTACAAGCAGTTGCACCACCTCTATAAGTTTTACATAACCCACATGATCCTTACAAGAGAAAACACCACAGATATTCTTTAGCCAATTTTCTCTGCAACACAGTCGATAACTCCGTTACTTATCGCTAATTCTAGTTCATTCCATTCCGGTTTCGATTTGCCGAACTTCTACTATCCTCTTGGTGACTCAGATCAAGGACATAAAAGCTCTTTAGTGACAGCAAACGCCTTGGAGACTGCCAAAGATAGAGGGTTATTTTAAATTGTTTAAATTTGCCTTGTTTGCCACCACGTTTACAAACCAAACTATCAGTATGCTTTAGCGTGCAGTTGTTGACGCATCGCAATTATGATGCATACCATTGAGTTTCTGGTTGTACTGCTGAAATGCAGTTTTTCAGTGCGATTGCAATGTGAAAGACTCCCAAGAGGAACACGATGTTTTGGGTTGTGCGCTATGTTTACGGTCTGATATATCCAAGGAATGATGTGGAAGGATGTGACTGATAGTGAATTTCTGAAGTTACTTACCTTCTCTTCGAATTTAGCTATTTCAGAAAATTTAACTGCCCGGATACTTGTAGTCAATTCTATATCGCATCGCACTAATTTGTGCTACATCCGAACCAGTGCGCCACGCAGTGCTTGATGTCATAGAAACATACAGTTGAACTGGATACTGCAACATTGTTTGAATCCTTCACAGTCTAAGTGATATCAAAATTCATAGTAGCTTCTGTAGTGCAACTCCTCGCCATTTTAACCATACCGAATTTCGTATACGAACAGATATTTTATTCCCTATCATCCGGAAGATATGGCGCCCAGAATCATAAGCAACACATACATTGAAATCACTTGTACAGAGAAATAACCATTCAGTTTTTAAACAGACTTTAGCGGCTTGTTACTTTCTCTTACAATTCAGGTCTGATGCACTTCTCTGCGTTCGATTACGTAGGCTTTTCTCACATTGGTTGCTTCTAATTAGCAGGGGACTTTGGTTTGTATAACTGTAACATTACTGACAACTGAGTGTCTTTTGAATATCTAGGTTAAATTGATTGACAACTATTCTGTATTTGCATTACTTTGTAAACAACAGTAAACATATCGAATCGGTGTGATAGAAAACAAGTAAAATTTAATCAGAAAGCCTGAAGAACAGAATGCAGTATGTAACTGGGACGTAAGATGAGCATCGCTCATAGTTTACGTGAGTCTGTTCAGAACAGTGAGCCTGAAGTAAAAACGCATTCACTCGTTAGTGCTGGGTGCCTCACTGTGGATATTTCGGAACCAGTTTCAGACCCACATTCCAATTATTAATATAAAAGAGATCCAAAATATCTGGACCTCGTTTGAATTTGGTTTATATAATATGCCCAGATGCGGCAAGTAGTGGGAAATCATTAAGAAATCCTGCGTGAGCAGACAGTCTGTTGAATCACTCTGTGGATTTCCTATAGAACAGTGAGACGGGTGGGTAACAGGGTCCAGGTGTAAAATTTATCCGTTTCCGGCGCAGCTCCGTAGCCCAGATGGTAGGGCGCTTGTTGTGTTTGTTCTCCTGTTACTGTTGGTGGTTCGAATCCAGTCAATGTCCAGATTTTTCTCAGCCGGGTTTCTTTTAGAGTAGCAGATCCGCTAAACTACTTATCAATAATGCAATTACCAACGGTGTACACACGTTCTGGGCCGAATATTGTCTAGTATGTCCTATGGGATCCAAAGACGATGGGAAGCAGTTAAATGCGGGGATTATATAACTGGATTACACGCCGGAAGCTTAAGCTGATAGTTACGATTAAGTTACGGATCTTTTAACCCGGTTTAACAGGTGACGGTCAATTTGATAAATACAACGTGTGAGTTTCCCTGATCCTCAGGTATCCCCCAAAAGTTAGCTGACTTTGATATTTTCCGAATACGTGTCATCTTCCTTATATAAAAATAATAACTTCTTGTAGTTACCCACTCAATTTATTGGGTGATGCGAATAACCATAATGGATGCCATAAAACATTTTTTGTTTGATTTTAAATTATTCGTTGGGCAAGCACCCATCCAGAAGCATGCTAACTCCTCAGTCATTGATTTTTGGAGTGAAGGTGCGTGAAAAACATAACATGATAGTAGTTCATTTTATGCTGGATACTGAGATGTTTCTAAATCGGTCGCTTGAAGGATTGACTATCTGACTACCTATGTTGTCTAGAAATGCAAACCGAAATCAAGAAACAGCAGGAGTTTATTTTAATCCGGAAAATTGCATTGCGAAGGGATCTAGCTGTTTATCTGATAATTTCGAATTGAACACCACCCACACTTGATTGTGATCAAGTGTTCAGTTTAGCATATTCTAATTTTCCGAAAGTTTATTAAATGATGGTTTCCAGTAGATTCCCACCCGAATATAAGCCATCCTACCCAAACTTTTGTCATCAGTAATCAGTGTAGAGTGTAAACATATATCCTGTCTCCATCGTGACGCAAGTATGGCATAAGTCTAACCCAAATACAAGACACAGTATCACCACAGGATAACATGTGACGCAGACTAGAGGACAGCGAAATGCTTTTGGTACACTTGGACAAATTAGAAAAAATCTGTTGGAGTCGAAACAGTATCAGTAATCGACATGGGGGGAAAACTGGGAAACATGTGGGATGTTGGACTGGGAAGACGGTGAAGTGAGTGGAGAGACGACTGACTGGCAGAGTAAACAGGCCCACACGTGCACCACACTGTACTTATGTCTCGGTATCGAATTCTGGTTGTTAATATCTTCCAATACACTGTTGTCAACAAATGCGCATAGTTTGACAATCATTGTTCCTTGTTGCACCATGCCTTCTACCACGTTTGTTTGACATACAGTGGATCTGAAATGCGCAAAATGAGATTCCCATCGTCTCCAATACATTCAACTTTAGATGTTTGGTTGAATATTTATACCCTTTTTAATGATGCGCTGCGTTATGATGTGCCTCTTCCCTGATAATGAATGCAGACGGCGTCATGTCCATGATATTTGAGTTACTAGCGACCTTGATGAAAATTTACTTGACGTGCATCTCACGCAGTGGAAACTGCGGTCACTTTCACCAGTCTAATTTAAATGTAATCCAATGTGTAAATCATTGAAATCGATTGGAATTCTAATAATGACAATCACTGGAAACTATAGTCTAGCAAGTTTCACGATTAACGGTTTTCGAGTCATTAAACAGCGTTCGCACAGTGGTTAATTATAACGGACGATAGTAACAGCCCAGCAGAATGAATTCGCATTGTTCTTGTCCTTTGAAAAGTGGCTCTAATACTGTGTTACTCATACACATTTACTTCGCACATAACTGTACTTGTTAGTGATCTGGTGACTGGTAGCCTATCTAATGAATCACATTAGTTGGGAAGCACTTAGTTCATACTTCATGAAATTCATGCACGATATCTCATCGTCGACGTTCTTAGGATTTTCAGATAAACCCGTAAAGGTAAGCTCTATTTCATTGTCCTCTATGGTCAACATTTATTATTCCAGGGAATCAATTGGGCTTACTATGCAAACTAATTCTACATAAGCTCACTGCTGATTTTGGACAAGTGATGTAAATCACACCACATTTTTTCATATCTAGTCTCATATCAACAACCAAGTTCGTTCTGACTCTGACGTAAACAACAGTCATCGTCAACTTCGAAAAAGGTCTACATAAAATGTACTTTCCTGGTTTATAACTAGTCAACGTAGTAAAGCAGTATAAGTGCTGTAAGGTGTGGATCTTAAAACATCTGGCATAACACTTCCACAACATTTAAGGAATGAGACATAAATCCTGATGATTTCTTGGGAGGTTACAGTAGTAGATTCAAAAAATTGTAAAACTGTAGGCACTTTAGAAGGCATTTCCAATGATGGCCTATCAAGTCGGTGCTGGAACTATGATACGCACACCAGAGACGTTCGGGTATTACTGACCTAGGAAGTTATCAGGATTCACAAGTAAGCTATTAATATTCATTCTGTAGAGTAAGTGGGAAACCGGAGAACAGCTTTGAATGTCGTCGGTTCTAGTTGAGGAGAGGAGCTTTCAGTAGAGAGGGCAAATCTAGCTCACCTCAGAACAACAAAATGATTTATCTGTCCATTTCTAAGAGTGCATATCAATCTTGTACTTTGTCTTGCTTCACAGTCTTCAGCTTACAAGGTGAAGCGCTTTGGAAACGTTGTTTTTGAGGATTCACACGCCAAACATTATGCCCAGTAACGGAAAGCAAGTATTTATGGATCGCCGGATCAACCGTATTTGTGTGTATTTTGTGTTGGCACAAAAATTGTTTATTGTATGTGAAAGAAAATCAGGGATAACTAATCAACGCCCTCATTTCAATATATTTTCACTCATTTCAATAAGTTAGATAAGTTCTCTGTTATTCACGTTATTGTACGGCTGATTTGTGGTAACAGATAACAACCCACCGTATAAAGATAGCATGTTTTGGTCGCACGAGAAAATATACAGAATATAACGAATAGTTAAAAAGAAGTGACTTATAAAATGCTTAAAATTAACCTTCTGTACAATCAAACGAAACAACGATTTCCCCATGAAAGGAACATAATGTTAACCTATCATACGCGGATAACAACAGAGTATATTTCAGCGTTACATGTTACTTGTATTTTGATGCGTGGTTAATAAATAAAACAGACTTAGAGAAAGTACAACATATTTTAGCTCGTGCTCAAATTTGCTAACACACTTGAGCAAGTGTGGGTTATTTTTGAATTTTATAAACCCATGTCTACTCAACTGTGAGCTTGACTTTTGATATAGGTATTAGTAGACTAACCCTATCTAATCGAAGATGAGTGCGGCCTAACAGTCATGAGAAAAGTACCGAGTAGTGCAACTTCAAATAGGTATAACCATTTGAATGATTATAACCACACTTTAAGTTAGTATTTTACCTGCGACACTGGAGTATTAATCCCATGAACTTAGTAACGTCAAATACGTTTTAGTGCAGACAATGGGAATGCAACTGCTTTATAGTCCGGTTTTACTTCTCTTAACTGCCTACTCAGAGGAACTTCTCATAGACACCGAAATTCTCGTCTTACTCATTCAGAATGGCTGGATTAAAACAGGCGTGCTAATTACAAGCATGCTAAATAATCCTTACTGCAGTCCAGATCCATAGAGCCTTTGATTATGTACGGGTTGCAGGAGTTTGTGCATTGGTGTTGAATAATCAGTTTAGATCTGGGAAACGTCTTTCTTAACCCAGTAACGTACACGTCATTAAGGAAGAATGGAGAACGGTTGCTGACCGTGGCAAACGAGATATTTTCTCTTTTAAGACATTTCCGAACAATTAGAACTCATTGAGTGATCTGTCATGTGAGTAAAACACAATCGAAATGTTGTAGACTGGTTCATTTAATGCAGCATCAACTACGAGGAAGGTGGCAGATTCAGTGCACGTAACAAATGTGTATCTCACGACTTTTACTGAACCAAAGGGTTTTACTTAGGGAACGAAACTGTTCCTTCTATCGCCACTCAAAACTCTTCTGATTCTAAATCTCCTACTGCCAGCATTTGAAGACGACATAATAGTTTGGCTAAATTCGAACAGTATAACGGGGCACGAGAAGTTTCAGAATACCTTGAGCATTTCGTTCTCCTACACTGCAAAAAACCGACTGAATCTTCGTGAAACCAAATGATAGATAATTCATCTCCGTCACTCTTGTTGTACTGAGCACTACTCTAGAAGCTAATATTTAAAGCCACCACTGGGAAACGAGACCTGGGAGCTATTTTTCTGATGTTCTTTGTCCGTTGGCGAGATAAACCAACGTGTAATCTTGACCGGTTGTATATTCGTTTGAACTGCATCTATCTAAGTGCTTCTCTTGGCATTCAGCTTGCTAGCGTGCGTACACTTTTGATCAAATATTGAAGTTCTTCGCTCGTATCTATAGAAGACTACTGACATAACTTGGAAAGTACAACGATGGCAGACAAGCTGATTCACAAGTCTGCTTTGTAAAGCAGAGCGAAAGGGTGGAGAATACCGAATTGTGTAAACAAACATTCCGTATTCGATACATGAATTTGACGTTTGGGCAGACGAACGAGCAGTAAGACTAAACGATGACAGAGTGGACCGCGAGCTTATGGCTTGGGTCGTGCATTCTAGTGCGAGCGATGTACTCATCGATATCCCAACATGCATCCAAAGATTTTGCAAAAGTTGGGAACTGTACAATCGAAACTGAGCTATATTCACTGACAAACAAATTGAATGGGTACACTTTTAATATCGTTTCCGTGTAGATAATTCTCCGTACACAAAATAAATCGCCTTCTATGACTGAGAAGTGTGCGTGCATGAGTTTGCCTTTTAGGCAAGGACCGATGATCAGAGTGTGTGCACTGATGTTCAGAAACCAGTTGAAACAACATATACTGTAGTCCAAGTGTAAGATAATTTCCTTCCAATTCCCGTTCACATGTCTCAAGTAACCTAGATTTATAGTTGACAAAGGTACCGGCAAACGTTTCTCGGTTAAAACTATTAATGATTCCATGTGACTAACATAGAACCTTACAAAAGTCATTCCTAAATCAAAAAGACATGGCAAACATTGATCAATATAGATAGTTCGGTTTGGGAAATTTTATGATTATCTTACCCCCGGTTCCAGTCTTCAGTTTTAGTGCTTACATAATTCGCGTAAAGTCCGCTCATTTGGGTAAGCTGAAAATGTTAGTTACATCTGATTATGTATTGAGCGATCCAGAACAAGAGCTTTGTTGAGAAGGCTGATTGCTGTAAACGATTGAATAGGATAAAAGGTGAAAAAGTAACCGAGTAGCATGATATTGAGTCAAACCAGAGTATTCATACTTCACCTTTGCACGAATGCAAACGGCTTATTGTAGCTTCACTGTATCACAAGGGTACTGATACTCAGGCAGCTTGAAGGTTCAACTTGTCTACATTTGCGATCATCAATGAGATTGTCCACTTAGGCGTTATTTCAGTGGGGAACACTGAACAACTTTAGACACCAAAAGAGTGTTATCCTAAACCCAAGTGTTTTATTGAATCTTTTATCACCAGGGAGTTATTCCTGGGGTGATAAATTGAACTGGAAGGAATATTAGCTCTCAGGTAGTTTTACAGTTAAATGGAAAGTTTGTGCACTGATCTCAAATCATTTTGGAAACGTCGATATCGAAGAGGGATTTTATGAGAACAATAAGACAACGTGCACGACTTATCTCCATTGCCCGTTCCTTAGACTAGTTACAACATAATAAATATATTATACTAATTATTAAATTGAGTAATGACTGTTAATAAAGAGACCGCAGCCGGTTGGTTTTTCTGTGACAATGCCATCATTGTTCGCATTTGAGTATTCAAATGAAAGAAGGCCACAGAAAGTGAAATGTGCACCTAAACCTCTTTTGAAGATTTTTCAATTCAGACTGTTGATACTGCTTTTAATTTTGTTCACTGCTGATGAAAATCTCGTCACCGGAATAGGGCAACATGTAAATAAGATTTGGTACGAATATTTCATAGTGTACTAGATAACCGTAATTGTACGGGTTAACGCCTTATGCCATCCGTCCTAACCGGGATTTGATATTCAGCCACTAACTAACGTTTCTGGTTTAAAACGAGAACGGTTCAAGTAGGCCGTGCCCACAGTACGTGTATGTTGTCTGCATCGGTGGTCACGATTACTTCCATTACATTCGGCTGACGTTTTCATGAGCAAACTGGAGACTAACCAACTAGTGCGGTCACTGAACAGTTTACATTTTACAAACGCTATATTGATGATATTTTTTGCGTCGTCAATGACAGTTTTTAAATCGGCCCATAACAGTATTGAATTCACCCAGGAGTCAAAAAACAATGGTAAAATAAATTTCTTGGATATTATCATAGTAAGGAGAGCATATGGTTCAATCCAACGGAATGTGTACAGAAGACAAAATTGGAGTAGCCAATACACTCACTTTGACAGTTTTGTTCCGCTTAATCGAAAGCGAAACCTCATATGATGTCTGACGAGTAGGGCGTTGAAGATCTGCACCCCCTGACACTCTACAAGATAAGCTAGACTTTCTACAAGAAGTGTTCACGCAGAATGGCTACCTAGTGCGTATCATTCGGAAAGGCGATGCAGACGGTAGAGTTGAAACTTAAGCCACCCTCTGTGAATGAGAAACTTGCGTTTACTAGTCTTCCTTTTAAAAGAGATCCCGTGGCCGAAGTTATCTCAAGAAAGTTCAAAAAGTCAGTTGAAACAACATACTTTGCCGCTCAATTGCGCGTGTCACAACTCAAAGACAAACTTCCACGTTCTACAACCAGCTGTTGTGTGTACTCGTTTGTTCGTGTCGAGCATCATACATTGGTCGTACTAAAAGGCGATTGTCTAACAGAGTGCGTGAACATTATCCTGCATGGTTAAACAGTGGTGTGACTAAAACGGTTTCAAGCGAGATCGTTGCTCACTTGATTGATTCCAATCATTCTGTCGGCAAGAAAGACGTTTTTCAGATTGTCTACCGAGTGCTAAGGCATCAATCAAAAGTGGTGAGATTCCGAATGTTGATCGTTGCCGAGGCCATTAGTATCCGCATGCGCAACCCTAACCTCTATGTTCGGAAGAAGTTCGTGCGGACACGAACTCCGCTGGCTCATAATCAATGAAGCTCACGATTGGGAACAGTGATTGCGTAACTGGTACCAAACATGCCGTCCATAACCCCTGTTGACCGTTTTTATAAGTCACCCCAGTTACTGTCTTCACATTTATTGTGTTGTAATTAGCCCGATGATCAAACACAGAAAACAAATCGTTTTTTGCAACTTTGTCGTTTTTCAGTTTTACAGCAAGGGTGTGTTTACATCCTATGGTAATTTGATAGTTATTGCTTCAATCAACTTCACAAGAGCCAATCGTTTTCGCGATCAATATCTGGCACATATCAGATAATCACGCGCACAGTTGCCGCTAACCAATCAAACTTGAGGTAATCGTGACAACGTGACTTTGCGTGGGTTCGAGGCTCATTTCGGTAAATTCGATGGTATAAGACAACATTGTGGGTGACAACACAAGGCGGTTGTGAGTAAATGTCAATTCATTTACTTTGATGGAATCAATATACTTCACACATTAAGTAGAAATTTGGTGAAAACTTCAGAACATGTTCAAGCAAAAAGCTTTCAAGTTCACCATTTTAACTCCTTGGACTCTACTGTCTGAAAAACTGCCTGCAGAGGTTTGCCAAGATGAACCGGCAGATGAATTTGCCGACTTACTTTGCGTGCGAACCAGACTGGAATTAAATCGTTATGCTTTTTGGCCACGAGCACGTGGCGAGGCTTTTCTATACTCATCTTTTGATGCTTTCGAAGAACGGTTTCTGAGACATTCGGAATACGCCGTAATCGTACTATCTGGGAAAAATACCTCTTGCTTGGACAGTATCTATCCAAGATTATTGGTATTTTTTACAATGCGTCCTTCATGGGCAAAACGTTTTCTTCTGGTTTTTCTTGGCGAACCCGAAGCACGATTTCGTTTCGACACGGGATTGCTTTCGCATGCACCGATTGTGTTCCACGGAACGGCCGATACTAACTGGACCACTGATGACGAATGCTGGGAAAGACTACTTGGTGTGCTCAGAAGTGAGTCAGTTTGCCATATTTATCTCATTCTGTGTCTTGACTGCTCACAGTTTCATAAGTTTAAGCGTGCATGTCTATGAAGCTGATTGATTCACAAGGAAAGTTCGTTCACATTGTAAACTGGCAAATCAGCACAGCAGCTCAAAACTGACATTTCAGCCCTTAATCCTCTGTTTAGTTTGTTTCTGTTTGAAGTGGGAATATTGTGCTAATGGCAGCGCAGTCATAGTGACAGTTATAATAGTAACTTATTGATCTACCAAACTATCAAGTTTTGTTTTGTGGAAATGTATTGTCAAGGGTTACTTGTAGTCACTGACGAATATGATATGTTCATCAATAATCCGAGCTGAACAGAAGTGATAAGTTTGTTTCAGATTGATTTTAACCTTTTTCGTAAAAATGTTGGGATTCCTGAATGTTTGTACTCTGTGGATTTTCCAACTAATCCCTATGAAATGAGGCTTATAAGCAGTAAACTCTGAACAAGTCACCAAGTTGATGATTTTAACTCAGACCGTTTACTGTTATTTTTAATTCGCATACTGTGTACGGCTCGTTCAGTGTTCGAATGATAACAGACTGTTAAAAATATTGACGGAAACTTTTAAAACGACCTATCATCTGTACAAACATTAATCATACTGAAAGTGTTTAGAGGAACATGATGTTTCATTACGTCACTAGATCGATGGAAGTAGTTCGGAAATACGGACTTGGCCGAAGAAGTCAGACTCTTTGTCATATAGTTGGGGCAATTATTTTACGTTCTTTCTGAGAGAGTGAGATAGGAGAGATATTAAAACATAGTGAGCGACTTGGAGCACATTTCGATAACCGCTGGCTACTCAAGTAGTAACTGTCATGCATAAACTACTGAGTTGTCAAAGTGACATTAGTCAGTTGTGACAAAATTTCTATTTCAGTTTCTTCTGCTAATTCACACTCAAACCAATTTTCTTTGTTTAAGTTGGTTTGGCAGATAGTAAAGTTGCACATAGTTTAGCTACCTAACTCGATTGCAAGACCTCTGACTGATAGAATTATTCAAGTTTTTAGTATTGTTAGGCTTCACACAGGTTTGTTACTTCCGGTGCGAACACAGTGTAAATATTGATTTATAAAAAGTGGTATTCTAGATAATTCCAGTAAAATTGTATAAATCGGAGGCAGAAAGAATCATGACAACCGGTGGTTGAATCAATTAAGCTTCATTAGGGCTGCTCTCATTATTATTCCCATAGACTTGACTTAAGCGTGGTAATTGAATAGTTAAACTGAGATTTTACAAGATAGTCATCTGTAATAGATGTGTCTACTACAATTCAAACTTAACATATCCAGTGAAGCAGGATAAACCATTAGTTAAAACGATTCAGCTTGAGGCGAATATGTAATTATGCTTTGAATTATTGATTTTGCAACTAGCTTCACAAACTGATGCTTGCATTTCTTGTTTTGCCACATATACCGACCACTGGAAAAAAAATCAGCTAGTTACTTTAGTATTTTCTTCCGCATATACTCGGGTCTATTGTTGTAGTAAAGAAATTCTGCGTTAGACGGAAAATTCTTCACTCAATTTTGTGTACAGATTTGCTCCACTTGTTGGTATGATGTCCCTAACCGGTAACCTCATTACTGACGTTATAAAACGTTTGCGAACCATGGAGTTTAATAGAAAACTCACCAGTAGACAGTCTGAATAAACAGGTTAGTACGAATACACTTATGTGACTAGGCGATTATGAGGAAGTACGTTGCTGTACAAAATCGCAGAGACCAGTCCTAAGAAGACACCCTAAGACTGATTCTGGCCTTGTTTTAACTCAACAGGTTGTGCCAGCCGTTTGTAAAATGACTGTTCGTCGACTAAAATGTCGACCCTCGTGTTAAGAAAAACGGTAGAATGGTCTAGTGAATATAGCAATTGACATCAAAGCACAACTCGCGGTTGTAACATAATGTTTCATGTCAACCGGTAACAGGTTGAAATATGTTTTGGCGGTAGAAGTACTATCAAACTGTGACAGTCATTTACATGCTTAGTCGACCATATAAATCAATAGTCAAGCACGATAACTCAAACCTCGTTCTGACACAACGTCCGCATCTACATATACATGAACAAACGGTGTACACTAGCTGTTAATGTAGATACAAACACACACCTTATCCGGGAGGAGCATTAATGACAATAAAAGAATGCATAAATAAGCACATCTGCCACGTTAATCATCAATGATGGTGAAATGAGAATTATGTAAGAAATATGCAGAATTGAGTCTGTAAAGTTGTGTTCTTCTTGTTTTGTTCAATCTGGAGTTTGTATAAATCTGGTAGTTCGCCCCATGTCCGGTTGTACCCAGGTGTCGGGCAACTATTTCTGAAAAGTAAATAGATAATAACACGGGAAGTCACCAACCCAGCTGATCATTGCCCATTTAAATAACGTGCTGTATCTGGCTCTATCCGGGTGGCTATCTGATGGTAAAAGACTCGTATGCCCAGCGGTATCTAAAAGGACACCGTCAAATCGAATAAGGTTTGACTATTTCAGTGTTTCTCACATTCTGATAAATATCTAGTGATTACCTTGAGTAATAACGTAACATGATCGCTTCAACTTGCTAGTATTTTCACCAGACTCATACTAATCTCAACGTTTGTCAGGCCTTTTCATAATCTTTCTCCTTTCCCCTGACCGACTGCATTGTTCACCCCCTAATTCCCTGGTTTGTTCTCAAAACATTTCCTATGTCACGCCAGATTATCAACACACTTATCAACTTGTACTGCTACTAACAGTCAATCGTTTATTGATTTTACTATTTCTCATCGTTGCGCAATATGCGAAATTCCTCATGAAATGCTTTAGTTAATACAAACCAACCTTGTTTATTGGAAACTCCACAAATATATTTACACACCTTTCAATAGCTCCCGGTACAAGCATTTATTTACATCCAACTGATATAACTATCGTGTTGTATCTAATGTAATCTGACTTTCGCACAAAACTGATTGTCTTGTTTCTGAATCAACAACGAAATTGAATCATTGGAGTTTTCTGTCGCTTGATACCTGTGATATCCTCTTACAAACTCCGTCAAGAGATTCATCGTAGCCTCTGTTATTATTGCGAGGGTGTTGCTCATTTCGTGAACTGCCTATCAATGACCAAAAGTATGAGTACACATAAATCCATGACATCGTCTCTGTGGATGTGTATGGCGCAGTATTGACCCCACTGACGTCTATTATTGCAAATTCTATTTACTATTTGTATGAATGCATATAAACGTACATAAATATGTTTGAATATAGTCCTCCGTCCATATACTGACATCGAACTAGCCGTGTCAAGATAACGGTTATTTACCCTTGTGGCAGAGGATCCACCGTCTTATACAAAGATTATTATTTGGATTACAGCTGTTTAATCCCCACTTGCGGTGCCTATAAACAGTACGGATGTAGCTTGTGCGTGACAGCAAATATAGAAAAACGGACGTAAATCTACTACTTTCTCATGGATCAGTTATAAACTACACTAGGAGCCATTTTTGTACCTACCCGATGTCTTGTACTGGCCTCTCACACGCACCAGAGGCGTTCACATCCCTCTCGAAGTCACCGGCTATGGTTAGAGATTACGATTATAATGTGTGCGGATGGGACTCATTTGCAATGTGTGCCCTGGAAGCGGACATCACAAATCCATTTTCCACTGACGCCAGATGGTTCATGATTGTTCCGTTACAAACACAACACAGTTCTAAAACACTGACTTCAATCTGGACTGGTTGGAAGTTTGTTGCTCTAAGGTGTACAAATGCCAATCAGCTGATTAGACAGGCATATGGTTTACGTCTCGGTAGGATCGATAGACTGAGGGTCAGCCTGACATTAATAGCTATGTAGGTCATATGATGTTAATTAGGTGATTGAAAAAACTCATTTACAAGGAGATGGACGAAGATAATTTGGTTCCGATACCTGTCACGGTAGACTTCAATCAATAATTTGTCGTGGCTTGACGTTTTGCCAAATTCAGATGGTTTTCCCCCTTGACTGAAATGATGCCAAAATGTGAAAATCAAACAATGATATGAGCTTTCTGATAGGATTCTTGGAGTAGTTATGGTGAGTAAGTGATTAGGTGTATGTACAATCTTCCACGAAGACACTGAGTAACGCGTGGCGAGAAACGAACGATCCCAAATAATGAAAACGAGATTGGGTTACAATTCCACGGTGTTAGTGAACAAATTATGAAAGTGAATAAGTAAACGACTTCAACAGTTTTGATTGGCAGATTATTTTCTGGAGGTGGGTAAAATGTTTGAAATTTTTCAAACCCTTTGATAGAGTTGATCATTTCTTGTTGTTGAGGAAAGTGAATACTTATGGCCACGTTAGTTACTTACTTACCTGGCTAGAGAACTATCTGACTGAACGTAAGTTCAACGTCAAGGTGAATGAACAGCTGTCAGAGTGGGTGCCAGCCAACAGTGGCGTTTCACAAGGTCAATCTTAGGACCCCTTGTTATTTATCCTTTTCGTTGTTCAACTACCCAGTATAGTCACATCATCGATGTTACTGGATGTCGGCGACACAAAGCATTAGCGATTTCTGGACTACTCGGAAGATGTGACACCTTCACAGAACAATTTAAGCTGTCTTAACTCATGGTTCGTAGAAAATAACTTGCCGTTTAACGTCAACAATGGTAAAGTCATGTAGGCTCGGTATAAAATTTGTGTTGACCATCAAATTGGCGGTATAAAGTTGTTCATGACCTAAGGACCATAATGACTGACAGTCTGAGTCTGTCTACAAATTGTACTGCTATGGCTAAGAAACGCAAATAACTCGGATCCTTCTGGAAAGAAATTATGGTACGTTCCACCCTAAAGTTTTTCTCACTAAGTTTGCCACCATGATCCGCCCGAATCTGGAAAATGATACACAGGCCTGTCGTCTATATCTCAAGAGAGATTTAGCACTTGCTGAAGTGTTCAAAGACGGGCCACCAGAAGAATTATGCTGCTAAGGAAAACCACCTATCTGGAAAGGCTGGCAGAATTAAGCCAATTCTCATTGGATTATTGACATCTCAAGGAAGATCTCATTCTTACCTACAAAGTACCCCATACCCCGTGTCATCCATTAGTACATATTTAACTAGATAAAGATGAACGTTTAAGCCGTTACCCGTTAAAACTGCTTGAGGGAACAGGCAAGCTACTTTGTAGATGGAACTATACCACAGTTGGATTCTGTTCATATTGTATCGCACTGCCCAGTTCTCTTGTCACTACTGAATCAGTTGATAATTTCAAAATAGTATTCGATCAGCAAATACGGGTGAGACAACCGACCCTAAGAGTTTCTCAACCGTTATATTAGCTCATTCTCATAGGTCGTCAGCTGCACATATCTGACCCAATATTACTTCAGTATTTTCCAGCGTCGTTGCTGAAATGACTGCAGCCAGCAGCTTCATTGAATTTATCTTTCACTTAGTTCCACTCATTTCTTCTTTAGATATATAAACCGTCAAACACAATTTCTCACTGTTTAGCATGAAGACAAGAACGCACAAACAAAGATTTCTCTCTTTCCTATAACAATGTATAAACCTATGAACCTCTGGCTATTTGTACAACCATCAAATTGATGCGATAAAACAAAAACGTCTGGGTCAAGGTCCAGCTAGCTATCAGGAACAGGAGAGATACAATACATAAGAGTAAACATTTGAGATAGATATCCCAAGTTTGAACCTGGAACGGCAATGCAGCACATAGGCTTTATTTGTACAGTCACACTAACTGCACATGGTGGCACAATGGGAAGGCATATACAAGTCACCTGACGTTAATAGTTTCCTCAGTGTTTGAAGACAAGACTTATATTAGAAGATTGTTTTAGCTGTTCATAGATGATCCTTCTGAGGTCTGGGCTGGCAGGTATGAATCACTCCAGGTGGAGACAGTTGGAAAAATTCAACATCCATTCGCCTGTGCAGGGGTGCGCTATACAGATGCCAATTATATATTAATCAGGAATGTAAATTGTTTGTCCATGTTGACTAGTTTATTCTAATGTATGTGTGATCTGATGATTTGGTTATATACTTTGATAGCTTAGAGGTACGTAATGTCGTGTGTTCGATCATTTTCCCATCATGATGGTTCACCAGAATGTCAATTTTGTGTGATTTCGAAAAATGGAAATCACAGAAGAGTGAATTTTGGTTGCGGAAAACAGTAATGCAGCCTCTTTTCGTGTCGTTGCACGTAAGTGACAACCTCGTTAAGAAACTGAACTATAAAAGTTAGGCTGTAAACCTTTAACACACAATACGTTTATCATTCTGTGACTAATGTTGTCGGGTTGCTCAATTAGGTACTGAGTATGTAATCGTGACAAACAGGCTACGAGCTTATAGTCCCATAATCTCCGGTTAGCCACGTAAGTGTCATGTAAACTTGTCATTTTTTCTCAACCAGACATGAGTAACCAGGTTACAGTTTGCTGTTTGAATAGAAATCGTAGGTTTCATCCTAGAACACAGCAGTGGTTGACCGGGAAGAAAAACAAACAGAATTGTATTGCTGGAATTTTTGTTGAAGTAAATCTATGTCACTTCATGTCAACTCATTAGGACATTGTCTACATCTAATTTATTGGAATGTTACAGTACAAGCAGCCACGAGGAACTTGACCTTGGGAAAATCTACCAACAACTCCAGACCTTTTCTAATCATCACTGTTCCCGAAAAAAATAAATCTTCGCCTAAATAACTCTGAAACCGAATGTTTTCCACAAAATTGGTGGATAAAAGCGATGACTTTGTTTGCAAAAAATGCTTATTCCCAATTGTATGCTTCTGTATGGAATAAATGGACCATTACCTCAAGTAAACATTCATCAAGGTTGATTGAAATGTTCAAATTTTGATGTTAGTCGTTAATTGTCTGAACCAGCTTCCATGAAGGTAAACGGGTTTTACATGACAATCTCGTCTTGTTTCTGGTTTTATGGGCGAGCAAATAAAATACTCTGAGTCAGTTTGGTTGCATGACATCATACATATGTTTTAAAATACTTCTCGTTTTCAAATGGTATTGGGTGTTAAACGGTAGCTATCGTAAGTTTTTACCTGGGTGTTAGTTATGAGTATAAAGTTAACGAAATCTGAGACGTTTCCAAAGTGAGCTATAGATTTTCGTTAATTCATAATTATTAATGTGAATTGAAGCCAACCTACATTTGAGATTTTTGGAACAAGATTTCAACATCATATTTTTCAAAAGTATACTTGTTGCTACTCTTTGCAAAAGACTCAAGCTTCAGTTGTATAATGTGGCGTTTGTGAAGATACACCATTGCACATGATACCTGGACAGAAGTCGAACGTTACACATGTGGATGTTGCTTATGATTCGCGCGCGCATATAAAATACATGAATTTTCTATGTACAGAAGCTCATGGGAATTAGGCACATTGTAAACGTGACTAGATTAAATGAAATCTAATAAGGACTGAACAAAACCCTTATAATGAAGTGCATCACTGATAACTTCCGTCGAGAAAATGTTACAACCTCAGAACTTTTAAGGTGTGCTGTTTAAACCGAAAGTTTTCTAGCAATTTCGACCGGAACACACAGTCACAGTAGCTGTGCCAAGCAATCTTAGGCGAGCTGCAGAATCAATGCACAAGGACTTACACATTGTCTCTGTCAGCGTGAAACCCGACCTATATTGCTATCTTGGCGAGGTGGTCAGGCTTGTGTACTGTTTTGATCCGACGGGCAATGCTGACTAGGACTCCGGTCCTTCCAGGTGCAACCGTGTCAGACAGACCAGAAGGGAGCAGTCAGAAGAACAACAGTTACACTCATAGGATTGTATGTCGCACTATTGACCGCGTAGGAATGCTTAGGTAGTGAGGCACTATTCTATTGGTATACAGCAGAACTATTTTCATAATCGCGGCATTGCTGTTTTCCGTATCAGGAAGAAGGGGGTTAGAAAAGGTACCCTCAAACAAAGAGCACTCCAATCGCCCAACGGTTGACCGTGAACGCCGGCGTATTATCCAATACGGTCGAAAAACATTTGTCACATCTCAAAAGCCTGATGTAGCTTCGAGTACATCCACTGCGCGCAGCAATGCTCAGAATGAGACATCATTGTCTTATTCACTGCGCCCTAGGGATAGGGAAGACCCTCACTGCCAAGTGAGTCAGACCCTATAGTCATTGGCTCCGGGTGGTGTCTATCAAGAAAACCCTATATCCTGTTGTCTCGCAGGTCATTCTTTTGAGTCAGAGACTCGGGGTGGGACCTTCAAGTTAATCAACTTCCGCAGCATAAACGACCGGGAAGTATCAAAATTTTACGTTCTGTCGACAGTGACATTACTAACCGATCTCGGCATTCTCCTACTGTTTAACCCCCTACTCCTTCTGCCTTCCATATGCCTTCGGGCGATAATTGTTTTCTGAGGCCAAGACAACTGGTAAATATTGGCGCCCGCAAGGTCCACACTCTCCGACTAGTCGGTCAGAAAGCTGCTCTGGCAAGTACTCTCTCAAGTCTGGGTTCTGATGTGGGTTGTGTGTCGGAGACGCGAGTTTACAATTCTAACACTGCTGTTCACTTGAGCTCATCTCTAGATAACTGTCGATTCAAGCGCTTCTGTCTCATGGTTTCTGGTGACGCTGAAGCCGAATCTCGCGGACAAGCTGGGGCAGGAATAGCACTCAGTTCCAGAGCGGAACAATGCTTGCTCGATTGGATCCCAGTGAACACTTGCCTGTGCGCTGTAGACTCAATACATCAGTGAACGTCTGTCGACACAAATCAGAAAGACGTTGTGTATTCAACACATCGGCGTACGCTCCGACGGACAGCTGTTCAGATGCTATCTAGGATGCGTCCTACGATGCCCTCATTGACCTTCCAGGACAACCTAAACATTCAGACATCATCATACTAGCGGAAAGTCTCAATGCTCAGTTAAGTCGTCTTTCTTCGGATGAGAAGCGGCTAGGAGGTATGTTTGGTATCCGGGCACAACGCATTGATAATGGCGAAAAATTGCTGCATCTGTGCGCACCCCACGGTTCTATATTTCGAGCACCGCATTTCAACACAGTAAGAAGCACTTTGTTACCTGAAGACCTCTCTATGCTTCCCAGTCGTGAACACAGTTGGATCATACAGTAGTCAGTTACAGGTGGCCCCACTCTGTTAAAAGCTGTCGTGCCTTTTGGAGAAACCACCTGGACTAGGACCATGCTGTTGTGCGTGCCCGTTTTGTTTCATCATTTGACCAGAGGACATACGCTCGTAAATGCAAGGTGCTTAACTGGCATTCGAGCGATGGGGATGTAAGGAACGCTGACCAAGAGGTGTTGGTGAAGAAGTTGCCAAGTTCGAGTCAGTTGAGTAATCCTAACGAACATTGGGAACCAATCGCCGCAACTATGTAAGCATACTGTGAACAGGCATGTTCCGATGGAACATGAACAAGCGTCGCTCGATCAGACCTGATTCTTGATAAGATTACGATCGTCGAGAAATTAAATGCAAGCTGACTAAAAGCTTGCGCAAAGACCGTGAGCACTACTTAGTGGTACAATCAAAAAAGACGGAGAAAGCCTTTTTATCTGGGAATAGCAGAAAGCTTTTCTCCTTGAGCCGTGGTTGTACTGGTCGTCGAGTCGGTGTAAATGAGATCATATGTGAAAATAATGGATTACTTATCAACTGTCGCTCGCGCCAACTTGACCGATGAGCCGAACATTCTGAAGAACAGTTCAGTCGGCCTCAACCAGACCATGTGAACGACGGGACCTGAATAGTCAGCTATTGCGTTCCTGACGACCCTCCATCGGAAGCAGAAGTGGTCCTGGAACTCACGTTATTGAAGCGTAATAATGCTCCTTGTCCAGATCTCCTCCCTCCTTCACTTTTCAAGAATGGTGGGACGAGGTTGATATCAGAACTGACAAAACTCCCCCAGACAATTTTGGAGACTGAAGAGGTGCCTCGTGATTGGTGCTTATCAACGGTCATTCCCATTTTCAAAAACGGGGTCCGAAGTCAATGTGACAACCACAGAGGCATCAGTTTAGTGTCTATTGCGTCCAAGTTACTCACTGGTTTCATTTTACGTCAGCTCACTAAGCCCAGAGGAAGCCAGATACGTGAAGAACAGGCAGGATTTCGATCCGATCGAGGGTGTGTGGATCATATTTTTACTTTGCGACGGATCTCGGAACATCGTCACTCTTATAGGCAACTGACGGTCTCTGTCTTTTTGGACCTGAAGGCTGCTTTTGATTCAGTTGCTCGTAACGTTCGTTGCAACTGTCTTCTTCGTAAGGGAGTTCCAGGGAACTACGTGAATCTGTTGAGATCACTGTATGCCCACTCTGCAAGCAGGGTGACGGTTTATGGACAACTGTCTCGTGCGTTCATCACTTCTGGTGGTGTTCGTCAAGTGTGTCCGATTTCTCTCTCCTTGTTCAATTTTGGCATTGACGACATTCTGGAATGTGCGCTTCAGGAGTCCAATGAACTTGGTGTTGAGCTTCTTCCTGGCGCTAGATTGATGGATCTGGACTATGCGGACGACATCGTCTTACTTAGCCCCTCTACCGAAAATATGCAGACCATGCTGAACAAGATGAGTGACCGAGCTGGTTTGTATGGAATGCGCTTTGTACCTTCAACGTGTAAAGTGTTGCTTCAAGATTAGAGCACTGCAACTCCTACTTTCTTCATTGCAGGTAATACGCTTGAGACTGTGGACAGTTTCACATACTTGGGTAGCACTATCTCGTCAGTCTGTAATACTGCTGATGAGATGTCAGCGAGGATCGCAAAGTCACGAGTTGCTTTTGCAAAACTGCGTCATCTGTGATGTTGAAAAGACGTCCGGTTATCGCTGAAAGGAAGAGTATATAATGCCTGTGTGCGTTCCATTTTGCTTTATTGTTTGGAAACGTGGCCTTTTCACAAAGAAGATATCAACAGGCTTTTTGTGTTTGGCCATCGTTGTCTCCGCTAATTGGCCCATATTAAGTGGACTGATCGCGTGAGCAATGTGGCAGTTCGCCGGCACGTATTCCGGAACACTCTGGTCAATTAATCACGGTACACAGCTTGCGATGGTTGGGTCACGTACTCCGTATGTCATCTGATCGTTTACCGTACCGGGCATTATATGCTGAGGCCACCAAAAGTTGGATAAAACCGCGTGGTGGTCAACTAACAACGTGGTCACGAAATATGAAAACCCTGACTGCTTCACTGAGCAAAGTGGGTAGGTGTCGCCCATCTGGATGGGGTCCTCGTGATCACTCAAACCGCTGGTTAGAAACGCTATCCGAGATGGCGGTGTGTCGCAGTCAAAGGCGTACCTGTATTCATAGCAATTCTAATTCTTCAACTTAATCTACTTTTAATAATTTTCAACCTTCTCAGTAACGTTTACTTTTAGGATATTCCACGTCACTGTTGGGGTGAGCGGCGGCCCGAGCCACAGTACGTTTTGGTCAGGCTCATGGCTGTTATGATGATGAAGATCAGCGTAAAAAAATACACACAGCAATGTAATTAGTAGTGAAAGTTGATCGCTCTTACAACGATCGATATATTAGTGCGATTATTAGTAAGCGAATTTTGTGTAGTGTTATGAAGCAGAGAATTAACGATCGAAAACCAGCATGGTAAGGTTAGGAATTTTTATTGCCGACTAAACTACAACTTCAATTTTAGACGGATGATTGTCTGAACTGTCTGGAGTAACAACTATATGTGAACATGATGCGTTACTATAATGTAGGACTATTAAACGTGTAATAGCTCAAACATACATCTTCTCATGAATCAAAGCACAGACTACAAAGACACTTTGATTTCTCCCGAGTTACTATCCACAAACAGAATACATACCGACTGCATCGGTAAGAACAAATTTGGTTGAACAAATGTATGCAAAGTGATTGATTATATGTACATAGTTAAGTGGTCAGCATTAAGTAATACCTGATTATGGTTAGCATTTCGGTTGCCGTTCGTTAAGATGATAACTCTGAAAGCTCAAAGCCTAATATCTTAACTACGCAGAACGCTGTAACCAAGCACTCGATTTTTACCTCTACAATGGTTAAATCGGTTATTGATATGCTTTCTAGAAGTTTGTATATGGTTCTACTTTACATTTTTGTTTCTTCCGCGAAGATTGTAAGATACAGTTCAACGATGAGGTTACGCGAAAGTGGGCCTGGTAGAAAAGGTCTGATTTCCTTTTAACTATATGTAATTAAAACAAGATTCTTAACCAACGAAGCTTCATCAACTGACGCAAATCGCGAAATTAGTTTGTTTCTTTTAATAATATTCTTAAATACTGTACGACACGTAAATTAATCCGTAGTTTTATAAACTTGATGTGGAGTACGTAGACATTTCAAACCAAACCATAAACACTTAAATCGGCAATTGACACTTGGGATGGCAGAGGGCACTTGAGCTAGTCAATATATAACTACCTGGATACAACCAGAAAGATGTCTGTTTGGCTCACCAACGCATCTAGACTGTGGGTGTTGTGATTAACAGATTCTTGCTAAGAAACCTTTATTTTCACAAAACATACTAACCAAAAATGACTGCGATTTCTGATTGTCACATTTTGCTTCGTACGGTTCAATAACCAATATGTGTTAGCCTGTGGGATACTTGGCCTAGCAGAACTACATACTTTAACAGAAAGTCCAGCGGTACGTTGTGTCAAATGTTGATGCTACTGACTAGTTGACGTTGCCTATAATTTATAATTATCACAGCTGCACTTTAGTCTATACAACGAATCACTATCAATGAGACCAGTGATCGAAGTATAGCGACATTAGTGAGAGCCGTTATTACCAACAGCTACTGGCTACTGATTAACGCTCTACAGCTATAGTACTTTGTTTGACTCAGGCTTAACAAGTCTACCTGAAAAAAATTCACATAGGACATTGGATGAATGTCCGACAGGCACAAGAAAAAACTATGCTTTGCTAAAACAAACACTCGATCTTTGTGATATATGTTTTCTATAGAAATTCAGTGGCTACAGCTGTCGTTAGTAGTACCAACCCTGTTTGCGTATTTTCATCTGTCTGGTTCATTTACATTAAACGTTGATAAAACCTCAATAAATTTCGACAGAAACGGACATTGTAAGTCCCTATCATCCACTTTCTAACATAATAAACCACAGTTTTCGCTGTCGGTTGGAGTTTATTAGCGGTGGGTATTCAAAGTGAGTGTCGAAATGACAGTTACTTTGTTAACAGCCAAGTGGATATCCACTCGATTTACTCTTAAATAAACCTCGCCTGTCAAATAACTGAAATGTTTGCTACCCTGAAAAAAGATGCTGAACAGAATTTCTTACAAGTGACTTTTCTATGAAGAGTGCAAACAAGGACAAACTTAGTCACCATCAAATGTTGATGTGAACTTGAGCATCACGAAACACCAACCCTAAGTCAAATGAGATCATCGTACCAAAGTTATTCTGTTCGTTTGAAACTCAGCGAGATGTAGGCAGTTTAGGCAAAAAGGTCCTGCTCAGTGGTTTGGCAATGTAGCGGAATCTGTTGTTTGAACCGTCTTTTATTAAAATGGTTCACACATAATTGGCCAAAACCGTTGACCCCATAGTTTATTTTACTACTTTTGTGCAATCCTTTGTGAACTGATGAATGATAATTGTTTATTTGAAAAACTAGTAGACAACCAACTTCAGTGAATTGCCGCAAATATCAACGAGACTCCACGACTCCTCCATTGTCTCCGCCTATATGTGACAATCACATTTTGACAGTTCACGTGATTTTCAGTGCAGCATGCTTTTCTATTTGGGCTATAACTTTAAATCTACATTTGTATATCCATATATTTATAGATTCTTATACTCATTACAACGTTCAGTGTGTGAGTGAGCATGCTACAGAATAGTTTCGAAGCAATAGAATGAAAAATGGGTTATTAAGTTAACGATAGACTAACTAGTCTTCAAATGCCCTATCGACTACTGTTCTGCTCCAGGTCTGATGGTGCTTTTAACCATAATTGCCGCTGATCTCTGGAACACCGACCCAACACAGCGGCCAGTCTACTAAAGCACATCTCAACGTCAGTAACTTGACGCCTATACACTAAGTCCTTGCATGAGCCCTAGATATCTTTGTTATGGATTCCGCAAATTACGTCCTAATAGTTGGGCCGTAAGATGACCAAAAAAACGAACGACAGGACCAGTGAAATCAAGTTGGGAAGGTTGCGGTATTTACGAAAGTGTCTTGTTTGCTTTTCATGAAGTTCTGTTGTTTGACATGCTGGTCAACCAGTTAGTTGGTCTTGCGTGTGCAAATCGTCATACATGAACAACGGCTGTTAAAAAGTGATGATCGGCTGAAACCTTCACCTAAAATATGCTGGCTTCTGGAGCCATGCAAAGAAGCAGAACGCGTAGGTTCAGAGTACGTCCTGTTGACTAATATACTGGAGTTAAAGTTGTCGTAGAATATAATGCTCTATACTCACTATATCCCTCTACGTCGAGGCTATTATATGGTTTACTCATTCTGATTATTCTAAACAGATGTGATCACAAACGGTAGCCATCAACTGTCACTACCTCACCCGATCAAGTGTTCTCAAGTTTTGACAAGTTATGTTGACACTCCCCGACAATAAAATGCCGGCTGGAAACGATCTAGTCTCAGTGTTGCATACCGTCTCGGGAAGATTAGTATCACTTCCGGATCTTCTGACATGCTTTTTCAATTGTCTATTATACCATCATATCACGTGACATTGTGGCATTTGCAAAACAAAGTCCAGAAATAACTCAAAATGCACCACCAATTATTCGGTTTTCACTAGTGCATTCATACCATAACTAATTTCTTCGAGTTGTATAACAACAACAGCCGACTCGCGTTAAAGTGCACAAAAACTGTTAAACTTAATCATGTGACATAATCGAGAAGCGTTACTGATGATGCTAGAAACTATGCATCTTTTCACACTGCATGTGGCGGAAAATAATGGGGCAAATATCGGTGGATTTTCTGGCAGTCATCTGATCTAATCCGAATGATACCTGTAAGTATGTGTTCCATTTTGATAACAACCTTTGTAGTGGGCCCATTTAGGTAACTGAATGATAGGATTGCTCGCAATTACGAGGAAGCTTGGGCGAGTTGTTCACATAGATTGATCAACTTCACCAGTCAGCTTGAAGATGCATACATACGCATACAGAGATAACCAGCTTCGAGTCCGGGCCACTCGAATTACTTTCGTCACTGTTTTGAAACAAACAAATGGACATACTGAAAATGAGGACAAATACAGGAAAAGGAGAAGTTTAGCAAACTTTGGGATTGAGGCAGGCCAGTTTTTACGGCTAGTCGCCATGTCCGAGAGCGTTTCCGCTCAATTGCACCACTGATGCCTCTGTCCCTTACACAGCATCGTCCAAAAGACTAGAAGACGAGATGAAATGTTCGGTTCCTTTGAAACACATTATTCATCAGCATTTGTACTGCACTATATGCTGTGAGCTATCCATTCCCTCGACCTACCGGTTTAGAAAGCAAAAATTGGTCAAACTTATTGTTTTTTGTTAAGGAAAATGTATTCTTTCGGAAGGCATACCGACGAACCGCAAGGTTGCTTGCATAATGTTTGCTTAAACAGTTTTCACTTGCTCACCAGTGAACAAAATATCGCTCAACGATCTGACTGATTCTTAAGATTTTCTCTCACAGGTAGTTATCGATTATAGTTAACAGAACAGTTAATGTTTCCTCGTAAAGCGATCGGGCAATCTGAGCAATACTCATAAGAAAATGTGGGTGACATTTCACATATTACGAGTAGGTCATGCCTCATGTTAGGTTAGTCGTGCACTGTTCAGCACGGTTGCCCCATGGAAGTGTGGTCAGTGTTCGAGTCCCAGCATTGGCGAGGATATACAGTACGGGAGAGTAATACCAAGAGTGAAACTCGAGTCTACTGCTTCCTTTCTGAAGTAGTTGACTAAACAATCTTCCTGTGGATTATCAGGCCGGAAGTGTGGGCATTCCAGCACTCGGCGGAATACCTCGACGTGGGGGGAGTTACGTCCAAAAACCCACAACGAGCGGATCGGGGACGGCGTGGGCAACCGAATGAGTGCAATAGTGGATACGGGACCGGTTGCATCGAGCACAGAAAGCGTACCAGGTGTGCCATTAGGTCTGGTAATTGACATGTAGTTACGGTCGGAGAGACGGCGTTGAAGGTGCAAGGAACTCGGAACTTTGAGATTCGGATAGGTGGTATCAAGCTACGCCACGCAACGTTAGTGATTGACAACGTGAAAGAGACGATAATAGGCGCCGATCTGCTACGCCGACTGAAAGCAAGCGTAGACCTGGAGAGAAACGAGCTGCGTGTTGATCGTGATGTCGTGAAGTTCAATTGCGAAGAGATCAAATATCAATGCCGAATGGGCAGCGACTCGGTGAGGTCTATGTCAGAATGTCCGATCCCAGTCATTAGGCAGTGTGGTAGTGAGTTTGTTGACTTGTTTACTAACTCGGATGACTAGTATGGTTTCTGTGCATGGATGGAAAACTATATAGACCTATAGCTGGGTGAGGAGTGTAGACCAATATACCGGCGGATACCATTCGAGTTGATTCCGGAGGTGGAAAGGAGATTAAAAGAGGTGTTGGAGAAAGGAATTATTCAAAGGTCAACCAGCCCATTTTCGTCACCTGTCGTGTTGAGTAGGAAGGCGGATGGAACTTACCGGTTTGTATCGACTTCAAAGAGCTGAACTGAGTGACGATCAAAGATGCTTTCCCGATGCCTCAGATGGAGGATGTTTTTGTGCACCTGCATGAAGCTAGAGTACTATCTCTCATTGATTTGCGTTCCGGATACTGGCAACTACCAATAACACCGAAGGACAGAGCAAATACTGCCTTTTGTCTGAACGGACAGCAGTACGAGTTCCCTAAGATATCGTTTGGTCTGTGCAATGCTCCAACGACCTCCAGACGTCTCCTGCTTCGCATTCTGGAGGGTCAGAAGGGAGTGACCGTATACCGAGACGGCATCGTTGTATTCTCCAAGACAGTGTCGGAACACGTAGACGGACTGCGAGCAGTGTTGCAACGAATCGATGCAGCCGGCCTAAAAGTGAGTAGTAAGAAGTGCCAAATAGGCCACGGTTCAATCGTTTGCTTGGGACACACGGTTGGTAATGGAAAAATCGAACCGCTGCCAGAGAAGTTGACAGCCATCAAGAAATTCTCAACACCGAAATCGAAGCGGCAACCGAGGTGTTTCCTCAGAATGGTCAGCTACGATTCAAAATTTACGCCAGGGTTCTCTCAGAAAGCATATCCACTATTCCAACTGCTGGGGAAGGACAAGAAATTTGTATGGACTAAGGACTCGGAGGTGGCGTTCACCGAACTCAAACAGGAGGCTGCCAGCATTCGACGGTGCCTGACAATTCCAAAACCGAATGAACCATTTACAGTGTCGGTTGATGCAAGTGATATCGAGATCGGGGCAGTTCCTCCACAACCGTCGGGGAAAATTGAGCATGCCAGCCGAACACTGACAGAAGTAGAGAGAATGTATTCCAGTAAGGAGAAAGAATGCCTGGTTGTTGTCTGGGCGCTGGAGAAGTGGAGGACCTATCTGATAGTGAACACTTTTCATGTCGAGACCGACCACAAACCCCTGATCTGGCTGAAGACGGCGAAGGATCCACGTGGACGACTGGCGCGCTGGGCACTGCAACTATAGGAGTTTAACTTTACTATCGGACATGTCAACGGCACGAACAATGAGGTACCTGATGCAATGTCGCGACCGGTACATGAAAGTGAGCTGCCAGCTGAAGCTATACCCGTGAACGCAGTAGTGGTTGCCGATAAAGACATATTGGCCAATCAGCAGCAAGACCATCAAGTACCTGGAATATGTGAGCATCTACTGGCAAGAGGTTGACTTCGGGACTGAACGAACTGGTTAAGATCTGGGGCCGGCTACACTTGGAGAACAGTCAACTAGGCGTCGATGTGGAGGTGCAGAAGGGACTGCGACCTCGAAGATTGCCATTTATTCCAGTGTGCCGGAGAGACTGTGTGATTCAACTGGCACACACAGATGTTCACATGGGACAAGAAAGCGTGTTCGAACTACTGCAGCGAAGGGTATTTTGGCCCGCGATGCGGAAAGACGAGATTGATTTCATTCGAGCCTGCCACCATTGCCAACAGAACCGAGAGTCACTGACGACAATACTACCCATGCAATCTATCGTAATAAAGGAGGCCGCGCACACCTTGGGTATAGACATTTTTGGTCCACTCCCAACAAGTTCGAATAGAAATCGCTACATAGTTGTTATGACTGACCACTTCACACGATGGGTGGAGGCCATTCCAATGGCAGAGCAAACGAGCGGAACGGTTACACACTCTTCCATGAACAACGTTTCGAAGTAAAGTACAAAGTTATCACGGATCACGGCCCGCGTTTTGAGGGGTGGCAATTTCAAGAGATGCTGAGGAATTGGGGGATTCAGCGCGTGAGAACATCGTCGTACCATCCACAAACGACAGAGCGGTTCAATCGTACGATGAAGGAATGGCTGAATAGTAGGAACAATAACTGGGAGGAGGGACTTCCAGATGTTTTGTTTGGATATCGCACGACGAAGCATGCAACAACCGAACTTTCCCCATATGGGCTGACATACGGGAGGGAGTCGAGGATTCTTTTGGATGTCTGCGTGTCCAGGGACTGATGAGGGCAATTATTGCCGCTCGAACGACAACACCTGGAACACCGTGCTTTTGAACGAACAACAGAAAGACAACGCCGGAGTAAGCAAAGATATGACGCCAGGCACAACACACACAAATGGCGCCCGTTCAGGATCGGATACCAGGTGAAAGTAAGAAACTACAGCCGACCGATGTGGTACACTTGGCACCTTGGCACTATCGCTGAAATTCCTTAAAGTAGGGGCGAGTGTGTTGGATTAACAGGTCGGAGGTGTGAGCATTCCAACACTCGGCGGAATACCTCGACGCGGGGGGAGTTACGTCCAAAAAACCACAACAAGCGGATGGCGAACAACGGGGACAATCGGATGAGTCGTCGCTCGACCGGATCGACCCAACGGGCGAGACATGGAAGGCGAAATAGAATGGACGACGACATCGGAGACGCGGTTATTCCAACACTCGCAGGAATATCTCAAAACTCCCATGAAGTACGGTCAAAGCCCACAGTAGATCGATGGCGGACAACACGATCGACCGGATGAGCCACCGCTCAACGAAATCAGGCCAACGGGCAAAGGTTGGCAAGCGAAAAATCCCCGGATAGGAGGCGCCAATCACACACATAAACTGGGCGGAAGCGCACACGATGCGTGAGCGGAAACCTGGGCGCATTGTGGGCTAGAATGCTGACTCATAAACGCGAGTGCGCGCGTAGCATGTGAACTAGCTTGTTGGACAATAAAGATTGTGCCTTACTGAACGCCTTTTCGTTACAATCTCTCCGTTCAGTCGGCGATCAATCGGCGATCAATCGGCGATCAATCGTATGTTGTGTTCCGTTTATGTGAGACCAACCCTCACACATTACTCATCAGCTATTATGCATTAAGCTCGAAATTAAAAAATATGGCGTACAGAACAATTGATTAGCATTTGCGAGCTGCTTTAGTGAAGCAAAATGCATACTAATTAAATCCATGAAATTAGTCATCTATCACGCTTCTTCCTATATAATCTGAGCGGAGTCTTGTAACGCAACACGTTTTTGTATCTGATTACTCACCAGATTATACTTGTTATTTCTTAACCAGTTTGATTAGACAGATCTGAGAAGATTTAGCTACAAACGTCATAACAACCTTTGTGTTTATGATATAGGTTTGTCTCACCTGAGTGCCTTCAACTCGTGAAATGGGCTACTACTTACGTTAGTTTGGTATTTTTTTAAAACCAGTACTTGCCTTTATTTATTTCGATCGATAGAACATTTAGGTTCAATTGATATCGATTTACTGGAATTCGAAATCAGTCGTTTTTAATCTTTTGGAATGTGTTTAAGTTGCAATGGAGAATGTGGGAGTGTAAATTCCCCAGTCTTGAAGCAACACTTTACACTTTCAAGGTGCAAAGCGCATTCCATACAAACCAACTCGGTCACTCATCTTGTTCAGCATGGTCTGCATGTTTTTGGCAGAGGCTAAGTAGGACAATGTCGTCCGCAACCAGGAAGAAGCTCAACACCAAGTTCATTGGACTCCTGAAGCGCACATTCCAGAATGTCGTCAATGCCAAAATTGAACAAGGAGAGAGAAATCGGACACACTTGACGAACACCACCAGAAGTGATGAACGCACGAGACAGTTGTCCATAAACCGTCACCCTGCTTGCAGAGTGGGCATACAGTGATCTCAACAGATTCACGTAGTTCCCTGGAACTCCCTTACGAAGAAGACAGTTGCAACGAACGTTACGAGCAACTGAATCAAAAGCAGCCTTCAGGTCCAAAAAGACAGAGACCGTCAGTTGCCTATAAGAGTGACGATGTTCCGAGATCCGTCGCAAAGTAAAAATATGATCCACACACCCTCGATCGGATCGAAATCCTGCCTGTTCTTCACGTATCTGGCTTCCTCTGGGCTTAGTGAGCTGACGTAAAATGAAACCAGTGAGTAACTTGGACGCAATAGACACTAAACTGATGCCTCTGTGGTTGTCACATTGACTTCGGACCCCGTTTTTGAAAATGGGAATGACAGTTGATAAGCACCAATCACGAGGCACCTCTTCAGTCTCCAAAATTGTCTGGGGGAGTTTTGTCAGTTCTGATATCGACCTCGTCCCACCATTCTTGAAAAGTGAAGGAGGGAGGAGATCTGGACAAGGAGCATTATTACGCTTCAATAACGTGAGTTCCAGGACCACTTCTGCTTCCGATGGAGGGTCATCAGGAACGCAATATCTGACTATTCAGGTCCCGTCGTTCACATGGTCTGGTTGAGGCCGACTGAACTGTTCTTCAGAATGTTCGGCTCATCGGTCAAGTTGGCGCGAGCAACTGTTGATAAGTAATCCATTTTTTTCACATATGGTCTCACTTACATCGACTCGACGACCAGTACAACCACGGCTCTTCCAATGTCTTTCGACCGTTCGATCAAATATTGCTCACGGTTTTTGCGCAAGCCTATAATCAGCTTGCGGTTAATTTCTCGATGGTCGTCATCCTATTAAGAATCAGGTGAGATCGAGCGACGCTTGTTCATGAGGTTTATCGATGTGATGGAAATCCAGTTCTGTCGGAACTGAACAGCTCCATCGGAACATGCCTGTTCACAGTATGCTTACATCGTTGTGGCAATTTGTTCCCAGTGTTTGTTAGGACCATTCAACTGACTCGAATTGGACAATTTGTTCACCAAGGCCTTCTGCTAAGCATTCTTTGCACCCTTGTCGCTCGAACATCAGTTAAGTACGAGCGTATGTCTACTGGGCGAATGACGAAACAAGACGGGCACGCACAACAGCATGGTCCGAGTCCAGGTGGTTTCTCCAAAAGGCACGACCGTTTTTAACAGAGTGGGGCCACTTGTAACTGACTAATGTATAATCCAACTGTGTCCACGACTGAGAAGCACAGGGAGGTCTGCAAGTAACACAGTGCTTCTTCCTGTGTTGGAATGCGGTGCTCGAAATATAGAGACCGTGGGATGCGTACATATGCAGCAGTCTTTTGCCATTGTCACTGCGTTGTGCCTGGACACCAAACATACCTCCCAGTCACTTCTCATTCGGAGAAAGACGACTAAAATGAGCATTAAAACCTTCCGCTAGTATGATGGTGTCTGATTGTTTAGCTTGTCCTAAAGGGTCAATGAGGGCGTCGTAGGACGCATCCTAGATAGCATCCGAACAGCTGTCCATTGGAGCGTACAGCGATATAAATAATCTGCAACACCTTTCTCATTTACGTAGACAGATTTTAACCGATGCATTGAATCTACAGCGCACAGGCAAGTGTTCACTGGGATCCAATCGGGCAAACATTGCTCTGCTCTGGAACTCAGTGTAGTTCTTACTCCAGCATGACCATTGGATTCAACTTCGGTGTCACTGGAAGCCTTGAGAGAGAAGCGCTTTCATCGACAGTTATCTAGAGATGAGCTCAAGTGAACAACAATGCTAGAATCGTAGACTCGCGTCTCTGACACACAGCACACATCAATACTCAGACTTGAGAGAGTACTTGCCAGAGCAGCTAGCTGACCGATTTGTCGGAGAGTGCGGACATTGAAGGCAGAAGAAATAGGGGGTAATACAGTAAAAGAAAGTCGTGTTGGATGAATAATGTCACTGACGGGAAAACAATACCTCTTGATACTTTCCGGTCGTTCATGCCACGGAAGGTGGTTAACTTGAGGTTACCACCCCGAGTCTCTGACTCAAAAGTCTGACCTGCGAGACAACAGGATATAGAGTTTTCTTGGGTACCCCACCCGGGGCCAATGACTGAAGAGTCTGACTCACTTAGAAGTGAGGGGCTTCCCTGGCATGACGGCGCAGCGGATAACGCATTAATGTCTGATTCTGAGGACTGCTGCACGCAGTGGATGTACTGGAAGTTATATCAGGCTATTAGGTGATGTCGGATGTTTCTCGACCATATTGGGTAGTACGTCGGCGGTCACGGTCAACCGTTGGGCGATCGGAGTGTCCTTTTTTTAAGGGTACCTTTTCTAACCCCCTTCTCCCTGATACGGAAGACAGCAATCCCGCAGCTATAAAATAGTTCTGATGTATACTCATAGAATCGTGCCTCACTACCTAATCGCTCCTACGCGGTCAGTAGTGTGACATAAAATCCCCTTTAGCCTGTTTGACAGGGTTGCACCTGGAAGGCCTGGAGTCATAGACAGCATAGCCCGCCGGATTAAAGTAACACACAAGCCTGACCACCTCGTCAGGGTGGCAGTATAGGTCAGGCCAACCTGTGATATAGTATCTTGAAGCGGCGCTATGTTTCGAGAATTCATGTTTGGTTTGAGTCTTGTATATACAGATGGCTTACTTCCGAGAAAGAAGATAATACAATGCATAGAACGTAAAAACAAAAGCTTACTTCCAAGTATCGAATCGGTGAATTCATCTGAAAGAGATAACTTGCCTACCGGCTAACGGCCTCGGGGACAGGACTTACATCTGGTTGCGTGTTAGAACAAAACATTGACGTTAATAAACTGTCAAGTTCTGAAGAGAATGGGATTTCTTGGGTTCGGATTCCGTCAAGGATAGTTGTTCGAATGTGCAGGTTTTCGTCAAATAATTAATTGTAACTGATGGAGCTACCTTCTGTAAACGATTTTTAACCAGGAGGTACTTTTGTTTTTACCGATAGTGTTTTCAGTCAGAGGTTGCTTTTTCTGATGGATACACAGTGTGATACATTTATACCAAGTGATAGGAGATTCAATGCGTTAATCCGAGGTGACCGATTTTGCATCAAGGATAAAAAGATAGGTTGAATGGCAAGGTCCCAGTTAGTAACTTGAGTCAAATGAGGACCAGTCAAGGTGGTGACAGAAATAACTTAGTCATCTGGGCAAGTTGATTTCGTAAGCAGTTTCTGAAGAAATCGTGGAATTGAAGTCATCAGCACGTGAAAATAATGTTCGACATTTTGGGAAGCAAATTAGTGGATCCATCACCAACCACGTTGTACCTGAGTGGTCATAAACACCAGTTCTCTCTGACGGCGACTTATTTTTACTTAAAGCTTGGCTGGTTATCAGCAAGGTATAAGCACCCTTGTGTTGAATGACTGATTATAGACGCTGCTATTTATTAAAAGAGATCCATCTGCGAAAGATCTGGACTTCGGCTGGATTCGAACCAGTGACAGAAACAATGTGTCCAAAACGGCAAATTTTCCGCCAACTGAGTTGCGAGGCTTCATTTTTCTTCTGTCTCCATGTGCAAGGCCCCATTTTTACTTCATGGTTTTGTGGCAGTTAAGCATCAGTGAGAACCATTGAGGTAAATCGCGTCTTGAGCTACCATTCGAGAGCAAATCAGAGCAGGTATCTGAGCGGCATTAAGGAACAGTATTCACGATTGCTGTAAGGCGACGGGTGTCCTCACATTTTGATTAAAGTGTGTGTTGGTGCGTTGTTTCACGGCCTGACCTTCGAAACAGGTACGCATTCGGTAACAGCTGATCACCGTTTATGATTGGTTGACGCCAGGTTGACCATAATCCTTTCTGTAGCAGTTTGTGCGCGAACAGTGATTGCCACTGTGTTCAAAATAATTCGCATTTCTTTTAATCTGAAAAAAGTAGTGCACGGTGAATTTCATGTGGTAGATGTAGTCGATCAATTGCCGCTCTAATAAACGACCACCAAGAAAGTCAACTAAACTTTGGCAGATCTGGTGCCTGTTCGTAACATTGACTATCAAAACTTTACAAACTCACGTCCGCGTACAATCCCAGCAAGACGATGGCATTTTACCTTACGTCAAGACGATTTACCCATGGCTAGATAAAACGTTCTTACTAGTTTGCTTGATAGAAGACGCTCTTGTTAATGACAGAGAAGATCGTCGGATTTATACGCGCCAAGTTTGATGGGCACTTAAAATCAACTTACACACAAATATAAACACCATTTTCTTGGCCCTGGTGTTATTTTGTAGCATAGTCATGATGAACAAGTAATGCACAACTAGCGTTAAACTCTGGTTTTATGTACGTGATTTGAGATGGAATTCGATAGAAGTAACATTGCAGAAATTACTGAAAGTTTGGTAACTAAATACAAAATCAGTGATAAGGGTAATTGCCTCTTACAGATTGCTTGTTATTAAAAACAATTTTGGTTGTTTCTTTTATCTGAAAGTAGATAACTACACGGTCAAATTGATCTCAAGTGAAACTAGGTCTACGTTAACAAATAACCACTTCCATGAAGGAATGTTTTATTCGGCCGTGGACGAGCTACTTATGTGTGGAGCCCTGTAATCTTAAGCCAACTTGTATGCTTACAGTGACGTGGATGCAAAATGCACATCGTTCCATACTGCTTTTTCCCCCCATGTAAACTGCACAACAAAGACCATTTCACCTCAGCCTTGGATATTATCATAGTTTTGCATGGTTTGCCTGATCTACTAAACAAATCAGGTTCCAGGAGGGAATCTTTCCAATAAGAAGTGTTTTCGTGCGTTTTTGTGTTGTTTACAAGTTGGGGAATTTTAGCCCGTTTTAGGCCTACCGTAAACCAGCGGTCTCCAAGAGTGTTTATCACATTGCTTCATTGTTACGTGGGATGCTAGTCAGCATCTCATCCAGTATACACTATATAAATACTAGGCAATGAACCTTGGAAGCTAAACACACTGGCTTGTCTGACTCAGTATGTTGACATTTACAGATTTGAAAGGCACTTTGATTAGCGCAGTACCAATGGATCAAATTTCAACATGAAATTCATTAAGAACAAAACTAATAACGGGATCATGAGGACGATAAATTAGCTTGCGCGACATATCTTGTGTGTGTTTGAGCATCACGGGAGGCAAGTCGTTTTCTGAAGTTTAATCTCTCTGTAACAAAACGCTCGAAACAACCCACTGTCGTCTTTCTCCGGTCTAACTTCCTATTGTTGTTTCCATGGATCCATAAATTCATAAAAGCAGCGACAACATCTACCTCAAGAGACATTTCCAAATGCTCGCAAAATGCCAATTGTTTGTCTCTCGCTAATCGAATTTCCGCTTGTGCCCTCAGCCAATGTAACTAGATGTTTATATCTCATCTGATTTACCAATTTGGAAAGTACAGTCTCTCAGCCTTCAGAGATTGGCTGACCAAAGAGGTTTAGATGCCTCATCTGAATCCACGTCTCACTGGTGTAACTCCCGTGCTCCACCTCAACCAGAAACACATCGAAGTAAGGAGTCTGGAGTATATTCCGCTCCTACTGATAAAATAAAAGTATCCTTTTATTCGTACCCGGTTAGAAAACGCATGAGCGTAAACCCTCACACACCCACCCCGTGTCTCGTAGAACGGTTTACTTAACGAAAGTTAGCCCTGTCTTCTGTTACTTCAATTTGATTCCGCATACTGCAGTCATAGCCACCAAATGATTTTCCAAACGCAAAAACACTATTGGTATAGATAAACGAAAAATAGCAAACAATCCTTCCTTTCTCAATATGGCACAATAAATGTTTATGTAAAAAGTTAGTGTTCCATTTTTCTGTTCGTGCAACTGTAACATAAAACTTAGTGCACCTACAGACTATACCTGGTATTCTGTAAACAGGGGCAATACAGACTGTCTCAGGTCTTAGTTAAAGTACATTTTCTACATAACCTGCTGTTAGGAACAAGGTTTTCAAAGAAACTGAGACACACATGGCTGTTCTTTCATAATGGACAATTCATCTGTATTCATATAAAAAATTGCAAGAGGTTTAATAGGCAGTCGTTTGACCAAGTGTCATCTGAACAAGTTCGGTTTTTAATGGATTCAAACATAAACCTTTACCGGTTGTTCATTTTACCGCTGTAAAAGTCCATTATGTTTTTTCATGGCTAGAATCCATCTAGAGCTCAGAATGAAACAATTCAACCCAAATTCTTCGCAATCGATGTACTCACCCTCCTTTCTTATTAACGTTGTGTACTGGGGAGTAGTGTACGGACAACCCCGGTTCTTAAAATGAGTAATTTGTAACCACGTAAACTAAGGTATACGTCCTTACCGTTTAAAGCTCTCTCAAGAAAATTACACCTGCCAGATTGTTTGCCTTGCTAATCGTTGGTAATCCGTGATAGTATGTAAATCTCTGTTCAAAATTAAAATCAGATACCGACATCTATCTTGTCCATATTATTGAAGCATTGCTAAATAGAGGGTTTAGATTCACTCACCTGTGTTCACTGAATCACAGTACTACCGCCAGCAGTGTAGGCCGCATAACTAATTGTCGGAAATTAAGGTGGATACATTCAACGGATCTCAACTAACCAACAACGTTACATCCACTTTTGATACACAACTCTGGTATACAAGGGCGACATTTTTGTCGCACCTCGCTTAAGTGAACTGCTATCATCAGGAGGAATTGTGCTTCTTGGAAGCACCCGTTGTGGTTTAAGTCAACCTTACTTTGTTGTGGTTCATATCTCTCTACTGGGTGATCAAATCACCTGCAAAATGTCTATGAAAACGTCAAACTGTGCGGATTCTGTAACACCCGTCAGTAGCTAGGGCTGTTGCGAACACACGGAGTAACATTTCAATGGCGTCTGCCCCGAAGAACTGGTTATCCCACTATCCATTAACCATTTTGTCACTATGCACACTGGTCTTCTCATATATATGAAGTTCAATGGTCTGTGGTTCGGTCGAATATGTAGTTCCACACTTGCTGCCTCATTTTACGATTCACTACAGGTTATTTAACCCTCAGCGATTGTAGAGGTCTACGTTACTTCTTATGGTCTTTTGTGAAACTAACTAAAGTTCTTGAATGCTTCTTAATACTACTTGTGTGCTGTCGCAGAGTTTGGCATGACTATTTTGATATTGTCAGAGGCGGTTATCATTTGTTAGTCTGTGTGCAGCCTATTGAAAGACATTTAGAGCAAATGGACCAGAGCGTATACTTGTCCATATTCTATGCAACAAGAACCATACAAACTCTCTTACATACAGGTCCCAGTGCCAGTAATTGTTCTGGGTTCTCTTACCTGACATCAGCGTTGGTTAATCTTGAACCAATTTCTCTAAACGGTCTAAACACTAATGATATTTTGATGAATCCCGTTCTCATGACACCCGTCATAACGCACCTTTGTAATACTGCGGAATATGTTGCAATTATGGAAATTACGGGTTTATAATGCCCCAGGAATAGTACTTAGACCTATACCTCTTGCGTTAATAATATCGAGAAGACCTCGGACTGTTTGCAGTAAGCAGTTCCTATTCGTGGGACATGAACACAGACATACAAAT
Organism: Paragonimus skrjabini miyazakii; assembly: GCA_014338405.1. Taxonomy (NCBI): domain Eukaryota; kingdom Metazoa; phylum Platyhelminthes; class Trematoda; order Plagiorchiida; family Troglotrematidae; genus Paragonimus; species Paragonimus skrjabini miyazakii. Next base: position 153,179 of record JTDE01000129.1, read on the forward strand.
GCATGTCATTATTAAAAGAATCGGGATCTGTCGATAGCTGATATGGATGGTACAATCAACGTCACAAGCTACAGTCTGATTGGTCCAATACAGAGCACAGAATTTGTCGAATGAAAACAGCTATAACATTGGAACTGTTTGTCTAATCCTGACAGTGTACCGTAAAACGACGTTTTATTGGTCCGTTTTCAGATTGTCTATTTTTGTTGGGGTTGGATTAAGCGGTGATCTGAGCAGATTTGCAATACCGGCTTTGTTTCCTGAAATTGAATCTTTTATGGACACAGAGACACAAGCTTCACTAGCTTGACTCCAATTAATTTATAACCATTCGCAAAGTATCCTTGTTTTAGTAAAAAAGAGTAAACATTCTTCGTTATTAGTTTGAATGATAAACTTAAAAAATGGATTTAAACGGAGAGTGATACTACACCACATCTTATGATTCATCATATCGTATGGTAGTACAACAGTAAAATGAAAATTTTGGTTTCTCCTGAAATCTGATCTCTCGTACATGCTGGTCTTTAATTGATGAGTAGTTAATGCGTCGGCGTCAGTGCTTTCTGATAGTGCTTGACGGTTTTGTTTAGTAAATGATAAACTTTTGTTGATGAGTAGTTAATGCGTCGGCGTCAGTGCTTTCTGATAGTGCTTGACGGTTTTTTTTAGTAAATGATAAACTTTTGGGATAGTCCCGTCTGAGCTAGTTTTATCTACGAGATGAATATTCACTCAGCAAACAAAAAATTTGCAAAGCTGCGTCCCAGCTTCTGTTGTTCCATTTTAGCTTTCCACTGCTGTTAATTTTTGCACCTGACAACGAAATGTGAAACTGTAGTGGCTTGCTTTACATCAGGCCATCTGATGTCATTATTAAAAACATTTAATCAGTCTTCATACAAGCTCAAAAATCCTCCTCGAAATTAGTTTCCGTGAACGAATTAACAAGCCAGAAATCTGAACGCGTAAACATCGTTTTGCGGAAATAATATCACTGTTGAGTAGAAAACAATTTTGATAGTTTTGCTATTTATTTGTGCTGATGAAAAACAAGATGTTTGGAACATTTCAATACTTGAAAGTTATCAATCATTCAAACTAATCGATATGTATAGCAATTACGGCCAATCACATAACAGAAACTGTCGTGCAGATTGTCGATCGGCAGGTAGTCCTACCATTCGTGGTGGTTAACTTCTACCCTTGGGAACCAATAAAGGTGTTAGGCATTCCAGCAAAATTCTCGTTGTTTTGGCATGTTTATTAAATGAAACACAGGCGTAAATGCGTAAAAACTTCACTTTAATAAATTACCAGTTAAGCCCCAATTTTGTGTTCCTCTGACTTATTTAGAATCAGAGATTGATGTAACTTTGCGTTACAGTAATTTTGGCATTCGTTAAAACGAAAAGAAAGATGGGTTCTCGTACACTCCAACCTGAGTGTATGGAGTGACTTACCCAGTTTGAGCCGACCAACGGATTTACCGCACTTTGTTCATATGCAATTTCTGATGGTCATTGCCGTGATCGTTTGGTAGTCCAATGGGGACAAGTGCAGATAAAACAGTTCTCGTAGACAACAGGTAAAATTTGAGAAGTCTAAGAAGGTTGGCTACTTCCGCGACACAGATGCATTGCAAAAAGTAAGATAAAACGTTCAGAGCAATGGGACGTTTTTGGGAGTGGGATAAAATTATCAAGAGAGGGATAAATTGATAACCATTTGTTTCTGGACACATAGCACCCGGTTGGTTCGACGCAACAGGACGGACCTAGAACGCCGGGAAGTTGGTATTCATATAGATTGAACATCACCCACAATTGATCGCAGCTGTCGAATTCCAATAGACTTTCCGGTCGGCTCCTTTCGAATAGTAGAAGCACTAGACTCGAGTTTCGCTCTCATTGGAGCAGCTTGTCAGTAGTGCATATCATCGCCACTGCCGGGACTTGAACCACAGACATGCTGTTCATGAAGCAACCGTGTTTACCACTGCGTCACTGACCTCACATTAGGCACGACCGAATTACCATATGTGAACACCCAACCACTTTCGCCTGTGAGTACTGATATGCACTACTGACGAGCTGCTCTAATGAGAGCGGAACTCGAGTCCAGTGCTTCTTTTCGAAAGGGGCCGACTGGAAAGTCTATGGGAATGCGACAGCTGCAATCCATCGTGGGTGATGTTCAATCTATATGAAAATTAAACTCCCCTACTACTCATCAGTAAGGTGGTATTCATTGAGGAAACTACACAACTACCGAGCTCAACGAGGAAGGACCCCGTTGCCTTGATCGCCCAATCAAATGTAATATATGGTTTCACCTGTATTTGTGGATGCAAGTACACTGGCCGCAGATCGAGGCAACTGGGAACACGAATCAATGAACACATTCCAAAATGGCTATGTACCACCGGAACTGGCATCGCCCGAAGTGCAATCATGAAACACCTATACAAGATGGGTCATCGAGTCTGTGGTGATACTGCATTTCATATCATTTATCGCCCTAGGACGAAGCAGAGGCTGCTGCCATTCGTCGAACCAACCCAGTGCCATTTGTCTAGAAACAAATGGTTATCAGTGTATCCCGCCCTTGGTAATTTTGTCCCATTCCCAAAAACTTCCCATTGTTATGAACGTTTTATTCTACTTTTTACCATGTATCTGTCTAACAGTTTTGTTTCTATAGTTCAGTTTAAAAGTACTTGTTAACATTCCCTCCACCTCTCGCTTAACTGCCCATGATCATTTCACCTTGTAACGTAACCGTTCTTATCAGTCTCATGTTGCGTAATCCGAATGCCTTGTTCTTGAGTCTCGATCATTCTGATCACGCCCGCATTCTTCACCATAGTCGCCATGCCCGCTTACTCGTATATATTGACTGTACTTATTTTGCTGTAGTAACAGATGAGATCCGAACGAAACATCCGTGCACAAGACATCTTATGCTATACTGCTGGTCTTCTTCAAACTTAGTTACTGTATGTGGTAACCCTTAGGAGTACTTCAAAACTGTCTATCACTGTTGTGTTGCACCGAATGTGCAAACAACTCATTTGGGAGTTATTCCAATGTTAGCAGAGCTGCTGATGAAACTAGTGATTATGCATCCAAACAATCAAAGCATATGTCAAATCCGGCATCACTAAAAGTTTCACAACAACAGGTTGTGTGTTTAATACACTGGTAATGGAATTTTCTTTATAGAGTTTTAAGTTTGGTATAATCCGTTGGATAATACTCACTTTAATTACTAAGTTACTTTAAATCGTAAAAGTTTGAAGTGACCGCAATTGTTTGAAATTGGTAGACAGTACGGACGGCTGGGCATGCTTGCTTTGCTTCGTTGACTTTGACGGATCGAACACGCCCATATGATTAACTTGATCACGATCTGATCTTGTGTGTTCAATATGTGATTAGTGTATGGACGGTGTATGGGGAGTGAGAATGTTGCTATTTGTTCTTATTGCTCAGATCGTAAGGGCGACTGCTGTAAATCAAGGACATCATTTATTATCCACGTTTCAGTTGTTCCCCTCTCTTGATCACGTAAATAGTGGCAATACAGTATAATTCGTTACTGTACTTGCAACAAGTTTATTAAGTTGAAAACGGTCACACTAAGAATGCCAAATCGTTGCCTTTATCCCAGATGATGGCCGACTCGTGATATGAAGGATGGTAGCCGTTTAACTGGAAAACAGAAAAGGTGAACACCATGTGCTTCACTACCTCAGCGAATTTAATCAATGAATAATAGGCAGATTCTCACAAGTGGAAAACGAGATTTGAAAGATAAAAACACGACAGTACGCGTGAACTTGTTTGCTGATAGCAGAAGTGTAGAGGTCATTTTGACTGTAATTGAAATACTAATATGTAATCCGTGATTTGATGCAGAAGAACGGGAAAAGTTGGTTTGCATTCTAACGCAGTTGTCATAATCAGGCAAACATTTCAACCAACATCTGTAGAAAAGGTCAACAAGAGTTAGAACTGACAACTTAAATAAAATTGAGCAGTAGTTTTTAGTCCTACTTCTAGTACGTGCTGGAAAATAGCGTAGTTCATTGAAGCATTCACCTCAGTTTAGATATGAACAAATTAGCAGATCTAATAGCTCAGCTTCAACTACTTGCAAGGAATGCTGAGGATATCCGATTAAATGACTAGACTGCATGTCACACATTCTAGCACCATTATGCGTACTGTTGACGAAATCTGCCTAGATGCATAAGCATTGTTACCCTTTTTTCTTTGAAGTATTGTTTACATTTTTAACGCCTCTGATATAAAGTCATACTCGTAGGTTAATCTAGTGAAACCAAAACGTGTATGAAAGTTTTCGCACCTGACCTGTGACCAACGTTCGTGAGTTGAACCAGCACCAAAAAGGTTCGGATGCGGTCTGCTAGAGGAAATAGAAAATCATAAATAATCACAGAAATGATCGTGCTTGCTAATGATCGAACCAGTCATAGGGAAACATTTGATTTCGTCGTAGAGTTAAATTCAATTAAGGAAGCATTTTAAAAACTCAAGAGATAAAGTTTTCTAGTTAACCCCATCAACAAAAATCATACGCGCTAACGATTCCTATTGTTCGTGAAAAAAACGATAACTAATTAAAATGGTGACAAGTAACATGCCAGTGAAAAACCGTAAACAAATATGCGAGAAACTGAAAGCTGGTGGATCTCCTGAGTAAGCATTATGAAAACGATTGTGATCAAGTAAAATCTTGGAAATAATTGTTGTTCTTACAGGAGAAGAATAAGCATTGTGACATTGAAAAGATCGTTCTGGGGCACCTTCACAACATCCCTGTCAGTACACTACGGCGTTAGCAAATTGATCAGTAAGTGAGCTTATTACATTCGCCCCGTGATTTCCAATCTACAAAACAGTGGGAACTGAATTGATGCAAAAAGCTTGTTTGAAACGAAAGATATAAAGTGTGGACGGTTTATTTGTTGAACAGCATAACACTCATGGGGGGCTAGTTTAGAATGTGATGCACCATATTGCGCAAGCAGTTCTAGATCACAGACAGAGAAACAGCTCAAATTGTTAATTAACTTTCTCCACAATTAAAATATGTTACGGCTTGCACAACATTTAGATGCCGTGACAGACAATATACTTGGCTGGATCCGTTTCCTAATTGCAAAGCCGGTTTTTTTACAAGTAATTCTACAGCCTTAGTTCATAAGATACCTAGTTGTAATATCTAATGAACTACATGTCTTCATTATGAATACTTTCAAGAGAGTTTTTGTTCGTCTTGGTGTGTTCCGACTGTTGTCAAACTGATTACGAAATACTTATACGTTCAGTCCTAGAGTGCCATTAATCCGATTCGTTAAAAACGACACCTACGACTATTGAGACATGTTTGTGTTGTCGGTGCTGTTATTTCAAACTGTCGCAATTGATTTTCAAGGTTATAAACATTATTGTTTTGTTTTTCACTAACTTAAGTACATCAGTCATCATTAGTAAATATCTGAAAGTAAATTCGCTGGGGGAAAGAAGTCCACAATCATTGCTCATATTGGATGGTATTGAAAGTTCCTCGCGAAGTGTAAACATTTTTGCTGAACCCTGCGCCACAAGTAGCCTATTGCTTCGGTCGTCCAGGAAAGCTGAATAGCAAAGTACAAACTTACTTAGGTTATAACTTAGATTCTTGCCCTTTATAATATGGAGGCAAGCAATGTTGTCCCAACTCTCCATTCACAACCTAGGAATAACAGAATCAAAACTTTCCCGATGAGTTAAGGTCACTGATGGTCGTGGTGCATGTTATAATGGGAGTTTGTTCACGAATTCATCATTTGAATCAAACTTCAGATAAAAAATTATTTTGAACTTGTAGATGTGGAATCCAGTCTATTCACATAGTTTTTTGTTGAGCTGCTATGGCTGGGCCTCATATCATGCCAAAACACGTGATTTTGGAACTACACAACAGTCTAACGATGTATTTTTGACAAATTCTTTCGCACAACATTTCGATCAATGCATCCGGTTAAATAACTTGCACCAACATTTAGCAGATTAGACGACTGATACTGACATGAAGTAAACCAGATAGTGTATGACTAGCATACAGAAGTGAGAGCTCAGCATAGGTGGCTCCTTTTGTCTAATATTAACTATTGGACCGCGGATGATGACATTAGAACAGAGTTGTGGAGGTAGGTTCAGGATTCGAATTTATAAAATGAATCCGTTCGTATAAGGTAAATGTTTACGGATTGCATTTCATAAGTGTCACTCAGACAGGAGAACTACAAGGATCACTATATCGGAAATAATTGATGAGTCGAGGACATCTGACAACTACACATCATCCTTACCATCGACTGGAGTACACACCGGTGTTGTCAAAATTGGATAGAGAAATCCGAATTTTTAAACAAAAGTAAGCTCATTGATGAAACCTATTGTATAGCACAGCCCTGATAGTTAGATGCAAATGTGCAGCACTACAGTCTGCTCACTTTCCAACCAATGGTCAAGTTTAGACAGACTGTTCATCCGTTCTGCAGTTTCATTTCATCGACTACTCTTACTGCGCAGGCAATACAGCCAATCACCAATGGTGTTGTTGCCGCTGGATTCAGTTAGCCGTCAGTTCTGTTGAATCATCCCCCACTGACTGCGTGAATCACGAGATTTTCAACCCGGGAGACGAATCCGAGCTATGCAGGCTAACTGACTAATGGATATCTGCATTTCCCCGTACCAAGGCATTATTTTTCCAATCGAATAGGGCACGGATACAGAAGTAGTGGGTGTGGCAGACAATTGGTTGATATCCATCGTATGCGTTTTGGCACCTAAGGAGATGAATCTTTAGGGACTAACGTGACAGAGTTGCATGACCTTCGTTACTTAATATGATGATGATGATGATGATGATGATGATGATGATGATTTAATCAAACGCGTCTTTCCCCTTATCGACAGCTATCCAGATAATTCACTTAATCTCGATGATTTCTAGAACGTCTGTTTTGTTGCTGCGATTGTCTTCACGGCGTTAATTATAACGCTAAGTTATGACAATATCCAGCCACCACGAGACTGAAATCAGATTTCTCAACAAACCTGCTTTAATTCAAATTCACTAAAGTTCGCCATGGCTCAGTGTTACAAACCTAAAGAATGTGCGCCGCCTTCGTCATTTTGTTCATGTCGAATAGTAGTTTATTAAATAACACTGGAAACATAAAATGGTGTTTACAGTTGCTCATCTGAAAAGTGCACAGGGACAATCTTGAAATGTTACTCATTGTTTCGGTTACTTTTTTTAATTAGAACAAAGCAGTAAGAAGACGGACAGAGGTAGATGCTAGCATTTCGTATTGCCTCTCCAGTACCAAATAACAATAACCAGGAACATATATATGACACTATTAGGGTGGGAGGTTAAGAAAATAAAATAGCAAATTAGGTGGAGAACAACAACGCAAAACTATCAGGTCCATGGGGGTCTAAGGCTTACATATAATTGTTTTTGTACACACAATGCTGGCTTGAGACGACTAATCGCGACCGCCTCAGCGAAACGCAGGAAACGCGGATTAGTGTGACGCATTATAATCCTAAATGTTGATTCAGGATTAATCCGGTGACCAGTGGCCAACATGTGTTTGACGATAGACGAGGCCGGACGTTTGCGTGATCCCGGGACGAAGGGAGTAGACTGTGCAGTCACATTCTGAACCCATTTCGGCATATGTGAGGTGGAAAAGAACGGATGCCTACCGTTTTTAGACATCCTCATCGGTCGCAAGGATGATGGAACAGTGAAAAGAAATGTGTATCGAAAGCCCACCTGGACTGGTCAATACACCCACTTCACAAGCTTTACACCAATGAGGAACAAGCGAGTATTGGTCAGAACATTGTTTACGCGTGCCAGACGAATTTGTTCATCAGAATGTTTAGCTGATGAACTGCGGCGAAAGTTACATCGGCAGAACCGATAGGTGCCTGAACTCTAGGATGAAGGAACATATGCCGAAATGGGTTCAGAATGTGACTGCACAGTCTACTCCCTTCGTCCCGGGATCACGCAAACGTCCGGCCTCGTCTATCGTCAAACACATGTTGGCCACTGGTCACCGGATTAATCCTGAATCAACATTTAGGATTATAATGCGTCACACTAATCCGCGTTTCCTGCGTTTCGCTGAGGCGGTCGCGATTAGTCGTCTCAAGCCAGCATTGTGTGTACAAAAACAATTATATGTAAGCCTTAGACCCCCATGGACCTGATAGTTTTGCGTTGTTGTTCTCCACCTAATTTGCTATTTTATTTTCTTAACCCCCCACCCTAATAGTGTCATATATATGTTCCTGGTTATTGTTATTTGGTACTGGAGAGGCAATACGAAATGCTAGCATCTACCTCTGTCCGTCTTCTTACTGGTTCATTCAAATTTATGAAGGGAACCAACTGTTTCAAATTTTTTTGATTAGTTCTTTTTGTTTGTCACCAGTGGTTTCAGAGGGGAGAAAAGTGACCTTGAATATGACTGTCGATCTGAAGTGACACAGGGGTTCTATCGTCTCATCAGCGGTTTTTAAGACTGTACATCGCCATACACGCAGTACGAGTGACAGTAAACATGTCTACGTTCTGCACAGACGTTTCTTCAAATTGCATATGTTTCAGCCAAACTGGATACGACAGAACACTGACACAGTAGATTTGCATTCTCGTTTTTTTGTACGGATCAACCACATAGATAGTTCTGTCGGTCAGCTGTTGTAAGTGGCCGCTGAAATAAGAGTTTATGGGATAGGAAAAACAAGAAATCGGTTGAATAACGGACGGGCGTGATGTTTGATCAATAAATGTAATTTTCATTTTTCTGAGTTTGAACAGTATACTGGTGAGCCTACGTAACAACGGTTACTTCATTTTAACAATGGGAGTTACAAAGTTTTATAAAAAAAACGCAGAGATGTAGTCGTATCGGTACTCACGAGCCTTCGTCTGTACGGACATATCAAAAATATTTCCACCTATTCAGATTACTAAAACGGCGAAGACCTCAATAATTATCTACACTCTAAAAACGTCAGTATTTTCTCCCTTAGTCACAATAAACCACGTCCACAGATTGTTGATAAATCGTCCGTTCCATTTACTACCTCCAGCTGTATGCACAATCTATAAGTGACTGACGGGTCTACATCTATAAACTAAACCACATCGTTTCCATTTCTGGGCGTGCACGATAATTATTGTTTACCTGTCATGAATGCTATAGGTTCACACAACCTGCTAAGTTCTTTTTTTCTATTTACTACTACTAAGACACCACCGTAAAGATTGGAATAATGTGGTGTTGTTTACGTGCGAGTTTACGTGTCAGCTGATAAGTGCATGCTAGTTCGGTAGCTATTAAAGCGTGTTTGATTTACAAAAATGTCTTTTCAAACTAGAGGTTTTCCATGGACTGACAACTGGATTCTTCCAGAAGGCAGCAAGTTTTGTCAACACCTACATGTTTTGAGTATGATGATCATCTGCAGTGAATCAATGTGTCACTTTATTTGACAAGTAAACCGTGGATGTAGTACTCCGTACGAACAACTTCCACTTCGGAGATGGTATGGCCGGCATGGAGCTTGTCCGTGGTTCTGGAGAATCTCATGATTGGGGTAAACATACTAGTCCAAGCGACCACGGAGGGGAGAATTTTGCTTTACGAACCACGGTTGACGGGCTAAATCACACTTTTCTGTTGCTCAGTGACTCACCTCGTCTGTTTATGATGCACAGTTTGCTTACAACTACCTGTCTCGCTCTTTATATTAAGAAATTATTTAGGACGGCTGAAAAACATGACATGTAACCAAGAAGAAAGACACTGAGAGTTCGGAATTCTACCAATACTGTGAGCTCAAAAGACGCTTGGTCTGAGAAGCTATTTTGTTGCATGAAATTCCGTACAGGTTATGTGAAAGCAAAGGACTATGAACGCATGCGTTCATTTGCATGACTAGCGTGTATCCACACATTGTGTTTGGTCTCGATGATACGTCCCCCATATTGTGTATACATTTTCCCAATAGTCACTTCCAGTCTCTCGTCTTCTTGGCGTTGAGACCTGCCCTTTAATTAGCGAATGTAAGCACTATACTATTCACAAACGAGGCCACCTGCTATACAACACCAACGTATTGCTTCACTCAGAATGCATTGTGTTTATGGGAGATTGAAAAGTATCAAAAACCCTATAAACTGGGATTCGTTAAATAGGTTTTCACTCAAAATCGATTGCGATGATATTAAGAAACTGCTTTCCACAAATTCCGGGTCCTATTTATAAACCAAATCATAAAAATATCTTTCTTTTCATGTTTTGGTGAAAATAAGAGTTTTGGTCTAGTTACAACGTCACCAATTGTTATGACCTCTCTTATTGTATTCCACCGTTGTTCGCTTGTTACGTGCCATTCTATATTGTGAGCTGTTCCATTGAAATTTGTGTCAAGTTTCTAATGTCGGAACCCTGGCCAATCTGGCTCTCCAGTCAACCAGCCAAGTTTCTAGAAACTCGTTTCCATGCTGGGTTGTCTTTTTGAATTTGCCTATTGTTCACGATTCACAGGTTTCTTCATGTGCACTTGTGGTATATCAGTCTGTGCTGCTGCAATGGTGATTCACTGTGCTTGACCACTTTCATTCCAAATAACTAATGTATGTCGATACTACATGAGACACAGGATGCACCACGTGATTACTGCTTTGGCATGTTGGTGTCATATAACTTGCAGACTTATAATATAGTTCAGCCACACACACACTGTTCCAACCTGTTGTATAGCCGTTTGTCAGGAATTTTTAGGGGCTGACGAATGTGAACCTAACTAAATATGAGGGTTGCGGTCAACTGTGCATGATGCTGAACTTGAAATTAACCGACTACACGTCAGTACTCGAGATATGGCCTAGCCGGTTTGAAGAAATCTCAGATTTTCATCTTTATCGAAAATCCTATTCGATCGAAGTTGACAGATAGTAAATACGTCTTCTATCGAGATGATCGGCAACCTGAACACTACTTTCAGGTGAATGTAGCTGAGCCTGATTTGAAAGCTAGGGAGCATGGCTCAGCGCGCTCGATTCACGAGAGCATGGCCGGAGTTTAAATCTCGGCCGTGGCAAAGATAGACACTACTGACGAGCTCTAACTTGTACGAAACTCGAGTCTAGTGTTTCGCTTTGAAAGGGGTTGACAGGAAATGTCCACTTGAATGCAACAGTGATACTCAACTGTGAGTGATTTGGAAATTGGAAGTTACATTCATCTACAGTCATATTCCATGAGCGCTTTCCCAGCGAGCATACGCAATATTTGCAGTTCACACCGAAGAAGGTGTTCTATTGGATCACAACGAAATGGTAACAGTGATAGTCTTCACAATCATAGTCATCAACTCCGCTTTGATAATCGTCGCTAATCTTATTGTCAGTATAAACACTGGCTGTCTATCTTGAATTTCAGTCCGGCGATGTTGTTAAAACTCAGTTCACTCAAAGGTAGTTTATGGTACTCTGGTACACTTTTTGACTTGTACGGATAGTCTCGAAGTGACCTAACTGTCTATGTTATACCTGGTTGCATAAAAACAGTTTTTTGTAGCGTTTCATCGTTCACGTAAGGAATCTGACTGCATAGACCAAAAATGGTTGGAATATATATGTTCCAACAACTACCGAGGTCTTAAACCTGCAAGTACATATTCATGATGCAGCGACAGAATCTTTGGAGTTTTATGCTATCACATAAACACACATTTGAATAAGGCAACAGTGACAAAACCAAACGGCCAGCTTGACTGTTATGATCACTGACAAATCAAATCTGTGGTTAAATCCCTGGAGCTTGATATATATTCAGCTGATTGTATGTACTGGCTGCTTATTTTAGCACTCAACAGAAGCTCATCGATTTAGGTAGCATTTTTGGGAGTGCATTAATGTACCCGAATTTGAAGATTCAGTAAGTATGGACCAAAAATTTCAGCTATCCGACACTACGGTGCACTTATTCAGGGAGTTTATGTGGTACTCTACTGTTTATCATCAAGAGAATCACGAATACGTACTAATTCCATAGCAAAGTTAAGCCATCTTAAACATTACATTCGTTTGCAATTTCCTCGTGTGAATAGACATCCTGGTCAGACCCTTGTTTATTGGTGAACAACATCAGTCGTACAATATTGCTATATTTGTTATAGGGATCCGGGTATTTAAATGACACTGTGACTTCTATCTTCTAACCAGCACTTTTTTGTCCTGAACCTGCTGAATCTCATTTGGGTTTGTGTTAATAATTTTACTTAATCATCAAATGTATTCCTTGTTTTCAATTACGTCACTTGCCTTCCGGTGTTCATATGAACCGCTTAGAATCTAGAGATTATTATATAATTTTCATTTTTCGGTAACTAACGGATCCATTGAAATGTCACTTGCTTACCTCAGTAGGTTAAAAATTATGTGAAACGTTACAGCAGGAACCGATTAGCTGAAGCCGACTTGATGATAGACTATGGGTGTGTTCTTTCTGATCGCTGATGCCAATACACTGATGGAAACAAGCTTGAATGACCATGGGCTAAGTTTATATGATCAATAAATGATAAACGCCCGCATATCACACCATGACTTCAACCATATCCATATATAGCTTGGTATATTTAAGAGCACATCTCTTCTCTGATGATCTCACATTCGAAATGTTGGGCCTTAAACTAGATGGGGATTGGGTGACTATCAAAGAAAAGAGCTTTCCAACTAATTGTTACCAGTCGATTTATTTTCTAGGTATCAAAGCAGACTTCAAATATGTGGAAACGTATCATTGGAGGGAAACGAACTTCATTGGGCTTTCATTGCAACTTTAAAACGAAGATGACAGGTAGATCAAAGTTAGGATAAAGCGGATATGACAATTACAATCAGACACCTGGAAAAACGACTGAAAATCCATGCAGTTTCCACGGTAGTCTGAAACAACGTGACCAACACTCATAGAAACTAGACGATCGCCACCCTGTATAGCGTTATGCACAGTGGTGTACTGGTATGAACAGTAGTAGTGTAACAAACTTCGATTCAAGCAAAACGGGAAATCGAAAATTTAAGAATGTAAAACAAGTCTCATTTTCATAGTAAGGCTAATTTAGAGACCAATACATAATAGAACGTTTACTCAACCAGTTATCAATGATCCAGTCGTCCACTTTTTTGATGTTTTTTCAGACTCTAGAAGCTGTTGGTTATCCTGTCTACCTCGTTCCAACAGCGTTATAAAATCGAGGCGCGACGTATAAACTTGATCTAAAAGTATGACAGATGTTTCCAGCGTTCAGTGGCAACGGGTCACGTGCACAAATTACACATTAGTAGACGAAACAAAACCTCAAGGTCAGCTCATACCGACTAGTCGACTGGACCCTGACATGAAAAAGTCAAGGTTCTCGTCGGAATTTCATGCACGTGCACTTACTCTTTGGTGTCAGCGTTTTAGATAATCAATTTTGCATACCGTTCGATGAGTCGATTTTCATACAGCCTCTTCGTACATGTCACCTTACCGCTTGACTGGAAACCTCATTCTAAATGTTGTATAAGGTTTGAAAAAAATTTCGACGACAAACCACTAAGAATTCGTTCCGTGCATGACTTTAACGGCCCGTCAGACCACTAGAGATGCAAGGCCATTTTAGTTGTGCTTGTGTTTGATAGTGAGCGTACTTTTGGCAACTTCGTGCAGATCAAATGCGGTCAGTGTGGTCCAGACAGAATAACACATCTCGCCCTGTTGATCACATCCGGTATGCAGTGAACACTCATTACCACTCTGAAATGTGAAAAAGTCCACGTCACCGTTGAATCAATTGCCGTTCGGTCCCTACATCTACTCTTCGAAGCAAATTCCTGTTCCGAAATTGTGTTTGATTAGATCTTCTTCAACCTTTCAATCCATCGGTGGATTTTTGGTGTAGTGAGTATCTTCCACCTACCACGTCCTTGTCGATCAGCCGCTGTTAGTCGCCTCTATTCGGTTATTGTGTCCAAGAGCTTATACGTGAAAATGTACTTTCAATCATGATATCGGCTCGTTTTATCCGATATTCAACTTACGTGGTTTTGTTGAAAATCGATGGAATATAATGGACCGATGAAATAAACACAAAATGCTTTACCATCTTTTAAACGTGTCTGTACTTTTTCTGGCCGTTACCTAGATCAGTATTTACTTCCTGTTAACTTCCTTGTATTGATCTGATTACAGTGCCACAAAACGTACGTTCCCTGATACGCTTCTGTCACCATTATGGCAAAAGACACTTCTGAAACAACAGACAAATGAGTTAACCTAACCGGAATGTTTCTTTGGCTGAAATAAATATTCACATGCTAAGACTAGCCAACAGTCTGTTGATTTTCGCGTGATCGCAGAATTCGACTGACCGCGATAAAAGTAAAGTAGTTTCTCTATAACTGATCATCAGCTCAGTATGGTTGTAAATAACGGAAAAAGGTTTGAGATAATATCGCTGAACCGTGTTAAATGAAAATAAATTGACAACATTTTTAGCCTGTTTGTTCAGAAGGAGAGTCGCAAAGTTTAACAGCGATTGGACGAGGTACTACACACAAATACATCACAAAATTTTGCCTAGGAACTCGGGTGAAACTGTATGCTGAGGATGTAATCCTTATCCAAGAATAATGCAAGCAACTGCAAAAAGTTGGTTTTTAGGAGAAAAGAATCTCAATGCAAACTTTTATGATAATCGTTTCAACTGGGCTAACAACCGTTGCTTGACGAATTTGGTGTGATTGATCAAAACTCATCAGACTGTATGGTAAGTCTGGGTAAGTTTAACACGGTGGTCAGGATTGACCAGATGAGCAACGACGGCGCTGTTCACGGATTAGGTTGAACTAACCACGGACAGTGTCAGCCAATGTTCTTCGATCCGGTTGGATGAGTGCCTTGCTTCATACGATCCAAAATGTTATTGTGTGCCAGTAAGAGAGTGAGTACACAATTGTTAGAGTTAGCAACTATTTGGTATGAGGTATAGTTTTTATACTATATCCTGCATCTCGTCGTAGTCACTATGATACACTTTTGCAATTGGTCGGTGTAGTGACTTCATTTACCCGAGTTCAGGTCGTTCTCTTCCAACACAACATTACTGCCTCTGTGACATTTAGTCGACCGTATTGTAGCCAAGACTACCAGTTTGCTTCCATTATTCGGACTCGTTTGAATTGGTGTTTAAGTGCATTGTGCGTTCACTGGCCTATAAAACGGAGAGTGGCTTTATCCGATTTCGAACTCGCTTTGTACTGGTTTGGCATTTCACAAACGCTTTGCTACTGAATCTCGGCATTTGCTGTCTCCAAAATGAAGGATCTTAGGTGGTCGCGTTACAGCTGCAGCATCGATACACATCTAGAATGTGCAGAAAAACTAAGCAATGTTTGGAACTCGGATATATCCCAAGGCTGGCTCATTGTGTAGCAGTATAACTTGGATGACTCTCTCCGAACAAGGGTATAGCAACCGGAAATTATAATCAGTGAGCATTATGATTTTCAGATGGGGCATTATGCTTCACGAATCTGTTGTCCACCCACGACCTTTAACCAAAGGTTGCCTAAACAGAACTCGTCGTTGATGTGCTTCGTCTAGACTTTTCTAAAGCCTCTTGAAGAGTTGGTCACAGAAACTTCATAATTATGGTCCCATTGAGCACCTTGGCGAGGTGGTCGGGCTTGTGTACTGTTTTGATCCGGCGGGCTATG
>JTDE01000129.1:172884-213603 GCA_014338405.1 Paragonimus skrjabini miyazakii
CAAGACGATTTCCAATCTGAGTCAGTGCTGCGTACTTACATTAGTACATTCCAGAAGCAGCAGTTAAGTTTCTCGTTATTGATTTTTACTAACATTCCTATAGACCGTTCGACGGAATTTTTCCAAAATAACACATAGACAGGAACGCATAAGCAAAGATCTCTTCCCCTCCTCTAACGGCCTTGTAACCTACAGAAGAGTATAGCTTTCGTCTCCATTGTGGTAACTGGGCTTTATGTCTTGATTATAATCATACGCTGGGTTATCAAGTCACCAGGTTAGTCCTTGTCACTCAGCAACCCAACCGACTTTAGTGCTATGTCTATTACGTCCAAGTGTAAGGCCCCGATTTGGGTTTGGTTTTCTGTTTAAAAGGCAGGCAACCATGAAAATTTGTATGTTGCCTAGTTCATGTTCTTCTTCAACGGGGTGATCTTTGTAAGACTCCATCCAGACGTTGTTACAGTTTCATGTACAAGACATGGAACGAGGCTTCCGACTCTGTTTTGGAGTTGCATATACAGAAGGTAAACGTCCGAATGAACGAGCTGAAGGTGAACCATGTTTAGGTTTTATCAGACCGCTGCTTAAAGCGGACAGAAGTATATGCCGCTGACAGAATGGCTTAGCTACTGATTCTCTAATTTGCCTATTGAATTACCTTCTAGTCATGGGCTTGATGGGCTCTCCTTAAGACTGCACCTATCTGGCGATACAATTCGTTGGTCAATTACACATACACAGCACGGGATGTGTGCAAGCTGAAGCAAGCGTTTTGATCGGTCGATATATTGGCTAATGAAATCTGTTGTCTTTTGAGAAGGGAAACTTTTGGACAACTAACGGACGTCTGACGAGCAAACATACTGTTATGTACTAGTATTTTTAATGCTGGTACCATAATCCCCCGGGATATGTGGGTTATACGATCATATTTAAAGCTCAGGAGGTCGAGACCGTTCTACTGAGCACCTCACTATTGAGAGGTTGGTTGACTTCACAAACAAGTTTCCGGTCAATCGCCCAAAATCGGTCAGATATTGCAAGATGGCCCGAATGAAAAGAGTTGCCAATCTATTACGCTCTTTGATTCCTCAATGACATGGTAATTTTGAGTCGGTCTTGCGGTTGTTGTGACAGAAGATGAATTCACCAAACTGGGATCTCAGCCAAATTCTTGTGATTCGTTTGCCTTTTAAACTCCGTTCAGTTGTCAATGAAACGGATGATCCGTTCTTCGAGTGGTTAGACCATTGAATCTTGAATTTTACTGTTGTTCAACATGGTCTAATGTTGATCTGCTAAACGTTTTTCCGTTAACAATGTTCTGTCCTTGATTATACTGATCTAGTGATGGTTTATCGTACCGTAACTTTTCACTGCTTTATTCTACGTTTCAATCCCATTTTTCTCGTAAACCTTCTTAATAAACCGGATGAGTATTCCATCAATAGAATGCGGTACGTGTGACTCAGCAAAACCTTGGGACGTACCATCATTTGTTTTTTTGTTAGTATAACTAAAGTTCCACGGTGTAAAAGAATTACGTCTTAGTGTAAGTCGTCAGGTTCGGCTGGGTTATAACAATTTTTGGCACTTCGAAATCAACATTGCTGACTATTTTGTTTGAACGACTACACAAACGTTTGCGGACTGTTTAACATCAGCTCAGTAGTGTGTAGGTGTTGTGTTTTTATTTGTCAATGACACCAGTCAACATCAACGCATGCAGTAAATTTCAGACGAGTGAAATCAGAATGTGTGCACTCAATTGATTATCACTCACGCACATCACATGTGGGTATATTTCTGCACAGGCCTCTTCATATCCATGATGATTTTATGAAAGTAAAGCGTTTTACTTTTATGCGACTGATTAACTTGGAAGAAATTCAAATCTCTTGTCATTTCTTATTGGTTAGACTGTACTGTTGTGATCCGTCCTGATTTTTAATGAATGTATCCAACATTTGTCAGACGTTTATTATTTTGAGTAGACGGTAGGTTTTCTGGCTAAAGTGATACCCATTTTCGTACATAAGCCTTTAGAATGACTTGATTTCGATCACTGCTTTACTACTTGAGATGCAGAACTTTATTTCGCAAGCCTACTGACGGAGAATTTACTTATAACCACGAGCCGAATAAAGCTTTAACATATACATATGCAACACGTAAACAGCAGTGTACAAAACGTAAGCGAATAGCAAAACGTTCTGACTTATTCAAATCCGGATAGTACAGTAGAAATGATGTCGTCCATTATGAATCACTGATTAAGGCAGTGGAAAGTTGTGGAGTATGTTGAACGGACGGGTTGATGTGAGAATAGTCTCTGACTTGTAATTTGTTTTTTGTTGGACGAGGCAATATAAGTTCCGGAGACGAAAATCATCACCGTGAGAGCGTGCATTGTTCAGTTCGTGTAGCCATGTCAATGCACGATATCTTCCTGAATACGTTGCTTGGTATCGAATAGTCATTTCTCGTGACATGTTACAAAGAAGTGTGTGACAAAATCTCAATTGTTACACTAGTATTTGTGAACAATAGCGATGTCTAACGATGAACAATATAGTGTTGTTAGCAGTGACAATAATGTCGCCCACATAATTAGAACCGCTGTCCATATCGGGTACCCCATACCAGGTTTTGTGTCGAAGCTTGATCACATAAACATAGACGCTTTTCTGGTTCACACTTTTCTATGAAATGTTAGGCAAAAATCTCTAATTGTCGAGACACGTTGTATACTGGATACCACATGCTGCGGAGGTAATTGACCTGAATGTGTAAATGACAAGCTCATAATGTTGAGTACAGAATATACATAGACAAATTCATTGGGGCTATGGTGATGAGTTTCCCATGATTGCTCATCTGAGTGAGCAACGACCTGTGGATTTCAGACGGGTTCGTTCAAATTCCCGCAAA
The DNA here is from genome assembly GCA_014338405.1 of Paragonimus skrjabini miyazakii. Taxonomy (NCBI): domain Eukaryota; kingdom Metazoa; phylum Platyhelminthes; class Trematoda; order Plagiorchiida; family Troglotrematidae; genus Paragonimus; species Paragonimus skrjabini miyazakii. The sequence goes on from JTDE01000129.1 coordinate 175,819, forward strand.
TCCGAGAATAATGGCATCCGAACGCACCTTCAAGAGTAAAAATATGACATAGATTCCAATTGTAAACCTGACTGTTCAATTTATCAGCATTGTGGAGCGGTTATTAATTGGATGTCCACTTTCCAGTTAAAAGCGGCATGGCAAATTGGTAATAAAGTCTAGCAGTGCTGGACTCTGAACAGTAACATTAAATACTTAAACAAATAAGACACGTTATCAATCCACTGAACCACGAATTCATAGGTTGTTTTAATCCTGTGATTACGATCTTTTGGATGAAGATGGAAATCGCTAACTAAGCCTGAGAATCAAGTTTGATAATGGTTCTTGATGCACACCCTCAAACCGGTAGTACACAGGCGGCTTCGTCTCAGTTTGGACTCATCATATTGAGATAGTCCAAATGGAAGACAGAACCAGCTACTCCTAGCCTCACGAGGCCATGTTGTCATCCTATTGGATGGTTTGAAGTGAGGCAAAACTCTATTAATTCGAAGACTTCTTCTGGTACACCTAATTCGAAATATCGTGTACAGTTGTGTTATTCAATATATGTACCAAAAGTTTGACTACTGGAACATTACAGTAGTAAGTATGTATTGTGCAAATGAATGGTGGACTCGAATTCTTGAAATAAAGGTTTAAGTTCCTGGCATTTCATTTTGTCCAATCATCTGGAACGATTTGTATCCATTTTGTTTTGTCATTCACAGCGGATTATGTACCCGCAAGTTCCGAAGATTTGACCACGCGAGATCGATTCGGTTCAAGAACGCGTATCGGAAATAAGTGGATGTCGATAACCGATTTGCGTGGGCGGCAGTTCGCTATCAAGATAACAGAGCGAGCCACTCAAGTTGATCTCATCCCTTCTAGTTGGCACAATTTGACAAGCTGTGGTAGATCTACTCCACTGTCCAACCGTCAACCAGGCTTCACAACCAATTATCTGAGCCCACCTATCAGCGGGTGCTTTCGTGTCCAATCAGAGAACGACTTCCCTAGGCCAACCAAAAGTCAGCTTATTGGTTCAGACTATATGGATTCTTCTGTAGAATCATTAGAATTGCGAAGAAACAGAAGTTTGAGTTTGCCGCCGATTTCTACCAAGCGATTTTCTAGTCAAAGTTCTCATGTGTTTTACGGATCTTCTCCTGGTTTGAATCCCGAGTTGAGTCCGTGCATTCGTCGTTTAATACTCAGTGGTCCAGGAGGACATACAACTGCGATAGAAGAACGAGAAGAAGAAATTAATGCCAATCACAGTGACGAAGAATCTGACAGTGGTCATAATGATGATATGTGTCTTCGAATATCGGGTCTGGTAATCTCAAAGAAAGGAAAGGCCACCAAGCGATTGCGTTCATACGATAGAACATTGGACAAAAATGGCTCCCCAACTGTCAGTGGTGAACACGGGCTATTGGACACAAAGCAAAGCCACGACATTTGGTTGCGGCGGAAGAGAAAATCACAATCAACTGATGAGCTTTCGACAAACGAAAGAGGACGCGTTTCGATGAAAGAACGCATAAAGAAGCGTGCATCGGAACTGTTGCAGCCAAAACGGAATAAATTTTCTAAAAACCCCAAAATAACCCTGGGAAACACCCTGAAATCACTGGCAAATGTATCCGCAGATATTCTGTCGGTTAATCCTCGGCAAGAAGGTACAACCGTCAGAGATGACCATTCTGGCACAGTTATCCACGTACCTGCTGTTCATCTGTCGACAAACGTGCGACTTCAACGGGAGGACGAAAATACCACAGATAAAGATCGGTTACCACGCATGCCTATTCTTCATGTATCAGATAACTCAACTGTGGTTTCCGGTGACCATCTGAAGCAGATGACAGAGGACCATGAGTCAGTTTCAAGCCTGTTTAATAAAAGAGACGAACATTTAGAGAGAGACCCTTATGCAGCATCACAACTATGCACCGGAAGAACAAATGTCAATAGTGAAGGGTCGCACGTTGATGCAAATATTTTGCGAGAAGATGAACGTCAAGAAATTATTAAACCAGAATTACGGCAACACTCTAGTTGCATACCACCAAATCATGCAGAATATTTACCTCAGTCACAAGTGCCTGTGAAAATCCCATTTGAACATAATTCTCCCCCAGTCATTTCACCAGACCGAAATAAAGAAGGGTCTTCTAGTACTGGATTGGAGGCTGTCAATAACAGAGCCGTTACTGAGTATCAATTAGAAGTCATCCAAAGAGAAGCGGTAAACAAAGATCGATCAATACCTAACTTCATTGCAATTCCCTCGGAAGGTACAACTGAACCAAAAACTTCAGGCACATTTTCTACAGCATTGACCCAGTATACTGATACAGAAACTCAAGAATTGATGGGCAAACCAGGTTCTTTTCCAACGTCGCTAGAACCGGACAGTATGATAACACTAGATGTGACAGGTAATCGAAAAGACAGCACACGATCTACCAAAGACAACGTAGAACAGTCGTCCGAAATAGACGCACACGAATCTCGTGGTCGGTCTACCTCTGTGTTTGGTCTAGATAAGGTTTATTCCAAGGAATATTATACGGATGACAATCTTTCAAATACCGGACTATCAGGGTTCAGCATGGTTCCGCCAGCCTCGGTTTCCACAGAAACCTCCTCTGAATCGGAGGAAGGAAAAATTGTAGAAGCATCACCATTGAAACTAATGACTTCAGAATCACCCGACTGCAGACTGGCTCCTTTGTCGAGTTCATTGCATGAAGAATATAAACAGAAAGCTCACGAAACAAATGTCACACACGTTCTTAATTCCGCCATTCCAAACGTCAGCCTCGAAATGAGCAAGCAAACTTCAATCACTCAGCACCAGATAGAGTCTTGTGACAATGATCCTCAGAGTACACATCCAATTCAATCAAATTTGAACAGCAATAAGCTTAACAGTCCACCTTTCAAGTCTGCTTGTACGATGGAAATGGCAAAGCCGAACGATTTGGTGTTCGTAGGGGAGCTTCATGTGGGGGACCATGTCAGCCAAGCTTTGTTTGATTTGGACTCACAAGCAGACGAACAAATATCAAAGTGGTCGGAAATGTATGGACAGTATAACACTGTGACTGCGCTACCAAAACCCTGCGTTCTGTCGCAGGCAGAAACTAGGAGATGTTCCGATTTGGAGTTCATCCGAAGCGGCTTTGACACGCAGACAGGATTACATTCACAGCCAACATTAGTAAGTTCTGAAGACCACTGTAACACGGAATTTGTAGTGTCATCGGGGAAGGATACACAAAGTCTACAGATGGCCTCACCCTACAACACCATAGATCCGAAACATCAGGGGACCAGTTCACAACCAACATTGCAATCAAAAACCCTGGCAGACAGCGATCTTGCTGTTACAAGTCTCAAAAATCCATTGCTGTACGCAGATCACAATGCAAACCGCTATCCCACAGATAAGATAGATTCTACCGTTTCTGATCTGATCATGGACGTCGATAGTGGATTGGAGGTAGAATCTTCTGCATTGTCATCATTTACCGAAGAACCGAATGGAATCAGTTGGAGCAGCCCAACAGATGTTCTACAAAGCCTTCCTAAAGGTTCAAGTAATTTAACAAGTCCCGACAGGACGCAACCAACATCACCAAACTGGTCATCGAAGGACTCAGACAATAGTGAAATAACCACGATATCACGTCCTGTAAGTATTCATCATATCTCACTAGTCACTGCTTCAACAGAAAAAATGAAGGGTTCGGAACGAGAATATCCGTCTAATCAGACTTCTACCTCTGCATTTGAAGCGTTTAACAATCTTGACCCAGCTGCTATCAAAAATGAAGAAAACTTAAGTAAAAAACCAGAATTACAGGGATCTCAAGGTTTAGTGGAATCATCAGTCGCAAAGAAGATGGAAAGTACTGAGCTGATTTACGAAACAGTGCAACCTCCACCAGCATCAGGGCACGACAAATTGGGCACCATGCAACCCGAAAGGACGTTCACCAACGATATACTCCCCAGTAATAACACCCGGCAGGGCATATCACAAAATGTAGAATTCACAGAATTGGCTGCAAACACAAGCAGTTCTTGGACTGGATGGCTTAAAAGTAAGATCTTTGGGGAAAACTGCGAAGATGGTCCGGAAACCCAACCTGAAACGAAGGTGCAGGCAATACCTAGTCCGTTTTTTCCAAAACGGCTCAGAACTACTGATGAAGACAGCAGTGGTCCCACGATACTTTCAGACAGCTATCAGAACAAGATGACAACAGGGGACGCAATCTTCCCGAAGACTTCAAGAAAGTTGTTACTTGAGGAGGATAGCTTAGTGAAGAAGGATGTTTCTCACGAGTTGTCTGAATCTCTCATTGAACCAACCGTAATTCGAACACAAGCAGCAGTGTTGCAACAACCTGGAGGAAGTCTCGCTGTCCAAACAGGAGTCACTTCAGTTTGTACTGTACCAACAAATCAGTCTGTTACCTATTCCACAACGAATAACCTTGTCAAAGATAGCTATCAAAACAGTGAGGGTAGTAGTCCACAAGCTGAAGATCAGCAAGCTGAAACGACTACTGGTTCGTGGTCATCTTGGATTCCAAGTGGGTTTTTATTTTGGAATAATGAATCTGAAAAGGAGATTCCAGAGACCGTTTTACCTGAGCGCTCAAACGAACTTCGACTGGCTGCGTCAGATCAAAACTTGATGTGCGATCGACAACAGGTTGCTGAGGGGGAAGAGTTTTCAGAATTAGAGGTTAAGAATAAAACATTGGGTTTAAATCCTGAAGCTGCTGAGAGAATGATAGTAAGTGGCAAATCGACGGCGAACCAGCAAGAAGATACGGATTTTGTACCTGATTTGCCTCAGAATTCCCCAGTGTACGGGGATGCTGTACCTCAAACAGTGATGACATACACATCAGTCAATCCAGCTCAGACTAACGCATCATCGAGTGGCTCAGATGTTCAGGTAAGCGTACACTATTTTGCCGGCGTCCGCTAATATTCCCATATTCCCACATATAGTGCAATTTATGTATTTGCTTCTTTACCTTGATACTATAACCTATAGTGTTAGTAACATGCTTCAACCGCTTGTTAGAGTGAACCATATTTCAAACCGTCTTAACCGCAAACGAAACTAGGATCTTAAAGAACTTGTATTTAGTGCTATCCAGGTTTAGATTTGCATATCAGTATCTATAAGATTTCAAGCAATTCAACCCGTCATCATCACTATGAGAACCTTTTTAGATGACTCATAATCAGGGATGTTGATAAGGGCTTTTCAAATATGTACGTCAAATAAATTTGTAAAGGCTCTGCACTTACCCAGTATCTACCCTGTTCATTAGCAACATGCTTCAACCATTCAATTTTCGTAATTTTCATCTTGCTATGACGCAATTACTTCACTCTGCCTGTCTTATTATTACGGATTATGTACCGATGATATTTCAGTTTCCAGACGTATTTTGCACAAACCTGAGTTGGTGCTGTTTTCTCCAAATCCATCAAACTATCAAAATGCCAACATTCGTCTTGACAACCCGTTGTTCCGTGTTTATGTAATACCTAGACTGTTGGTAACTCAAAAAAAACTCAGCTAGTTTGGTGCTTGGACATCACAAAAATCTCACCCAAGTGACCAAATGATTGCTATGTTTGTGTACGTTTCTGAACGTAGTCACTGTATAACTTGCCTACAGTGTATACAATTAACGAACACTCAAAAGTGCGCATCGTGTTTCAGATTTCGTGCTAGCAATCCACTTACAACTGTGCGTCGACCATAAGCTAGTTATATCGCAAACAACCGCACTGAGGAGAAATTGGCAACAAACACTTGTCTTCCACAACGCATCGTCAGATCCCAAGAAGTATTTAATGCTAGCGAACTTGAACAACAGCAAGCAAAAAGACGATGAGAAACTGGTAGATGGAGATTTTCGGAGCTCAGGAACTGTAGACAGTTGAGGTACACAGACAAACATTTACGTCACTTCACGTGTGTTTCAGTGTGACAGTAAATGCACAAGACGGAGCTTTCTGTCTGTGGGAAAATATGACTTGCCAAAACGTTTCAAAGAGAACAATTATTTACTGAAGGCAACGCAGATAACGGCTTACTCAGTGAAAGTTGCTCCAATCTATGGGGTCGTAAACATACTATTGCTCAGGCTGATGATAATATCCTTCCTGTAACAAGTTAATTTCAAGACAAACAACATCGACGCGAAACAAGTTTGTATTCGCAATAGTATGTGCACTATTGCAGGATACACCTGACTTGTAACTGGATGTACCATGATTCATTTTCTTGGAACACTTAAATAATCGCCATAGTCGAGTAAACAAAAACACAGTATTGGATAGAATGATAAGCTCCGATTAGAAAATTGGATGAATGACTCGATTAACCTAAAGGTTTCACACAATATTGAGTGCACTACTGCATAGCCTTATTTACCAGAATTGTATAGAAACCAAGGCTTATAAAAAAACGACAAGAAGCTAAGCAAAGTAGTATAAACAGTTTAACTGGATGTTCTACGACATATGACCTCCAGTCAGGAGTTTTCAGTATTGCTGTGGTCAGAAGTGAATTATGAAGTAACCCAGATCCCACACAGAACGTGCATTTGACTTCCTACAATAATGTGAATCTGTCGTATGACACAAAATAGGCATTAAAGAAGGCACCAAAACTGTGACGGAAATTGAAGACCTTAATTGAAAATTGATTGACGTGAAGCGATAACGAACAACCACACTGCGTAATTCAATATCATATCAACATATTCGTTTACTGAACACAAAGCAGAATGTAAGAAAAGAGGGCTAGTAAAATATTACTATAACATGTTAACTCTCACAAAACTGCAAGCGTATGTGGTCCGATCGCGTAAGTAGTGCTTCACTGATGATACTAGTGGATGGTTAGAAATTTAACATACAAATGGTTTGCTGAGTTTTAGCTTGGATTTTTAGTAAGATTATGGATTGAAAATGTGTCATTCACGGCCATTGCAGGACTAGTACCAAATTAGTATGAACGAATAAGTGGATTGTATACTACTGTGGCAATCAACTTCAGAGGAACCAACATCATTTATCTGACCAATCTGGAGTGATTGATCGAGGCTACGCAGTAAACTTCGGTTAAGTTGACTCCGTAGTCAGTATCAAACTGAAGTGAAACGACTGTATTCTTGATTTTGGACACTTTCGTCCCGAGTCAACTTGGATGGTCCACTTAGATAGACGCCTCTTCGTACAACATGTTCTGCATTAACGCAGCAATATAAAGAATACACGAGTATGAAACAGACAAAGACACAGTTTGTCTTCCAGCCTCAGTGAGCGCGAAAGAAAGTGAGGGACCACCGACACAGCGTTTGTGGGGCTGGAAAATCAGATATTCGAATGTCTGTTGCAACACCTTTACAAATAGAAAGTGCATGATTGCATCTTTCTTCTCTATTATGGTAGACTGAACTTGTGATTTGATTACTATGACCGTATGGGTTGCAAAATTATCATAATAATGATTTACATCCAACACATTAGCGACTGTTCTTGAATCCCTGGCTGGATAATCCTCAGGAAACGCACTGAATTTGATCTGATTTCTGTTCAACAGGCAAACAATTATGGGAATTTATATGTTGCCAAGTCCACGTATATTTACCACGTGCGCAGCCTCAGGTTCACGTCTCAGAAATGAAACCAGGATTTTTACCTCCCAATTCAGAAGTCAATACGATTAAATCAGTCTTTTTGTGCTAATGGAAAAGTTTGGATTGGAAATGGTGTCAGACGAATACGTAGACTGCTAAATTACACTAATATTCTCTGATCTAGTTACAAAACTGAACGTGTCATATAGGTTGCAGAAGCACAATTACTCTCGAGTAGGTTAAAATTGTTTCGGTTCACACTTCACTATCGTGTAATGTAGCAGTGTGTATAGGGAAACACGAAATCATCCTTAATGTGATCAACCTACGTGACGCTGTGATCTGATGCGAGCAGAAGTTTGACTTCTGGGCTAGTGAACTTCAGTAATCTAGCGATGGCTAAACGTACTCAAATGATTACTTCGATCTTTTTATGAAAGGACTTATCTTTATCAGTAAACGAGAACGAAGCAGATAACTTTGTTGGCGTCTAACGCAATGAAACATTATAAGACTTATAAATCAATATTCACGACAAACATCTCCATAACGGCAAGTAGAAGCATTTTGCGGATATCTCTTTCTTAGTCATTAACGGAAAAAAGGATAATTTTTGTTAATCGTCAACCTGCCTGACGATGTATGGACTCATTTTTGTAGATATCTCAGTTAGTATTTGTGAATCTCTGTAAAGATAAGACCGTCCATCTGGATGGTATTAGTTTGTGGAGTTTATACTGATGCGACTTCCAAAAAGATGGACTGTGTGTTAACCTGTGATTGTTGACGGGCAAGTAGTCAATGTTCTGGATGGGTTTTATAGTACGGATGTTTTTAATTAAACAATCTGGATGACAGACAAAGTGAAAGTTTTTATTCCAGCACATCTGGCCAAATTCATTACCGTTCATTACTTAATGTGCAAAAAAAACGAAATGTTTTAATTACTATCCCAATACATAAACTCACATGAAAAAGACAACAGTCCTTTTTCATGTAGCATTTGTGTTACATTTGTCGACCTGTAGTCCCGTTCAGAACTCGATCAAAAATGTACGGAGCATACCCTTAGTGATTAATAATGGGTGCAACTATCAACAATTATTTGGAAGAAGATTACGCACTAGTTTAAAAAATAAGTACTTCATTCTGATAAATTCCTGCGGTAAGCCACATGCCGAAGGATCTTGTTATTTTACCGCTGTCGTTCTGACAAATTTTCTCATTGCCTGATTAAAGCATCGAGTAATTGTTTTCACTGTTATATCGCGTAATGATATCAGTTAAATACAAAAGAAAACTGGATAAAGAAGAACATTTGGTGGCATGATGGCTCTGTGTCATTGTGTGTACCTAACTACAAATTACCCGAATCAACATCAAACACTAGTTATTTTCCACCAAACTGGTGGTTCTATCGATTTTGTTTCAAGTATCAATTTGCAATAGTACGAAGGGTGAATGAAAATCATAATGCTTACAGTTATCTAAAAAAAATTGTAAATGACACTTCTATCCAGCCATGAGATGCAAAAAGTTTTACAACTGACAAAGTGCTACACATGAATAATAAACGATTATCTTACGCTGAACTACCCGAATTTCTTATCTTGTAAATGAGAAAGTTATTGGTATTGCGATATAACACATATTCACTGAACTCTACGATATCAGTGGCAAGGCAGGATGCCTGTCGTTGGTTAACGATATATACTAGATATTCATTTACTGATTCTCAGAATCCTCATGTTGGGCGTGGCTCAACGGACAATAATTAGTCAAACATTCTTACATTGCTTGCGATCGATGTGATGACATTTTCTTACTTAATTTCATAAGTATGCACACAACAATTTTTCGAACAATTATGCATACAGACAGAGAGCTAATTTGTGCACTCTTACGTAATTATGAGGTAAATAAAGTTTAGATTACTGATGAGTAGTCAGGGGTTTCGTCAACTTCAAGTTGGCTGGAAATTTCATTTGAATATGAAGGCTGCGATCAAATGTGAGTGATGTTCAAATTGAATTTGACGGAATCCTTGACTACTCATCAATAATCTAAAAAAAATATATCGCCCGGCAGGTTTGATGAGATCAGAGACTTCGACCTGTCTCGAAAGTCCTAATGGCGGGGTTATCGAATGGAGTTAACAGGAGAGTTACTGTCTCTTCTCGAGACGGTCGAGTTATATAAAGTTTAACAGATGTGTTAATTTCTGACAGCTTAAAACAAATCTGGCTTGACGTAATGAATGAAGATAACCAGTCGTCAATACGGATACTCCAACTGATTTTGATTCACAGAGAGTTAGTCTTACATTGTAATATGTGTACAGAGGATTACAACTTGCTCAGTTCGAGAGACGCATCCGATTGAATTTCCGTAGGTGGCAAATCAGCTGCAAAGCGGGAAAGGCGGGTCAAGACAACAACTAGTCAAGCTCTCAGAGCCCTGAGGATCCCCTTTTAAAAAAATATTGTGGCCGTAGGAACGTATTTTAAGTCCAAACCCTAAGGGGATGAGTACTGTGTGAAATACGGAGTGTATACGAAGGCGATGTATGGTTGGCTACCATTGTTCGAAATGAACCTTCCACGGAATCTGAAGGTTACACCATTTTGGGTTAATTAAACATCCAAGGTGAATCCTGCAGTTTAATGCTTATCAAGGAACCCAAAGATTGCCGCCAGCGGAAAAACTTGCTTAGCGGTGACTCATTGGTATTCTTTGAATGCCTTCAGTTACATAGGTCGATAGAAATGGGCACACCGTTACTCGTTCACACCTTCAAACTTATTACCAGTCTTTGGTCTAATATCTATTGAACAGTGAATACACCAACAAGACGCTTGTGCGGTGCACACTGTTAAAGATGTTCGACTGTGGCTGTTACTGCAAACTTTAGACTAACGATTGGGTTTACACATTGTCCAAAACCGAATCCTATTGAGTGCATTTCGAGTTCGCTATTTAAACAGGTCTACGAAAGTTGGCACACAGTTGTAATAAAAACATAACTGTATCACTTGCAGATATTGTAGACTTGATACGATTTGAGTTACTGTGATTCCTAACACAAATAGGGGAGCGCTTGCTTTTATTTCGGGGTGGTGATGTTGTCACCAGTTAAACCCTACCCAAGACCCTGAATTTCTGCAACAGAACTGATAGGTGCTGTATGTGAAATCTATAGGAAGGTCTTTTGATCGAAGATCCACTTACTGACAACCAGCATGAACGGCTACACTTCATTTCAGAATCCACAATCAAACTTGTACGGAAGTGCCCGTATGATTATACGTCATGGTGAATTTAGGCAATCCCGTTAATTATAGTTATTTCTCTGTTTAACTAGCACGTGCGTCTCACCCTGTGTATATCTAAAATTTCCGCGTTTATAAGCAGACTTAGCCCCCATTCAGTGTACATGAGATATGCAAAAACAGTTGGTAACGCCGTGATTATGGGGCTAGGGCCCGTCATCCAGTCCATGTGAGTGAAGTGGCATCAAGGATGAATATGTCGCTGAGACTTAAAATGAGGCCTGAAGGTCAAAAGTTAATCCACAGCTGCATTATTTGTGTTCAAACTGCACGAAAAACATTGATAGGGGAAGGTTTTATGAAAGCCGGAAGTGCATGCTTGTAAATAATAAAAAGTCTTAGAAACATATCTCACTTACAACCTAGAAACTTAGTTTTCTCCTGATACTAAGGTTCAAACAGCAGCCCGGCTTTTTGTATCGAGTTAAAACAACCAATAGTTTGATAGTTCAGTCTACGCTTTTAATCGACCGCTTTCCACTGAGAACAAAAAGCAGTCAGTTAGTCTACGGTGCTCATTTTCCACAGGCTGGAATTGTATTACAAACACGGTTACTATGACAACCAACCTATTATCTGTGGCGGAGATAATCGCGGTCGTGCAGTACAGGTCTGATAACAAGTATCCATTATAACATAATAAAATCTACCGTGCTTTCTTTAGTTAGAAAAAACTCAGAGGTTAGATTTGTTTGGCAAAATAAACGCCATGTTTGACATCACTTGGATCTGAATGCACTTCGAGCATTTGGTACAACAGCATCAGTTATCATTTCACGATGTGAACAATTCTATCTCTCTAAAGTTCTTAGTACGCCTACCTTTGAGTACTGTGTATGCTGTAAGCAAATTGTTGACAAACAAAGTAAGGTATCTATCAAACAATATGCACCACCAAATGATCACTCCAACTTTTGCTTTTAAAACCAATGTAGCGGCATCCAACGTTCTCTTGAAATAACTAACATTTTTTTCCTCAAATTACTTGTCACTGATCTTCGCTCATCGAAACCAGTTCTTCCAGTACTAACTCAGGTACTTAATTGCGTTGTTAGTGGTCTAGTTGAGTTGAATCATGGTCAAACGCGAGTAATTCCGCCATTGTCAGATTGAGTGGAACTCCGACTTGGTTGCCGTTAAGCAATCAGCTCCGTTGGACCTGTTCAACGAGAAAGAATACTTGTTAACGCAATCCCGTTAATACTAATGAAGCATAAAGTTGTCATTGGGACTAATTAACGTTGTCTTCAATTATGTTAGTAATCTGTTATAAGCAATGCAAAATCATTCACCGTAAATGTTGAAGTAGAAAATACGTTTCAAGCAGGCATATGGGCACCCTGTGTATGTATGGCGTTTTGGTTTCTTGTATTTCTAAGTAAACATTGTTGTTCACATATCTGTCCTGATCACTAATTACGGATCACTGCCTCAAATTTTTAGGTGGCCCGTGTGTCCACAACTCGGGAACATGGACAGCATTCATTATGGAGCTTGAGAACGTTTAGTTCAGTGTTCAATTTTGGTGAGTCTGCGTGCGGATACGCAACTAACGGTTCTGAATAATCTGTGTTGGTGTTGTTGTCTACAGTTCCATTAACCCTAATGTTTCAAAGCAGACTGAAGTAAATATTCATTTCAAAAGTACATTTGGCTTGATGATCTAACCAATACAAAGTGTTCCTCTATTCGAGTGCAGTCCTAATTAGCAGGGCTATGTGTGACGTAGTTTATCACTTAACAGAAATAGCAAAAATAAACTTACTGGATTCAAATGATTACATTTTTGCTTGAAAATCTTACAATCTTCACACATTACCAGTGTCCTCTTGAATGCCGTCAAATATGCCAGATACTCTGCAGTAATCGACACAATTATCTGAACCCATGCTCACTGTACATTTGCTAAATTTTTCGCCCAAAATAGTCATTATAAATATCTTCAAACTAACCTAGTTAACAGTGTTTAAGCGCTAACATGCATGTCAAGTAAATACTACATCCAATGTATGCTACTCCATTCACCAGGTGTTGTAGAGTACCAAAACAGTTAGGTTCAGACTATATGAACTTAGTAACAAAACTTCTTCAAATACTATTCACCCTAACATTTTAATGCGAGTCAATCTTCAATTTGATTTGCGTTGTCGAGATTTCAACTGCGGAATATGCGCAAATTTTTCTAAGTGATCCCCAATAAATGTGCTTTTACGCGTCAACTGGAGCACCAGAGAAATATCTCCCAAGATTTATTACAGAATCGAACATCGGATAATTACTCGGCATTTTATCGTAAAGTGCATCATTATCAATGTCAGTCAAAAAATCTATCAGTCCTCAATGACACGTTAGCGTTTATCAGTTTGAACGATCTTCCCCAGTCTGAACTATAGGTACACTGGGAGCACTTTACTTCCTACGTGACCTTATCAATTGTGATTTGTTAATCATTTGAAGCTTAATTTGTATGGGCCGACCTTTACTCTTTGTAGACGGTAAGAAAAAACGTTTAAAAAAATAATGGCGAATAGACGGATGAAAGCGGTTTGGATGAAAAATTCCTAATGGCAGGTTGAAAAAACTGAAGTCTACTTCGAATAGAAAGCGTATACCCGTCACTATTTTCATTAGTATACTGACTGGATGTCATCCAACTGATAATATTTAGTGGAGCGTCTCTGAGGGACTATCGACCCTTCGTTCCCTCTTCAAGGTCATTTGTAAACGTTGTATACAGCACTCGTGTACACTAATTTTAGATCAGGTAGGCATATTCATATTTCGTTTTTTGTGTTTAGTGCCCATGGTTGGGAATTTCCGATGATTAGAAATTAGAGGAGTTTCACGATGGAAATTTCGTTCCCAGCAGATGAATTATCGTTAAGTTTTGTCTAATACAAAAAACATTGCCTTATTGACCAGGTTGGAGATTCGCAAGCAAAACAACGTTAAAGTTCGCATGCTTCCCAGAAATCGTAATCATCGTGGCATTCAAAAGAGCCTAGAATCACTCAATGATAAAGACAATCAATTTTTGGTTATCATTTCTAAGACCGATATATATATATATATATGTATATGTATTCCAGTCGGACCGTTTGGCAAACTTGACTGCATTTTTCACAAGAAAGCATCCACCTCAACTGATACTGACATTGAGTTTAAGAAGACTCACAAATACCACCTGAGGCATATGTTCGCGTTTGAGCTACACTACCTGCTTTGATTCTTACGCAGACTCTTCAACCAACACTTGGGTGAATTGTGAAATAATGTCATTGTCAAAAATGAGCCGAGTAATAAACCCTGTGATGGTGACCTTGCAAACGTTTCGAGGGATTGCCTTCTCAAACCTGGCAACTGATACATGGGTTGAGGATGAGTATGTTTTTGTGGAGCTTCATCAAATTTTGAAGCCTATCCAAAACTGGTGTACTGAATCCCTTTCTACCCAGCTGTCAACAATTATTATGTTTGCCTATGTTTCCTATGTTACAGTCATATATTTGTTGTACCACCTTGAATCTTTCGGTAGGTGCCATACGTGGCTTGAATGGTTCCATAGCTACTTCAGAAATCGTCAGCAATCTGGAAGCTGCACCGGGCAAAGATCCACGTTTATATTGAATAACACTTATGGTACAAACAATACTTCTTCGTTTGGTTTCTGTTAAACAGTTCTGACACTTCTTCATCGGAGGGCATTTTACGGTCAAATGCGCAGAAAGTATTGCTATGAGAAGCCTATAAAACTACTCACTGGTTTTTATTCGGACATTTAGTTGTTGCTTCCGATGAATATCCGGACGTGTTCTTTTCCAATCTTTATAGACTTTTGACTCGCTGTTATTTCTGCCAATTCACCATTCGCTCACATGTAATTGAAATCAAAAGATCCTCTTGCGGTTATGTGAGGTACCCGGGCAGCATTCCTCTTCTACTGTAAATAGTCTAAGCCTCCCCCTACCGTGAGCTTTTAATCGGATATCAGGTATCTCCTGCGAAACCAAACACAGTTGACTACGAAACTGACTGTCCAGTATGTGTAACCTTACAACGTTTCACATTAGCTCTACTGCTTCCGCATTACTCATTCAGACCTTCTTGTAAAAACTGGAAATTACCTGCAGACTCGAATAGACTATTTTCCACAGTTAGGTTATTCAGTCTTCAATTTCGTCACCATACTCTAAAATAGCATGCGGGTGCTTCGTGACAGAATTGCGGACAATCGCTTTTAGCGATTCTCATCTCCTGCACTCAGCTTTATGCAGATATGAAATATTACTCCGGGAAATGTGAGATTAACCCGATTTAATATCATATGTTAATTGTGCGTTATCACATTGCTTAGCCGCTCCTTGCGCGGTCTCATTAAAATGTATACCGGTATAATCTCTTGTCTTAACAGGTGGTCACGTCTAATGAGAGTTCACATAGTGTATTTTATCGGTTTTTTTTATAATCTTCCGTATGATAACTTTGCAATTTCTTCTTCTGGTTGAAAGAAACGAAAAATCTATTTGGTTTAACTTAGTGGCACTCATTCTCAGAATCATATACTACACTTGAAATTTTCTTAAATTTTCCATTATGCTTTTCACGGGTCACTTTTCATTGAACAGCAGTGAGACTGTGATATGTCAAAGTGGGTAAGGTGAATGTTTGTTGCTAACCTCATCTCAAAATAAATTTCAAAAACTGGTGCAGTCTTCTAACTCTATCAATATTTAAGGATAAACTTTCTGTGGCAGGCTGGTTTGACAGATCTAGCAAGCTTTGTATCTAGACTGCTTCTTAGACTGGGTCGATTTTCTCTGCGTAGTTGCTTGTGAATTCCTTATCAACCACACCATTTGAGAGAATATGTATCGTTGGTTTGAACAAATCATCACCTGAAGAGTAACTCGTCAAAATCACGGAAGCAAACGAATTGCTGTACTTGTAGACAGTACCGCATTTCGGCTGGACGTGTTCAGTCAGGGGTCTCTTAACGGAGACTGTCCTGACAAGAACTATAGTAAAGCAATTTAAACACACAATCTACTTTGACATTCAGGGGACCGAACACAAGTTCTAGAGAACTGAATCATTCAGCTTACTTTAATGGAGCAAGATATCAACACAATCTTTGGCGTCGCAGCCGGTCAGCTGTCCTGAGCATACTTCATGCTGGAGTGTGCCAAGCTGAGGGTTTCTGTTCTAAGACCCAGTCTTCGCATAGTTTTCTTCTAACACTTGCTGATAAGGGGTCTTGGGATTGTTCACAATTTCAATTCGTTTTATTGAAACAAATTCCGTGAACAGCACACGGACATATCAAAAAACACCTTGATTATCGTGGACCAGACACGCGACAAAATCGTATGTCTGTTTCTACAGGTGCCGAGAGTAGTCAGTTAACTTAGACAGTCACTAATACTTCTCTGTATTCAACTTTTTTGTAGCTACACTCTATATTCCGCGTCACATCTACTGGTTTTACGTGGCAACAAATGAATCACAGGAACGACTGCTCGATGCGATGGGTACGTTCTGTTCTCCTTGAAAGTTACACCAGTGTACCTGTCTTTGCTAACTCTCCTAAAGTATGCTTTCCAAAGACAAACTAGCCTTCTGTGGTAATTTTATGAGGAAAATCCCAGTTGTCCGATGTGGTGTTTCCACTGGTATTAGCGGAAGTCCGACAACGGCTTAGCCAATCACAGACCTCACAACATATTGTCCTTTCAAGTTGATCCTCACCCACAATTGATCGCAGCTGTCGCATTCCCATAGACTTTTCAGTCAGCCCCTTCCGAAAAGAACTATCACACTCGAGTTTAGCACTTGTTAAAGCTCGTCAGTAGTGCATCTCCTTGCCGCAGCCGGGACTAGAATCACGGACACGCTTTCATGAGGCAAACGTATTGCCTATTGCGCCAGTAACCTCACATTAGGCAAGATCGAATTATCATATGTGAACGCTCATCCACTCTCGTTTGTGAGTAATGATCACTTGCCCTTGACCAAGATAACATGTGCGAACCCCCACATCATTTTCCTTGGACCATATCCCAAGATCGCGCACACTTACGTAAAGCGCGTGGTCCTTTCACATGTCTACAGTCATGTGATCGCTTGTATATACGTATGTGATTCGTCACACACAGGTAAACCAACGCGACATGGCAATCCCACAGTAACGTCAACACGGAACGCGCCTCAGTGGGTCATCACTGAGCGGTCCTTTCCGTGTTCCTCCCCCTATTGTTTCCTCTTTTCCGTTGTTTGTATCCACCCTGCTCTCATGTATCAGCATATCGCTTATTATATGCATATATAAGGCACTTTTTCTGCAACCATTTGATAGATTACAAGCATTTTATATATACATAACTACTACATCAGCTTACTAGCCTGCGTCACAGGGGGCAAAACTGACCTATACATTATTATATAATAAGATTGTGTATGGCCGTAAGCCGTGTGGAAGCGTTGACGGTTAGAAGGAAGTTCAGTCGTGGTTACCTCTACACAAGCGCGCATGAGAACCACGTTCTTTGTGTGGCGGGTACGACCTTGGGCTCTGTTCAAAAGACGGTGAAACGCGGACTGCACGCGTGACCTTGACCAAGGACAATGGTTGTGTGAATTGTATTTTGTTAGTCAGCTGATCAGTCAACACGTTTAATGAAAATGGGAAAGCTCTAACTGTAACGAAATATTCGTTCGATAGAACCCGTTTTACAATGAGTCCTAAATAAATGCATGGATAAACTGGTATAGATTTACTCACAGAATAATCAATACCCTGAAATGCTTCACTACTTCAACAATCCATTTAAGTGTTCAATGTTTATGTATATGGCTGGATTCGGATCCACAGTTATCCACATGTGTATGTTGACCGTCTTTACTAGTTACCGTGTAGAACAATAGGTGCATTCGTACGCATGTTTATAACGTTGTTACCAACCGTTCGTCATTTTGTACAATAATTATGTTTAGCATTCAGCTTATTGAAGGCAGTTTCTAAAAGTTCCTTTACAGCATCTTTTTGCTTCCACTCCGTAGGATCGCCAGGAATAACTAGTCATGTTGGATCGTTCCCAGACACGTAGAATGTACGTAGATAGTACAAAAAACTTCTCGGGACAGCATGTGTTGTTCAGTACAGTTGAAGATCGTGTGTTCATTCAGTCATATTTCGTTTGGAAATAGCCCTCAAATCACGCGCACTTAGGATGACGTTAAACTATGGACCAGACAAGGAGATGTACTGCCAGTGAGCTCCTGATGTTTTACTCAGTATGCTTCTGTTTGTGGAGTTACTGCCAGAATGGAGAAACTTCAATCAGATATCAACAGTTTTTAGCGTGCAATAAGCAGTGGAAGTGGAGACCGTTCATGTGGTCCACATGAACAGTACATTATCAGTGGAGGAAAGTGGTAAATGTGTGTTGCCGCTGTGACGTTTCCGATTAGGACGAAGATCGTGAAACCAACTGCTAAACACGGCAAAAATGCTGTAAAGACCACTTTTCTGGAATTAAGTTATAGATCAATCCGTTTCAGGATGTGAGCACCAGTCATTTGAATTCATAAATGAAGCACGTATTTTTTAATCAAAATAACGCACAGTTATAGTCTTGTGAAAATATACATTGGAACTTGGCAAACGAATGGCAACAATGCACTACTTCCGTCATGCATTCAGGTTGAGATTCAATAAAGAAAAGTGGGTGTTTTAACACACCTTAATGGATACATTCACCCCACGGGGATAAGAGTTCTGCATTCATTTTCCAAGTTAATTACACGGGGTTTAAGTAAAACATGTAGTTGGTAGAAGTGTGTAGTTAAAAACAGTGTGGAAACGTGTACAATTCCGAGACGAGAGATGAACCCAGTGTTAGGCATTGAGGGCACCATTGTTGATTTCTGAAATGTTTTTCATTGCTATTCATATAATTTGTATCATCTCCAACGTCACTTTAAAATAAACGCTGATCAACTAATTCAGTAAACAACTCTACCATTCCAGCAGTTACGCCCATTAAAACTTGTGTTAGTTATAAGTATATAATATTAAGCATATTGCACGCTTATTTGAAACATATCCCAGCCCGATTAGCCTCATGTCTACGAATCCCAAGTCACATATGGGCACAAGCCTAATTTTGCTGTGTATCGAAGGAATTCTGTACTCATTGCTAATGTTGTTCTGAAAACACAGGCATCGTTAATCACTTGGTCCTGATATATTCATCAAAACGAATCAGTATCCGGTGGCTGTACAAGCGCCCGTATAGCCTACTTCTACATTGTTCTTATGTATTTGATGTGGGCAATTTCTAGAATGCTCGTCATACACAGCTGCAAGCGTCGATCAGCAGTTTGGTTCAGAGATTGATTGAGGTGTTTTGCAACCGGTGCGATCTCGGAAAATGTGGAAATACAATGTAGTGAAATAACTTGTCAGTTTCATCTATACAACAATCGAGTTGATTTGCATCACTCCCTCAAAACAAGTGAACATATGCATAACTTGTTGGTTTTCATAATATTCAGTCGAAATACGCATATTCCACTCCAGTCTTCGACGGTCCCCTATACAATATCAACCCCTCATTCAATCAACTCTTCATATTTTACACCCTGAAAGATAGAATTTCATTTACCATTGCCGTATTCTGTTCAACGTTAATAATAAGTTTGAACACATTTGTTAAAATGGTTGGAATGAAACTAGAACATTTATTTTTGTTCAAGCGAAGAAACAGATAGTCTACAGTGATACATATTTAGTTGCTCACTGAACTGCAGATCAGATTTCAATCAAGTTCAGGCTAGGAATTGGTGGAAAGATAGTATTTTCAGATGTGATCTTGCATGGACCTACTTGTGTATTATGTTACAAGAATATATAGATTGGATAGGTCTGATAATAAGGCGTTTAGTAACTACTAAGCACTTAAAATATGACTAACTGGAAATAAACATATCATGAGTATACACTTTTGCGTGTACTTCACGAAGTTCATATAGTGATTGCCATTAACATACGTAGATAAAACACCAGAAAATTTTAAGATTGTCATTGATAGACTACAACCATCTGACAAATCTTTCAAGATAAACAAACCGTGTCATAAGGATGCTGGCTTAGGAGTGTTGGATAGAGCCATATACAGAACAACGCCATCCACACTGTTCTTCGGGGATGATACTTCACCTACTTAAGCTGTAAATAGAATATTGACAAGATGAGCTCATGTGGTACATCAGACTTGGTTGTTAGAGAGAATGCAATGTTGCTGAAGTGACTATTTTATTCTTTTGCCACAGTGGTCATCCAGTAAATCATTCCAACTCTGCTGGACCAAACTGGAAGATAGTTACTCGTTTTACACAATTCTGTGGTACAAGAAACACAAAGAGGTAGCCTGAACACTGTTTGTCTAATATCAGTAGAACGAGACAGACGAGACAACGAGCACCATATGTGTATACTGAACAAACTTAAGCATACTGATGGCTAGCAGTGGTCTGCATTTCATTGTAAAAACAATTAAAGGCACACAGACTTTCCGGCTGTGTACCGTTACGTCAGCATTTTTGTCGTTTATCGAGTACGTTTTCTTGTTGGTGAATTCATTTGTGAGTAATCATTTTCCGAATGATTGAACCTCTTGTATAGACAGAAATTGCACCTATCAGTCAAACGAAAACACCTTTCGTTTGTTGCAGTGAGCTGTAACAACAGCCTGTTTAAGGTCACTCAATCAGAAGTACAAGATGGTCCACTTAGTTCAACCAAACAGTTTTACCATTCTAACTACGGCATGTAAAGGTAATCACCATCATAACGAAGTGAAAAAAACATGTTGTGGTGACACCCGATCGATTTATATCGCCACAGTCATTAAATAACGACCAGAAATGAGCTGACAGGCAAAACGTTGACCTACATCACGAGTCATTAAAACAACCCGTGTGCAAATGACATTAACACTACTTTCCAAAAATCATAAGGCACGTCAAAGATAGAGCGTGCAAGAAAATATAAAGAGCGGTGTTAAGCAAAACAAAAACTCATAACGTAAAAGTGCAGGTGAATAAACTTGTTGGCTACACAAATTAGGGGAAAACAGTGAAACACCATGGTGACTAAACGGGTTGTGAACATGCCCTATAGTTTTGTTCAGTTTCGGTCGTTAAGTAACTGGTTAAGTTGCATCGGCATTTTTGTTGAAGCAGTTGGAAGTCCCATTATGTTCACTGACACGTGTGGACACTTTAGAAACATCTAACATTGGTTAATCTGTCGGAGCTGAAGGAATAATGCTGGGGTGTGCGATAGACTGATCTGCAGTTATTTCTAAGGATCTGTCTACGATTTTTCTGCTTAGTGGTATACTCCTTCTTCTTCGCTGTCTATTTGCCCACTTTCTGTTTGGCATACACGCCATTCAGAGCTACTAATCATAGCTGGCCTATGAGCCTACTGTTCACTAATACTATCGACCTCATTCAGTCCACGGAACAAACAACAGTTATACCCATACTCACGGTTGGTGGCATTCGTTTTCCAGTTATTCTGCCATAGTGACCAAAGTCAAAGAATACTTGTGTAAACAGTTAGACACAAATGGTTTGTATCATATCGCTTGCGTTTCCGTTTATATACCTTGTATCCACTGTAAACACAAAGGAATGAGACCGAGTGACGTATGTGAAGGCTTTTGTAGTCCAGCCGGCTGATGTTGGTTAATCAAATGGTAGGCTAACTGGAAAGTAGAACCCTTGTTTCTGGGGCAAAACAGTAGGGAGACTATAATGGTAAGTGTATGTTAGAAAGGAATATACTGAGGGTATAAGACAGAGAAGGTTTTGCATACACCAATGTACTTAAACCTTCTATCTAGGAGTGGAATACAAGCAAAGCTCTAAACATCCACTGGGGCCACAGAGTTCGTCTGAAAAACTGAAAAGCAGAACAGAGAGTGGGCCATACTAACCCATGTTTCTGTAAAGCATAGCAGGTGATTTATCACATGATGAGGGTAGTCGGCTGCTACGAATGAACAGTATATATAACTGACATAACTCTTGTGCGCTCAATACACTCGTCGTCCCTTTGTTGCTACGTCATTTTGAGTACTTTGATGACATACTAATTTGAGACGTCCAGAGCATTCACGGCTTCATCCTTCACGGTTTCATATGGCAATATCAGAGTGAACTATGACTTTTACATGTTCCTTGTCAACCGTGCATCTGAATTCACGGCAATGTAACCATCGCTGGTTGAACTTTCGGATCCCCGTTCAAATCACATCCCAGGCCGTTCTGTTCAAGACTTTGTCCCCTCCACGATCACAGGTTTATAGTACTGTACAAGACACTTGCCTGAATGATAACCTAGTGTCTCAACTTCTAGCCAATAGGGTTTGGTTTATATGCAATTAGGTGCTCGTACAGCAGCTTCTTCAGAATCTGTTAATCGCCCATCCAATGAACTTGTTCCACGCAGTGAAGTTGTTTGAGCTAAAACGTAACTTCACTCCCTTCCGTGTCCACCTGCATAAATACGTCAATGTTCGAAAGTTTGTTTGACCACCAAATACTGAGCGTATGTCTTAGACATTGCAGTAGGAAACGACTTTGTTTGCAGGATATTCCACTGATATAATGTCTCCGTCTTGCTACAGTACAACAATAAAGACAATTCCATGACATCCTAGCCAAGTAGTTTTGTTTTCAACCTCCGACTGCGGTTTTACCAAATACGTTCTTCAAGATATCCAAAAACAGTGTTAGCGTCGATTACGCGAGTTGGAATAGAAGAACGTTCACACACGTATATGTAATCACGCTAAAGTGCGTGTATGAGAACACGTTCATCCGCCCCTGTTAAAATGAAATTTATAATATTGCACGAAAATTTATTACTTAGTAAACTGCTTCTCAAAGCTATCCACGTTGTAGTTTGCCCACAACGACGTAGATGTGGTTGAAGAATATCTGTTGCAAATCTCCTTTTAAAATGATTGCTCATCTGATTTTTATGAGTTCCTGCTGAGCTTGCTAATGGATAAGAGTTAAGGGCACACCTATGAAAATGGACGTCTTTCATAATAAACCAAATTTGGTCAGCTGCCTACCCGTGCTTCTACTGCAGCAGCATCCCCATTCTTAGGGTTTCTCCATCATGGCGGTCAAATGAAGACTAACTAACCTAGAGATAAACGAGAATAAATCTTCATGCTGAATGGTTAGATTAAATCATAAGCTTAATGGTTGAATAGTCAATCACTTAAATTGCATAACTCAGCCTTATGTTGCGTTATTCCTAGTTTGTATATGAACTGACGTATTCATCAGAAAGATGTGAAATCAGTAGCGATGTTATAAACGCAATTGTGATGGACATGTTTAATACAGAGGTTTGTGAGAAGCCAACAATTTTTGTGTCGTCAATTACTTCACATATTGCATGAACTATTTGACCTGAATGGGTTACATAAGCAGAAGTTGATTAGTTTTCAGGTATCCAGATTCTCCAACAACTAACACGTGGGAGCTTTCTTCCTGTACACAAGAAGTCTAATTCATAAGTACCAGACGGGCACTGAACTAATTTTAACAAATACACCGTATCAATCCACACTATCCAGCAAACCTGTTAGAGCATCAGACTGCGATGCAGTTAGCTGTGTTTGAAAAGTATTTTGTACAAACAACTCTCTGCAACTTCCGACCTGTTATTTCATTTGCCAGCTGAACGCAGCCTTCATCTAGCAATAACATGGAACAGCTTTCAAGATGGTTTGCGCAACCCCCTTTGCGTGGCAGTAATCTTCATTGGTTTCACGACCGTATCGCCTTACGTCAGACAGTGGCCCCTGATCGCTGCCAACTTGATCGAATATACCAATGTGTACATGTTCGTTCCTCCATTCTGGGTTGATCGTCCTATCCTGTCGCACTTGGATTATCTCATTCATTCAGCTCGACGCTCGCTAAGATGGAATGGACGTACTCGTGTTACTTCGTTTTCAAATCGACCATGGTCACTGGCAAATCCGGTTGATTGAATTGAATTTCCTCGCTCCGGTTCGAACACAATTTCGTACAATGATAAGTTTTTCAAATTTCGTACGCTTTCGTTAACTTGACGCTCGAAGTTAGCGTGTGTAGAATATTATAACATCGAAAAGCATTTCAAATCACTCTTTCGAGTTCCGAACCCGCTGGGAAATTCGATTCAGATTCTGTCATCTTTCGTCTTTCTCATGTAGAGCTATCCCCTCTCCCGTTCACTGTTTTTGCTTCTCCTTCAGTGAACACATCTGCCTTATTCACCTCTTGTGGTAGAGAACATAACAGTAGATGTTTGTTTTATTGTATTTTTTTATCATTATTTCAACATTCATTCGCAATCACTTGTTTCCCACTTGGTCATTGCATCCAAAACGCAGCAATTGGAAAAAGCAACTCTTTTTAGCTTCAAATAGAAACAGTTGACTTTATCTTCGCAGGTTCTTATAACCGGTTAAGACTGACTGGTGTATATGAGAGAAAAGACGGTGACGAACGCATGCTCTCAAAACCGCATCGTTAGTTTAGCACATATCTGTAGGTTGAACTATTGCCTACGGATTCTCTACATAGCATGGCAGTCTAAACTGTGGTGTGTAAATGAATGGACCACATGTATATTACGCCTGGTCAGCTGGAGAGGGTACAAGATAAATTGATTGCTGATTTTAGAAGGCTTGGGGACGGTGTAATGGAATAGTAGTCGTTTCAGCTTTTCTCAGCCGGCACTGTCGGAATGTTCCCGGTTGCCTGAGTGGATGATGTTCATCCATCCCTTTGGACAACTGCCTTGTCACATGCCCATTGTATTCTACAGCACAACAACAGCAAGCAAATGATTGGTGTTTGTAACTCAGCACACAGTTCAATGAAGTACTGTTGAGTCGGATGAACGGGAGAAAATTACATATAAAATCGAGCCTAAAGTTTAGTCCAGAATAATGACCGGTACCCGGTGAGACACGTGAAATATGTTTGCCGAAACGACCATTATACTAGCACACTGTGTGCACTTTGAATGAGTGATAACTCGGCCGGTGCAAGTCTGTAAAAGCGCAAGAAACAAAAGCACTAATTTTAAGTTTGTGGAGAATGTAAACCAGCCCGTCCACTTTTTGCCCGGGTCTGTTCCAAATTGGCTGAGAAATAGGTTAACGCAACACACAGCGACCTCATATCACAAAGCCGGTATTGCATCTTTGATTACTGCTTTGATAAATACACACACCTCAAAACTGCTCAGCCTTAGTGAGCAGCTGTATTCAACCTGCTTTATGCGGCCTAAAATAATCAGTTGCTAATTTGTATGCCATGTTTCTAGTCGTGAAGATCCGGACGTAGTTTTACGCCTGTCACATCGTTTAAGATAAGTCGTTTCTTTTTTCTTGCCAATTACTTGTTTATAACTGAGGAATTTTTATGACGTGGATTCCTACCTTTATGTTTGCTCCATATCGGCTTTATTTACAGACATTGTCGTGCAGCAAGGTTGCGCCATCACTTTAAAGAATTGTGACTAGTTTACACCGCTTTATTATCCGCTTCATTGTGGTGACCGTTCAATTAGCACGGTACATACTATCGCATTTATGGGTTTTTTTACAACATGTATTCCTAAACTGGAAGGCAGTCCTTGAAACTTCACTGAACAGTTTACTAAATTTACATTTCACATTGAACACCAAAGAATTTTCGTGAAATTGGACAGTTATGTCCGTCTGCAAATTTTCCATGGTTTGACCGTTACTAAATAATAGCCTATTATTCACAGGTACAAACTGCCCCACAACACCAACTTTGCTGATCTAATGAAAAAACACGGAAATGAACAAATGTGGGTTATAGATCTAGCTTGTTTCAGACTCACAACGTAATGGAGAGACAACCAAGTGAATACAAAAATTTGCTGATTACTGTTCGGAAAATGTGAACTTCAGCGTATTCTGCTAATGCATTAGGAAGTCGCCGCCGGTTCTTTGTCTTTCGAATGCGTATGCTAACGAGGCGTGTATCTGATGTTCGATTAACTTACTATTCCCTCGAATATTTGCCTAGTCAGACATAGTAATCTTCTAGCTAGCCTGCCTGGATGAGCTTATCAGCCCACTGATTGTATTTTGACCTACGTTGACCTGACCATGATTAGTGTCGTTATGCGGCTATTCTTTTTAAAGCAACTACTGCTTGAAGACCTACGGTTCTTTCGTAGTTTCTAAACTACTAACTATTTTCATAGATTAACATTTGGATCGGCAGCTTCCTCATTTACTTACTGTTTGGAGACAATTAACGGGCAGGCTTTACAGGTTTCGTATCATTCCGTCTTTGCTTTATCATATTTATGGGTGAACCACAATATGACAGGTGTGTGGGTCAATGTAGAAGTCAGCCTGATGCACTGAGTACCGAGTTTGGTAGAGTTTTAAGTGTCGGCAAAGGGTATGCTAATCAAACACATATCTTGGTTATTATTGCAGTAAAATAAGTTTCCGATAATTCATTGACTGCTTCAATAACGATACCACGCGACTTTGTGTCAAACACTTAAAACCATTTTTCTCCTAAACGACATTTTTTCGAAGTAAGTGGTTGATTTTCATCTCTATTTATGAACGCTGTTTCAAGTGGTAACCATTAGAAACGTACGTGTTGTTGTGTGGATGAAATTAATCTTCCTGATTTACATAATGCTTGCGTTCTTAATCAATGGCGCCGTTAACCAATATTCTTTTGTTTATGTAGCAGAATGGCATTCTGTTTCAGTGTATCATGCACAGTCCGGAAGCAGCCGAAGAAAACACAGACATACAGTAGTATACTTGAGGAAAGGATAACAAACTATGGTCCTAGAGAGCTGGCAAATCACAACTCATATAAACAGCTCACAAGTTAGCCCTAAGATACTGTACCACAATGCTTTCTTCTCTAAAAAACATTGTCCCTAGTGTTCTATGACATATGCGAGTTAGTCTTTGTTAATGGTTAAGAACGAATTTCGCTAACCTTGAGAATGAGAGTTGGGACTGTCTTTTTGCATGTTGTGTTTGTTGTGACGACGTGATTACCCAGACACGCTTATGTACATACCCGTAATGACTAAACAGTCAATAGGCGAGCAGATACTCCCAAACCTACGCAAGCTGAGGGCAAATATCTTGGTGAGATGCACACTATGGAGGCAACGGGGACCAAAAACACTCGCCGGAGATAAAAACGTAAACAAATACAAACCTAGAATATTCACTATGTTATGGATGTAACTTATCAGAACAGTATGCGAGGGTGCTAGCATTGTGTCACATCGGTTATAAACATCGTACGCGTAAGTAGTAAGTAAGACGTTTGGGTATAAATGCAAATGAAAAACAAGAGTCACCTGATTAAGCTGATTACAGATTTATAGATATTTCCCGAAAGGTGAACAGGGACATGTAGCCTATCGATCTTTCCAAGTAGTTCAGGGTGTTATATCAGACAATCCCTGAAGTTCATCGTTAGGTTTCAGAAACGATGGATGACATTAGACTGCATCAACGTCGTATGCAGTTGAAATTCATATAGACGAACCCCATCGATGATGGATGTAGAAACAAGTGATAGTGGTTTGAACCTCGAGGACTTAGTACATATCGTGCTGCTCATCACATTCCGAGAGGCACAGTTGGACAACATCCGACTGGAGACTGAGAAAACCAATGCTGCCAGTTGTGTGGACTCGTTAATACGAAGAGTCCTAGCGATGAGTATCTGCGTTGGCAGTTGTGCAGTGAGTAAAGTTCGATGGATCCGTTTGGCTGTGTTGGCCTCTGGGCAGACACAGAACGTTCGTTTATGAGTACACTCATCTGAATGTGACCAGCTGGGAGCGAACACAAGTAGTCTTAATACCAATGAAATCGACAAAAGTTGAAGGTCGGTTAACCACTGTATGTGGCTTGTATGATTGGTATCGCAATGTAAACACGACTGACACGGAGTAGTGAATAAAATGGGCTGAAGCGCTTCGATGCTGGCAGAAAAAATTATTGGCGTGTCCGTTTCAATTTTAGCCACAGAGACAAAATGTATCTTAGGTAACCACAGTGGGACACCTTAAGTGACATAAATGCACGTATGAAAGCATAGATGTATAGACATAGGAAGACTAAGTAAAAGGCGAGCAACAGAGAATAAGTCAAGATTGGCTAAACGCAGGAAGCTTTCAAGAATTTCAGTATTGGAAAATGAGAAACCAATCCGGATAAGTGAACTGCTGGTAGGCAGTTGCACTGTCGATGCTGGATTTATAATCTGTTAGGCTTCAGTTTGCAATGCAGGAGTGATCCACAGTTCGATCTAATTGATTGTGTACAGGCCCCTGCATATTGCATGTGGCGTGTCAATCGGTTCGCCGTATAGTGTAACTGTGATAAATAGTTTCATAAAGTGTTAACAAACGTTTAGAATACTTACTGATATGTTTTAGCGTTAATAATTGTTCGTTGCACGTGATGAAATATTCTTCTAGTAGACCTTCCAACGATGAAAAATGATTGTTTCAAAAATCTTCTGCTGTTGTTTGTGAACGGTTTTACTATTCAGCTCGAACCGTACGGATATTGTATACCGCAAAACAGTAGTACTCTAAACTCTTCATTTTATGACGAATATATTAAATAAACTAGTTCATATCCAACTTGGTCACACATCGAACCTATAGTTGATTTGTACTGAACGACGGCGCAAATCCACCATACAAACAGCTGAGTAAGATTCATGATGACGATCCCTCGACGAACGGTGATGGAACCTTACAAGGACGATAAACTATATACGGAGGACGTTCAGAAGCCCGTGAAACTCATAAATACATTATGAGCTGTAAATCTTATACAGTATTCGTTGCAGCTACCATTCGGTCAGCACGATACACTGATTAATTTCGCCGAGAATCAAGGTGATTTTAATGATTCAGTTCAGCACTTGTGACTTTCTTGAATTTAGTCGTCAAACGCGTGCGTTACACGTGATTAACCGCCCCTGTCACAAGCCGGGAAAAACTAAACTATTCGGGTCCCATTAACATGAGCCACTTATTATGCTTGTTGCGGCTGAAGCCGTATGACACATTATCGCGTACAGTTCAATAAGAGAAAATTGTAGCGCATAGGACCATTAGCAGGACTTGCAGTTCAAGTGATTTTCACCGTCCAACCGAATGCCATATTGTCCGACTTGCGAAGTCAACTGATTTTCACCCTGTGTACTCGAAATAAACGCTTTTGACGCTCAACAACATCTGGTGACTATCGACTGTTTAGGGCTAAGCTGAACAGATAATGCTGATGAAATTAGGCCGAAAACTGCCAACTAAACATAGGGTGCTTCCTCTAAAGAGAAACGTTTTGTCCTGATTCAAAAATGAACCCTTGTCACCGTGATTAATTCTTCGTTCTAGTGACAAAAAGTAAAAATCTATTTACACCCGAAGCATAACAGTTGAAAATTTACACTTCGGTTACCATTGCGTAGGATTTCCGGTGTGTCGCATACAGGCGGTCGATTTTCGCGTCGAATCGATTTTTCACTACCCAAAACGTCACGTGACCTGACGCGTTTCACTGAGATATTGAGGTATCACGTGACACTGTTAACTGACCTACAAATTTTTGATACGCATGCTAAGTGTGCTCCAACCAGGCGAACCAAAACTTTCCTTACCCCCATGTGATCCTAACCCGGCCTGGGTTCTGACCTCAAAAAGTACACCGTTCAACAGAAAGTGTCCCAGTTGTAAGCGTAACTGTATTCGGTATTGGCTTACCCTAATACTATAGGTGGAGACAAGGATTTTGTTCAGAATTTTTATATGGTGTTCGTTGACTGATTTCAACACAAGCTCCTTTACATTTCACCACTACACTGTTACACTACACTCACATGTCACACTACAGTGTACCATGTAAGTGAGAAATTATCCATTCTCTGAGAGACAGTGCACTTACAGATACGTTTAGCCAGACTGAGACATTAATTTGGTAGTAGGTTGAAAAATGTTGTGGGTAGGTGTTTGCTACCCTCGAGAAGATAACCCGAGAAACAAAGTTATGAGATCTGAGCTCCCAGAAAGTACCACAGAGCAACAGGTCATGGGATTACATCTGAATACAAAGAACGCATGTAGGTCATTGCTAAATCTACACTCAAGTACCGCATAATTTCCAGTAAAGCCGAAGCCATGGGGACAAATCGTCGTCATTCAGGGTGGCGACTTGTAACGAAAGTGACAAGCCAAGCTAACTAAGAAACCTTAGACGTATTCGAGGATGAGAAGGCTAGTGTGCGAATAGCATGACTATACCAATTAAAACCAAAATATGAGTAATATGCCTAGCAGGCCGTAATTACACAACGAACCGTATATCGGATAGACCAAATAAAACCCAAACAATCAACTAATTCATTCTTTCCCAAACCCTCGCTGCCGGCTCAAAGGTTTCAAAGAAGTCTTCCTGGCGTACCACCGTAATTGCACATCACCGTATCTTTCAAACTGCTACTCTTTACTGGCCCAGGACGTCAGTATGTCACTGACGCAATCAACGAGGGTGACGGCACACTCATTCATGATAAGCATAGAATAATAGGCCACTGGGCAGATTGCTTCGAGAGCCACTTTCGGTAGCCTGCCGCTTCTACAGTGTAACCGCCGCAAACTTGCAATGTAGTGTCCTACACAGTAGATTTATCACCAGTCACCAAACCTGAGATCTGTCATTACATTTCGTCTCTCAGATGCATTAGAGTTGCTGATTCATCCGACCGCATGTTCACATTTTCGAACGATACAGACCTATAATTAGAGGTTTTGATTCAGATTAACAACTAGTGTGAATGACTTGCAACGTTCCTTAAAGCTGGAGCTACTTGATACTAGTTCTCATTTCCAAAACAATCACGGACAGTTGCGAAAAAACCTGGGGGGATTAGCCTGGTGTCAATCCCAACTAAGGTTCTGGCTTGCATTATACTTCGTCAACTAATTGCAGCTCTGGAGGTAGACAAGAGTAAAGAATGAACAATGTTTCACCTGGGACGTTAAGATTTCCAACAAATTTTTAATCATCAGTAAATTCTGGAACACTTTCAGATGTATCAGCTTCCGATTATTGCCGTTTTTCTCGGCTGTAAATGTGTATTTGGTTCCGTTTTTCGACCTACACTTCTACAGTCGCTTAAAAGCATTGTAAGTCATGGTTATCCACAATTTTGTTGTGGTTAGACACACTTCAAGTAGCATACGTGACGATGGAGGCTAGTTCGTGCTCTACCAAATAGGTTAGAATGTCGTCTGAACTCTCAAATGTTTCTGTAAGAGCGTTATGATCAGTTAGATTTAACGTTAGATAGTGGGATTATAGAGGTTGTTGTTCAGTTTATATAGTGAGGAAATTGTATCCAAATATAGGATGAGAATTGGAGGCTCGTATCTTCTAGACTGGGACAGTATTCACAAGTTTCGGGTATCTCTAGCGACAGACAGTTATTTCAAGTTATGACCTCACACATTGGAACGAAGTTCATTGAATTAGATAACTGTCTCCCACTAGTGGATTAGCTCAAGTAAATTATTATTCTGCAAATATTTTTGGTGAACTATATTTCTTCAGTACAAAATAGTTCTATCTTGTTTATCAATCACCATAATGAATTACGCCTGAAGTGAAGTATGAGCTATCAAATATTGCCCATAACTCAGTACACAAAATCCACTGACTTAATAATTGCGGATTCATTTCATTAAGTATGCAAACCAATCACTGTCACAATGAAGGTATTAATAATTCAATCTTTAGTGAAGTATATCTTTAGCTCAACTAATTTTCTTTCATACACAAAATAGATTTACATAGTGTTATCGCATTCATTAAAACGGACTGATTTCTTAAAGGGAGAACGAATGGAGATGCGTTGGTTTTCTATTAAAAAGCCACTGAATTGTCACCATACCATAATAATAAGACCTACTACAGAACGAGATTTGGAATGTACAAGTGCGTTTTAATCATTTCTTTTATCAGTTGTGGTTGATTTTTTTTTACTGAACTTGTAAGCTTCGCTTGTGCATACTAATTGTCGGGGAGTACAGCTTTGCGCCTCTAGCACAGCTCTAGTTTTGAACACATGAATACGTTTGATGTAGTACACTTATCAAAACAACAACCCCTGGCCGTCCAGATTTAGATCCAGCACGGATCAAGTCAGTAGATCAGTGCTCTTCTGTGAAGGCAATACCTCTGTCAGCTTACCAATATGTATTTCACACGTGTTTAAGGTAAGGCTTTCAATAAACCCTAAGACCACAAACGATGTGTGATGACGAAACCCCGTGGGCGGACGAAACTGATCATATGGTATCCGGATGCACGTAATTATCACCTTATCTTACAATTCGATAACAGTAGGAATAGAGCACATAAACTGATGAATCCGAACAATTAGGGGCGTATGTGAACCAGTTTAACGAAATGCAAACACAATAGGAATACATCCCAAAACTCAAATTGATGTTAACCGCTAAAACACTCTGAAGGAATAAGTATTTGTGCCAGTAGTTGTGTAATCCTACAACTCGTCTACAGCTGACACCGATAGGCGGGTGAGTTTGTGCCTATTCAGCAAACTTATCGAATTACGAAGTTTTTCTGAAGTCACCTTTAGTGATTCCTCTCAGTCTGTTGTACTCCAATAAAACGATTGGCCCTTATCAACCACCCTAGGCAGCAAAGTAATTAACAAGACACAAGGGCTCAGTGAGCAGCGAATATTGTTGACGGCATGCTTTTTGTAACCTGAACCTTCCTAATAGATACCTAAACCAGTTAACTGAAGAGCAATACTGACGTGTCTTCTATCATTATCTACTAATGCACCTCAGAATATCCCCAATGGACAAAATGACCACAGGGCAACATCAGCCAAAAAAATCCTCAGCCTCTCACATGCAGGTGGATTCACCGCATGTGTTCGGTTAGTAAATGGAAGGCTCCCGTAAGCATCCAAAAGAACGGGGCCAAAACCACACAACTTCCGATCGACCGCCATTGGTCAGCGTTGTGTGTGACAGGGACCACTGTCTGTTCAAACTTCTTATGACATACTAGTAAATTAAGATGGACATGAAATAACAAAATTAGTATGGAGCGGTCCCGCAGTTTCCTCCCTATGTGCATAATCTACGATCAAATTCAGTGAACGAAGAAGACACATAAAAAGTGAGGTGACTTTTATTGAACCTGATTTCCGGTGTGTACAATTTTCTTCCGTTTAACTGAAAGCGTGTATCATCTCTGGATAGACTGCACATAGCGTTTAGGGTACTGAAAAATAGGATCCATATGGAATTGTGTGTAGGTCGTTAAGCCCGTAAATGTTTACACCATTTTTTGCATTGGCGATCTCCCACCATGAACCCAGAGGAAACAGACCGTTCCAATTTATCAGAACCAAGCGATCGAAAGCAAAATAATCTTTCTTTATTACGGGGGAGCGCGTTGAGTTTATGACACCTTCAAAGACCGGCGAATTAAAAGCACAGAGTTTTACTTGCAGTCCCTCATGCATGTGCTTAGTTTGGTATCAACTACTAGACTGACACTTGCAGACACATTGGGGCAAGTTACGGATGGATGGGTATATGAGCCTAGTTAGCGGCGCTTAAGCAAACTCCAAAATGCGTCCTCCTGTACTGCTGAATGACAAGGAAACGACCACTCTTTGTTTCATTCGATGCAGCTGTTTTAATATAGTAAGCACTGAATTTCACACTTGTGTGAGGAACGTTGTGCCCGAAAACTACATTATGCCAGTGACCATATTGGAATACGCCCGTTGATCGCGGACTTTGGGGATGATTATTTCCCCCAATCTAGTGTTTACTACAACCAAGTGGAAAATTATATAAGTTTGCTGGCAGAAATGTACCAGCACCTTTTTCGACTATACGAAACAAGCTAAACGGCAAACATTAATGAAAGCTATCAGGTAACTTAGAATGTTCTGCTTACAATAACGATTAGATGCGGTCTTATTCGTTTGACAGGTAGATCAGAACTTTATGAGAACCAATATTTTGACGGTTCGTCGTACAATATTCGATAACCTTAAGTAAAACGAACATGTCCAACATTTGAGTGTAGCATGGAAATTAACGCCGGAATTGCCTCCGTACACACCCAATTATCACAGAGATCCGGTCGACTTTGTTGCAGTAGATGCATACATGTTTCATTGGAGCGGGGGGAAATTGTTAACATTTGGTTTATTCTGATCGGTCACAAACATTAAACGTGCAAGCCACACATGCCAAACAAACAGAGACGATCACGGAATGGAAAAACAAGTATTCACACGAAGCATTGCATCATGAACACCACGGCGACCCGATAGGTTGCTTCACCCAATTTGGTGCACACAACGCCATCTGACGAGTTCGGATCAACATGGCTTTGTTAAAGTCCAATAACCTCGAGCTTTTACTGTGTAGCGTCGTTGGGAATGGACCAGATGGATCGGCTTGGCGAGCTGTAGCAAGAAGGTGGTGCGGGCTATCTAGCAACAGACTCACCCGGTTTGAGACAGCTAAATCTTATGTTCTTTTCACCAGTTAGGAACGTGTTCTACTAGTTGTTAAGACGTCGATAAAGAGAATCTAGTGTTCCATGCTCTTCGAACGAAGACGCCCTGACTTGGTCGTACGAGCAATGGGTCGTCTGCTGTCAGTATACCGTGAGATAGCAGTGCAGCGTACACATATTGAGCTCTTCGAGGAGTGTCTTTTAGTTGGTCTATTTCCAATCGCAGTTTGTCAAGTTTTAATCTAAGCGGAACCTACAAAAACAACGACCACCTCATGAAGTTCACAACTTTGCACACTAATACTACTTGCCAAAAACAGGCTTGTGAAAACCCACCACTGTTTTACAGAAACCTTCAAAGATTACCGATAGTCGCCGTATCAGGCTGGAAAACATTTTCCCAAAAACCACTGCAACGGTAAATTCAGAACTGTTCGTTTCTACGGAGTTCTCTCCCAATATAAGACAATGCGTATCTCATCGTGTTACTCCTTATGATGGCTTCAATCATATGCACAGTCTCTCGTCAACTCAGTCCATCCGTGTGCAGCTGAGTGCTCTTTCCGCTGAAGTGAAGTAAACGTATCAATTTAAGGTGTCAGCAAGGTGAATACGCAAATTCCAATTGTACATATATATATATATATAATTAATCGAAACATGTATCGCCCACGTCTTCTAGTGAAACGGGATGGCGCTATGCGAAATTAGAGGATATTTTTAACCAACTGCTATCAGCACCACTTTGTCATCAATGCTACCTCAAACAGAACTCTATCAAGCAATTAAAGAATTTCATCAGCGCAGAAAGAAGATATATGTTGCGATATGTTAACACTTCGTTTACTCTCATCAGTCGCAAACGTAAAACATGCCAGTTATATACATCATACAAATATGGACAAAAAGGGTCTAGACACGCCTACAAGCACACCAATTATTATGTAAGCACGACCACAGCAACCCGATAGGTTGTCCCAACCACTTTTGTGCACACAACGTCGGCTGGTAAGTTCGGATGAGCATCGCTTCGCAGAAAGCTAACAACTTCGGGTTTCGATTGCGCAACAATATCTTGAACGAGTTAGGTGGGTAAACTTGATGACCTGTTGTCATGACGTGTTTAGCAATTGATGAGGTTGGATTTCCAGCCGTCAGTGCACCAAATTGAGATTGATACATCATCTGTTGTTTCGAACACTACGGGATTTGTTCGGCGACTCGGTCTGAAAAAAATGCGACACTTAGTGATTTAGAGTTAGATAAAGGTATTGAAGTTGTCATTATGAGCAGTGACCATTGAATTACGTAAAGGAATGCCAGTCAGAAAGACTAGAAAGTTTGAGAAAGATAAAATGTCGGAAAATAACATATTGCTGAAAATGAAAACAGCGAGTAAATTCCAGATACTGTTACTATATATATATATATATAAATGCCATTCCAGGCGCATGTAGTCGATTGATAAAGAAACATCATGAATGAGTGGCACATCAAAAATACACAGTGTTGGATTACCACTGTAATTAATTTTGTATAGGAAAATTTCGGCTTGTTTTAACGTTCCCTGTTAACTGATTAACATTTTTGACCACGGCATTGAAATGTCATGCTGCTATTGTCTGACAATTTATTTTACTTGATGAAACCATTGGAATGCCTGTAAAAACTCGCGGTCCTTGGAATTTAGCAAAGCCATGTTGATCCGAACTCATCAGATGGCGTTGTGTGCACCAAATTGGGTGAAGCAACCTATCGGGTCGCCGTGGTGTTCATGATGCAATGCTTCGTGTGAATACTTGTTTTTCCATTCCGTGATCGTCTTTGTTTGTTTGGCATGTGTGGCTTGCACGTTTAATGTTTGTGACCGATCAGAGTAAACCAAATGTTAATACAACTTTTTTTCGCAAAGTTTGTTCTAACGAAGTCATGAAATAGGATATAATGTACCATGCTCGCGACTATTTATATATCCATAGGGAAAGCATTTCATGGCAGCTTCACTAGATTCTCACGCTAGCTTTCTGAAGGGTGACTGCAACGTAATAACAACAGATCTTTTGTGCTTCAGAACAAGCAAAATGAAATGGATGGTTAGATCATTTCCTTTTGATCGTTGATCGGGCTTTCGGTTTAATTGAGTTCGGTTAGGCAAACATCTGTCATGCACCTGTTTTACTCAAGGCTACGACGGGTTTAAGGGGCAGTTAATCTCTTTATGGATAGACTTTATTGGTGAGTTCCATTGCTTGTTTCCTCTGGGCTCGAAAAGAAAATCCGCCATTATATGTCCCAGTGGACTGGCCATGGTAATTTGGTCAATTTTACGTTAAGTATATTACTCAAACCATAACTAACCGTCGCGATTATAGCGCATTTGATCGTGTTTTTATACAACTAACCGATGTTAACGTTAATACAATGCCAACTGGTCTTCATATCCTCATCGATTGTAATACTTGTGGATGAAAACAATACAATAAAATTATAAAGTTATATCATCATTGAGAGTCGGTTCAGTTTGCCCAAAAACCGTCATCTATTATTCTTTGATATACTTTGGAAATCAAGCATGAGTGGCCACACATATTGCAATCACTCAGTTAATTCTGCCAGCCCCCTCCGAAGAGGATGAATAGGCTCGATTTTCACTTCTTTGTTAGAACTAATCAGTAATGCATATTCGTTCCGACGCCGCGAGTTGAAATGCCGCCACACTTTCATGAAGCAACCGTGCCGACCATTGCGCAATTGATCTCACTTTATAGAAGATTAAATTGTCATATGCAAACACACAGCCACATTTGCTCATGAGTAGTTTTCGGCGTTTTTGGGGTCATGAGTGTCACTGGTGATCAAGGTTGATAATTACTTTGATATATCCCTCTACGTCAGCTGTTCTCATGAAAGTCACGAGTTTACTGATAACGGAAGTATGATAAGTAATTTCACAACCTAATCAATGTTTCCTTGCCGTCCTACGCAAGCGATTGTTATCCGTGTACACCCTATGGGATCGCTGATCAAATACCAGTCAAGATGAATGAGCTCAAAACACAATTTCCTGTACGCTTG
>JTDE01000129.1:213703-231232 GCA_014338405.1 Paragonimus skrjabini miyazakii
TACTTCGGACGATTGAGCATGAACAGGATGGGCCGCAATGGCAAACACAAATCTGCATAGAGTTGACAGTTTATACACAGACGAGTTTCTGCTAACTGGAGATATCAGTTCAACCAACTATTCGGCGGACAGTCCTTCTTCTTACTGAAGCTGAGAAAGCTTTCGCATAGTCATTTCTCAAGTATATGGATGCTGTCGTGCTTTGTGTCTGATGTACATTTCACCGCGTTATGAATGTTAAATAGCATAACGTCCGCTGTTCACGACTATCGTATGAAAAAACTTGTTACTTCTTGGTATTAAGTAATCTAGGTTCACTTTTAGATGCCGTGCGAAGTGTGGGGCTCAAAGAGCTTGTTTGTCTCCCTCGAATGTGATGTTTCCAAGAATCTAACTTTGAGTGCACTTTTGTTCTATTCTTATGTGAGATGTAAATGTTTTGTAGATTCAAATTTTCAAAATTTCCATTTATAATGACATCCTCAAATGCAAATTACCTTAATCCAAACGAAATAGGTCATTTTCCATCCTTTCCTACGCTGTATAAAATACTTCCTAAAACATATGAACCTTTTTCACAAATAGAGTAACTAGGTTTCTCATTCATGGTAGTGTGTAATTTTTTGCCAGTTTGTAAGCAATTACGTTTTGTAAATTCAAACGGTTAAAACGAAATTCCAAACGCTCACGTTCTATAGTGATCTGGCTGTCAAAAAACAGAAAGTCTTCAAAGCCGTCCGCAGTATAAGCGGAATGTCTAAATCTAATTAATTTCAATCAACTAATCACTTTTAAAAATTAATAGTAAATTCAAAGGAATCAAGTTGTGTGAATATAATCGATATGAAGTTTTGTACAATCGAAGTATATATACCGATATAACTGGGACTTTCCTTAAGTTCAAGGACAATGGTTTACTATCGTTTGAAAACATTTGAGTTCTGTAGGTTACGCGGTTCACATCTACATAGGTACTTGTAAACCTTGGGGCTGTTGAACAAAATTCCTACTTAATTGACGTGTGTAATTGGGTCGTCATCGTTTAGACGGACTGTTTAATCTCAATCGTGGATGTGGTTATACTTTCTGCACTACAGTTGATTTCCTTCCGTTTAATTAAAACGGAAAACTGAATTTATGTTCTTCCTAAATTACAACGGAATGGATGCTAGGTTCCACTCCGAAAATGCTCACTCACTATATGCATTACTTACCGTGACTGATTTGGGTCACCACGTTTAGTTTCGCATAATTACAAGACTTGCATATCATTTACCTAATCTTACGGTTTTTTCACTTCTACCGTTAGTGATTTGAACACAAACAATCCGCTGTAGACAGGTCGTTGACTGGTCACCGTCTCCCGTAACTTACATTATTTTTTCTCTCTCACTCGGAAGTAGTTTAGGGAGTAATTGTTGTGAGCAGAATGCGGTCAATCTGAATAAGGTCTTTAGTAAGCAAATTTTGTTCAGAATTGATTCATACACTACAGAAATGTAAAAAAATACCCCACCAAATGCGGTGTCTTGCAGTTTCTGTATTATGGAAATATGCGGGATCTGTCCATCAGTAGAATTAGAATCAAGACTTAAACCTTGTGGACAGCACGGTGGTTATATGAACGTAAACCTGTGATTTTATACTCGGATGAAAGTACAAGTTGTGCAGTACAAATATATGGGGATAATTTGGGCTATCAGGTCTTCCATATAAATGTTTGTATTAATGGGAATGATCACTCTGCCTTGTTAACCCCTGGATAGATGTTAGCAGGATGAATCGTGTAACTAACTCACCTTTCTTGATGCTTCTACTGAATATAAAGAAACCGAGCTAATCAAAATGAGACGTTTGCAAATCGAACAGTGTCAGCCGTAGCGATCAAGTTTATTTTTAATCAGCCTATTTCCTTTATGATCGGTTAGACAGTTCACTCCCTTCCAAGGTCACCTGTTCTAAATCATTTTGTTGACTAATGAATTCAACCTACAATGCTTAACTTTTAACGATTCCCAACAACATTTGGATTTTTTTTGTGTGGAAAAAAAAACAGTTGAAGGGGGAATGTACGGTACGGTGTTCTCTGATATTGCATGCAATAGGTATAGAATCGACCTATCAATCAAGCCCGAAAATACGAAGTACCAATGGAAAAATCATGTCTGTATAAAACGTATGCGAAAAACTTCTTCACTTCAGTTGTTTCCATATGACAGCAAATCAGATCCAACAGATCAGCTGAAATTCAAAGAATGATGTACAAAAATCCGACTAGTTTTTTTCATCCCAACAATCTGGATTAAAACATTACAAGCGTGATGCGGGAACCGTGTTGATCATGTTGCTACCTAGTTGTGAGATGACATCAATGGTTTGGCTCGATTGAGAGAAAATTGAAATTCCCATCCTAAACGGAGGAACCATCATACGCAGAACGATTGATTGGGCCAAACTCGTAATCACTTCAGGCCACCGCTTCAACTGGTCAGAAGCTGCTGTCACACCAACAAAAATAGCAGCTACATAGATTGGATTCCGTAGTCTTGTCTGAATGTTACTCCATGTTATGGCCACATTTAGACTGCGATCCGCTGAAAGCAATTTGAAAACAAAGTAAGTATATTATTCAGTAAATCGATTTAGTGATTAGTACTGTATTTCGTGGTCTTGAACAAATGTTATCAGGATTAATCCATAACGTCTATTACAAACTATGATGCTACATAAAATTTTATCTTTAACTAGTAAGCAAATTTCAGTCTTAGCTTTCACATTTTAAGCAAATCGAATTAATAATACAAAACTAAATTAAAGAGCCCAGATTATTCAGAAATAAAATGGATAGGATAACATGAGTGTCCAAAAAATGTTGGACATTCGTAAAGAGCGGTTAGAAAATCGATTAGAAAGCTGTGAATATTTTATTTTTGTGGGTTCGATGCAAGAAATAACATTTTGTGCAGTTCTTTCAATTTTCATTGTCTAGTTTATGATGTCACATATTTTTACTCTCGTTCACCTGCCTTATGAAATGGAATCTATGGCTTTGTGTCTGAGTGTTAACTTTCAACTTATTCATCAAAATACAATCTTAATACTATCAACACGTTTTCCAATATGTCTTTCAATAACTTTGGCCACTAACGTTTACTCAAATAAATTTGAGGCCATTTCAATTCTCTTTATTAAGTATTGCTTACAAGAAAATTAGCATGTAGTGAGGCTTCAAATAAGCTAGATGATGTCATTGGCATAAGAAGTTTTCACAACATTTAAGATGTGATAGTTATTGCAAATGTTTATAGACAATTTACAAAATTTAGCCTTAATTTATACAGAGATATCGGGCAGATATCGCTGAGATTGAAGAATTTTATCCAAAGAAAATAAAAAGCCAAACCTAGAGTTTTGTGAAACAAAAATCCGATATCCGATAAATTTCAATTTACGTATAATTTATGTGGCCAAAATGTTGAAGCCC
Source organism: Paragonimus skrjabini miyazakii (assembly GCA_014338405.1). Taxonomy (NCBI): domain Eukaryota; kingdom Metazoa; phylum Platyhelminthes; class Trematoda; order Plagiorchiida; family Troglotrematidae; genus Paragonimus; species Paragonimus skrjabini miyazakii. The sequence goes on from JTDE01000129.1 coordinate 217,188, forward strand.
TTTTTGATAGTGGCAAAAAAAGTGGCACCACATATATTCCCAAATGTAAGGTGGTACGAATAAAATTTAATGGCAAACTCAATTTAAATTTCCTTTCTCATCTTATATTGTTTATCAGTGTATGCGAGACTACAGGGGTGAGATGAATCAAAAGTGTGATAATTTGAAATTCACCCAAGACACTGTGGGTTTAGTGGTTTAGACTGTTTCATCTTACAATGCTACAACCAGAGTAGGATTGCCTATGTGCAATAACAACACCACATGAGCAATGTTTCGGTTCAGCAACGTGTGTTTGGAACAAAGCTTACTTACACATGAAGTGCTTTCATCTCATCTCTCAGAACGACTCAAATACCCTTCGGGTGTGACTAACCATTACCATGTTTATGCGTTTTTTGTGACTTCAGTCAAACGTCAGCGTGAAACTCACATGTTTCAATGAAGTGAAGGAAAAAATATAACAAAAATTTGCCCTCCTTTGCCTAGCACTACGTAAGAATGTAGTTATCTACTTCGATTAGTGGCATAACTATTGTACGTATTATCAACATTGTCATCTGCTGTTGTACATCTTTATTCCACTAGAATAGTTTGACAGAATTTATTTTAAAAATTCGTAAGGTCTGTGACGTAAAAAACTTCAGGAACACTGTTTACCTTTTTTCACCATTGTGCAACTTGTTTTATGTCTTCTCGGTTTCCGTGGTCTGATTCATTTTTCCTAACGATGCCTGTTCCATAGGTTGATATGTTACTCAGTCTGTTCTTAGACTGTTATTCAATAATTACATCGATGATAATAATAATAATGATAAACAAGGTAATCACTTCATTTCCAAAGGTTGCTCTTGATCCATTTTAGTGGTACGATATCATGAAAACATGACTGACAGAAAACGTTATAATTATAACACAAGCGTCCGATGAGTTGCGGAGAGTTATGGTAAACTTGTTGAACTTTGTTAATTGTCTGTGCTGATGATAAAAATTGACTTCCTTCAAGATTCGGTAAGTGACTGTCGTTGAAATTCACTTGTCCGTTCGGGATGATTTTGTGTATAATTACATAATCGAATAACTTGGCTATTATTAATCAAATCCTACTCACATGGACATTAAACAAAAGCTACACTCCTGAATAATACGTAAAGTAATTATAAGGCATATACTGTTATTAAAGAGGCCGTATTTTGGAGGGCAGAGATCATAAGTGTATATATTTTACGTCGTGCACTTTTTCTTGAATTTCAAACAAGATCATGAAGACTTTCTGTTCCTATTCTGTTCACTGTATTCTGATGATAATTTTGTACAATGCCACATAACTTCTGAAACTTTCAGTGGAAATTCGTCAAAATCGCATCGGAACAAATGTAGCATTGAACCAGGGCGTTTTTGTTCGACCTGATCTAGACCGTGAAGCTTTCAGAATTCGTGATGTATATTATAATAAATTATGCGTCCGGCAGAATTATAGGTCCCGGACTTAACTTACATGTATCTTGGTTACAGGTGAGTAGCATAAAATCGTTTTGTGCTTGAAGATAACACGAGAGAAAATGTTGGATGGTTTAAACAGATTCATCGTAAAAGCAGCACTGAGTCAATTTTTAGGCGAAACACAAAGACCCTCTACGTGGTAGAATTTAATGTGTGAAGGTCCGCTTTCATATTCTTGGAAGTAACTAAAATCCGCTCCGTCAGTTAAGGTCAACATCATGAGGTACTATGGAGAATGAGCTTTGAACAATCGCCTGCAACTTCTGATCTGGAAAGGAGTAAACTTTCCGCGTTAAATTGGTTGAATAATAATAGCTCACAACATAAATCCAACTTATTGCACTAAAGAAAGTATCCATCTTATTTTGCTTTCTTCTGGATTCATTATAATTTCTTCTGCTTTGTTTTGGCTCGAAGTATTTATCAAAAATCATTAATGCCTAAAGTGGAGACAAAGGGAACCCTGGGTACCGTTTATCCTCAATGATATATAAACTTCATAGAAAGATGGGGGACAATTATTGTTGATTACGCCGACCACCCAATTAGGCAAATTAGTTTACATGACAAAAACCTGTTTTTTCCTTTCTTGCCTACGAATCAATCAATTGTTTGATTTTATGGTGGCCACTTGAAGAACGCAAGCTTTAGTCACATTTTTGAAACCGTTCCAACAATCAACTGATGAAGGTTCGTTTTACGTTTGTATATCCATGATATATATTTTCATTGTGTTAGGCATTCACTCACACATATGATCGAATGATTTTTCGATTCGTTGATGTGAAGGACAAAGGTTCACATATCTGACTCCTTCAATTGACCTGTGACGACCACAATGTATGTTACCCTTCATTGATCTCGGGTTATTCACGTCCAGTAATCTAATTAGTGCCCGCATGGCTTGGAATGTTTTGTCAGTTCGCGTATATCATTCGAACATAAAAACAGAACATCTTCCGCTGTTTTAACTACAGTTATTCTCTTACAATACCACCAGTATACGCGACATGTTAGCTTAAGAATGAGAATGGATGTTAAGAACTTACGAAGCTTTCAAGTTGACTTATAGTTGGAAAATAATTCATCCAAACATTTGTGGCAAGAATACGCTATCCTGATGAGAGATGCTTACATGACCAAATTAATACAGAAAATTCTCCTGCATTAAAGTATATGCTATATCCGATACGTATTTGGACAAACAAGTTTTAGATTGCACTGTTGGTTCGTTTCACTATCGACTAATCTGCTCTAGCCAGATTCATCCTATCAAGTATGGCGGTTGAAGCCCTCGCGACTCAGTGAGTCGGTGGCTTGAAACTTTAGGTGAGATGGCGGCTAACCGAGCTCACTGGCATGAATGTTGTCGTAGTTTGGCCGAGTTGTCTGCGAAGTGAGTGCACTTAATGACGCGGGGGAGGGAAAGGCGTGAGGAAGTTGTCTTGCTGATGACGCCTTACTTTCACTTACAGCTTGGTTGTTTGTTTGCAAGGTGTAGGCGCCTTGATGTTGTATGTTTGAATGTAGACGTAGCTATTTTTAGCGGTTAGGTCCCCTACCCTCTCCCATTTTTCTTCTCTCTTCTTAAACAGGGTTTCTTTCTTCTTCTTGGTTGTGTGGCAGTTAAGCATCAGTGTGAACCACTGATGTATTGCTCTCTATGATGATGATGATGACCATTTTAATGTACAGGGGCATGGGTACACTGGAATGTAACTCGCACAATGCGGTAAGAAGGCGAGGCTGCATGTGAGACAAGTAAATGGAGATTTTTTGAAGCAGAACGAACATACGGGTGCAGGCGAGTGGAGAATGGATTAACTAAAAAGAAAGAGTTGAGCAGCTAAGTCCGAACAGAGATAAATTGAGTCATAGTTACTGATAAAATGAGATTGCGTTGGTTGATAAAAACTGAACAGAGCCAGTTTCACAGTTTTCTTTTTTACAGTTTCTGTCCAGTCAGCTCGTTGGACTCAAACTATTCTTCTGTTGGGTTGATTCAGCAGTGTTTTTATTGTAATAATCAAGATTTAGAATCCGGTCCACTTTCTTGTGAGAAAATGGTGTTGAATGCTAAGCCGGTGAGAAATATGAAAGTTGAATCATCCTATCTAAACGTTCAGTCCCATTTGCGTGTGAATAATGCTGATGTTGGCAGACTTCCTGTACAGGAAAAACAATGACTGCCCTGTTAGTTCAAGGTGATAGTCCGTGACGAAGACGAATCAACTGTGCCCAAATCTTATTTAATTTAACATTCTTCACGAAAACTAATAGCTGCCAACCTTATCTAACTACAAAATATCTTCATAAACAAGGTCACTTGTGTATCGAGTGTCACACCTTGGCTAGTTTAGCAAATACTTGCGTCTATGCTGAAGTCCAGTGAAATTCAACGGGGGTATTTCGTGGTTACACATGGAAGAGCTTAATTGCAAAATTCATTTTAATTTGTCTTTCATGTCACTTCCGCTTGGTTACCACGTTCCCGAAACATATCCTTCGGAGAAACAGGATAAAAAACTGGTCACGCCTGATTTGTGAGCAATTGCGCACACTCCTGAGTAGTTGACTGACAGTTTCAAGTTCGTCATAAGGAAAAAGAGAATGTTGATTGTGGCATACATTCTCACTCTGCCAACTTGTTGACGATCAGTGAATCCATGAAGTAGATGAAACAGCTTGAGTAGGCCCTGACGGTATTACTTCTTTTGCTTCTTCGATCCAGTGATGTTTACGGTCCCCATGCGAACGGTTTGCAAGTTTTCGAAACCGTTCTCAGCAGTCATTATGCTGACCAAAACCATCGCATTGGTTTATATAGCGTATGAAATTGATAGTAGTTTACTGTAAATATGTTCCTACTGCTTCCTTGTAGCAGATCACTTCAGATACGCGCATCTAGTATCTAATTAGGTCTGGTAAGTTTGGCTTGAATAATTTCTATCAACGCAGCAAACCACGTGCAGTAAAGTAGGTAGGAACTCAGTGTTTTAGGTGTGAAAAGAGAAAAACCAGGAAACGTTTAAAAGCTTCTACACAGCGATGGAATGGACACTAGGTACAGTAGGTTAAGAACAATAGCGATTAATGTCCAGCCTGAAAACAAGCATTCCGTCTTGGTTTCCGTTTCAGTTCGATTTGTATTTCGCCTTTTTGTCATAGTACCATTATTGAGTACAACGTTATGAAGTTGGGGCTGACTATAAATTCTGAATGGGCTACTGTTGTATATCTTCATCATCACGGTAGTATGAATGTTCAGTATGAAAGGATTGTTTCCTCGAAAAATCATTAGGGACCAACTTGATTATTAGTACGAACGCTGTGATGATAGAGCGTTATATGCGACTCCCAAGGATTCAGAATACATGTTACACTCAACCGTTTACTAATAAAAACCAGTTTTTGTATTAAAATGTGATTAGTAACAAGCTTCATAATTCTACTCACTGCTTTCCATCAAACAGTCAGTAGGTTCACAGTTTTATGTTTTCAGAGGCACGCAGTTTTATAGGACTATGCAATGTAACATATGGAAACAGTTAGCTGAGGGAAATAATCTTCATTGATTAACAAATACGCCATATGATATTGGCAGGACGCCGGAGATAACCCCTTGTTTTAAAGAAACATGAAGTTGGAGACCTCATTTTCCAAACCTTTTGAATATTTAGGAAACACGATAAAACAATGGATATCACGCTATCTTGGTAATGATATTTTTGAACGTTAGCAGATAAAAGAATAAAACAAAAATGTCTTACTGAAAGAAGTCACTAGCAACTGCACAGGTCAGTTAACACTTCACAAAACACCCAACGTTTTGTCTGTTATCTTCTGCTATAACTGTGGTCACGCTTAAGGCGCTCGGGTGAAACTTTCTATTATTTCTGTTCGGTTTCATTTGATTTACCATTCCTAATTTTCAATCATGAAACGATGTAACAATCCTCACCTTCACGTGGCTTATGACTTCTTCAGAATCACTACTCTCTGATGTTTTTGTCGGCACATTCTCATACACACACAGTTGGAAAACATAAACAAAAGGCAAACTTATCGTTCAGCTTTCACAAATCACACATACACACTTAATACTGCTTGACAATACGTGTGAACCACCTTTCACAAATAATCACAGCTACCACCTACACATAGAGCATTCTGTTGGTCCTAGCATTAGATTCGAAGTTTGCTTCTGGTAGAGTTCATCAGTAGTTTATATCCTTGCTACAACCAGTACTTGGATACCGGCTACGGCTTTCTAACTACGGATGTTAATTATGACTTGTATCGTCAGCTACAGACTGCCTAAACCATCGCTTGATCAAACGAACCACAGCGCTGATACAAACCTATGAGTTGAATGCAAACCATTCGTTCCGGACTAAATTGACCTCACTGGTTTAAACAATCACCAGGTAAGAGATTCCTTCAAAGCCAGATGGTCATGGTGGTTTCGTCGAACTGCCCACACACATGCCGACACAAAAAGATTCCATATTATGATACACAAGGACACGTTACTGCCTATTCTGTATTTGGTCTGTATTTTCGCTTGAACGCGTGCATGTTCGTGATAATGGGTGTTCGTATTCAACTGAGTTGGATATATGTAAGCAACTAGCCTTATACGACAACACAACATTCCACTCTGCAGACTGCCCATCAGCAGAGAACGAAGTAAATTGCATCAAGCATTTACTAATGGTACAAGTTCCCTACGTTTCATTCTTCGTTTCGGGATGAATTTTTACCGTTCTTATCTTCAGTAATAGTAAAAATACGATTTGAGACCGTGAAATTACTCGAAACCAACCGACCTTTTTGAACTTTGAGTGCACCATGGTGAGTTTGCTGCTCACTGCATTAATCATTCCTTAATCGTTTTAGGTCTGCTGTCATGTGTGTTTGTGATAAGCACCCAAAAAGGTCCGCTTATCCAGGGCCTGTGAATCAGACGGTTAACTAAGTAGCAGTCTCGGTGGTAAGTTTCTTATTCAAATGGTACACCATTTTAATATGTGGGCTAATCGATACGGTTTGTACGCGTGCTAGGTCAATCAGTGTTCTAAATACGTTCCGTCATGTGGCTAGGTTGCAATCGATCAGCCGAGGTCTTGGTTTCAACTGGAACGAAACATAAGCGCATTAAGACCGGTCAATCAATTTTTCTCGTGCTTTCAAGGCATGATGAGCCTAAAAGCAAAGCCATGCAACAGAGCTTAAGCCAGTTAGAACCAATGTTTTGTGCCGAATTATCTGAGATCTTTGGTGGTCCATAGGGCAGTTTGTTATGAGAGGGATCATATTTCAGGTGTCCAATAGCATTCAGACCAGAATGAGTGGCCACCTGTAGCAACTTGCCTTAAGAAACTGCAAGAACATAATGTGCTGTCAAGTGCACGTGACCCTATTTACAGTTGAACTGGGTGTTTCCCAACCGCTTAGGCGCGTTTCTCACTCCACAGGAGCATATTAAGCTGGTAACGTCACATAGCCACTGAAGTAATGGGTTCTTAAGATTTGTCAAGTTTAAAAAGCCGTCGAGTTATTCGAATAATCTACCTGAATTGTCCTTCAACAGGGGTATACAGTCTTATTGTAATGAGATCTCGAGCAAGATTGAATTCGTATTGAAGGGTATTGTGATTCATTATGGTAGGTGTGTAGATTAGCGGATCGTTGACACAAACCATAGTGCAAACCATTGAGTAACATAGGTTTGACAATCTGACTACCTCAGGTTATTCTTGTACAGAGTCGTCTTTCATGATTGTACACACTCATATGTATGTTCACACTGTGGTCATTATTTGAACTCCAGACATGTTTCTGCGAGGCAACTGCTTCGATTACTGCTCCAATGACATCGTATTAGACAAATCTGGATCACTCTATGTGAATACTTCAAATAAATAAGAATACACTAATACCTGTCAGTACTTAGAACATTACGGAATAAGTTTAATGATTTCTGTTCTTCTGGCGGCAACTCGTAACCCTGAGTTGTAGGTAACACAAAAGTTACTGCTCCTCCTCTCAAGATATTCCGGCAGTTGGCGCGTTAATCAGTTGTGCCTAACGAGGGGTCTATGACAGAGTGACCAACAAGGTTGTCTAATGAAGGTGTGGTCGGATTTCTAACTCCCGTTCCTGGCAACGATATGCACTACTGCAAGGTCAGTAATTAACAGAACTTAAGCCTTGTGCGTTCTTTTGGGTAAGGTTACCTGAAAATTCTATGTGAATGCGAAAACTCCAATCAGCTATAAGTAATGCTCAGTTTATTTCAACACAAGCTTACTACTTACCAGTAATATGCATCTATAAATTTAATTTAGTTGGATCAGTCTTAGTGTGATTATCTTGAATAGGAACGGTAGAAAAACCAATCATAAAGTTAATCATCTGGTCTGTAATGTTTTTGCACGCTTCATTCCCGAGATGAAGATAAAGAACTACATAGATTTAGCCTCAAGTTCCCGGGTGCTAAACAAAAGACACCCTTGCACTCATTTACTATCTTTCAATGACAAAACGTTACAACACGCTTAGACGATCGCAGTTAAATCCGATCATAAAGATTTACAGCACTGATAACCGTGAACTAATATGCCAAATGTTCAACGACACTGTGTTGCGCAAAACAAAATTCGGTAAGGGCACACTTAAAATATGCGGTTCGTAATTGAAAAGAAAGTCTTGAAAATTAGCCATGAGGCCATGGAACTGAGTTTATCTTATAAACTTTACAGTACGCTCCATACCTCTGACTGATTAATACAAAAACAGGCATTTCGGGTAGACGATGGTAATATGAGATTAAATTGCAAATATGTCACATAATGTTACGCTGAGTACTTGATGTACTATAGTAAATAATTGAGCATAGTATCTGTAAATGACTAGAATGAGTTCAGTAGAGTAAAGGCATTCCGTCAAGAAACCTGTGTAAAAGTATTCCAAAACGAATTCGAAGTGAAAGTAAAAGCTGAGGAGGCGCAAGTTAGATCCGGACAATTTTTTTTTCTGTCACTTTCATATATGCTGTTGATCAACGTTTTTGGATTTACTAAATCCTGTTCTGCAATATATACTTGGTAACATCCCGTTAAGTTTGTCTGGCCACAATTCCTGCTTAGTAACCCTGTTATCTGTTCTGGATGAATATATTCGTGGTTCCTTTCAGAGAAGTTATGTTCGTATTGTGGCGATGGAAGATACCGAAAAGGTTGGAAACCTATAAACCCTTTTGTACAAGACAATTTATGGACTAACTGAAAAAGAATAAAAACGGCTGGAGTACTTCTTCCACTGGTTGTAAAGCAATTTGAAACCGGAAAGAAACAATTTTGATTCAATTGAAAACCTGTTTGGACAAACGTTACCCGTGGTAACCAAAACATCAGAATAAGGGAACGTTTTCCATTACTGTTGTCCTACTGGTTTCCCCGAAAAACGTACTCACTGATACACTGCGTACAATATATTCGCATTTTGTAAAGCCAACCTTGATCTAGATGTTTTAGGTCCTAAACATTGTAACCAATCAAACCATCACGTAATGGCGAGAAGTCTTTGTTTCTGTTCCGTAGTCAGCTGTCGCTAATCGATCCGGAGTGTTTGGTAAAGTTTCTGCAAAATCCAATCAGAAAGGGAATAGCAGCAACAGGCTATCGATCGACTGCTTAATAAAGCCAAGCTGTTATTGCTAATTAACTATCATTCGGTTTGTTAAAATTCCATATTCGGGGGGTTGTTTATAACAAGGCTAGTAGAGAAACGTATGAAAGGTGATAGGAGTAAAATCGCCATATAGACATTATTCACTTCTTTCAGAAATATTTCAACTTACTAATAAATTAGATGGCGGTTTAAATAATTATGGAGAGTTCACAGCATAACTGGCCCCGTATTTGTAAAAACGAATATTCAAGAACAAACCTTAGGACACGGTAAGTTGCGGGTAATTTACTGGAATTCATTTAATCTGGCAAAATCGTTTATTTGATCAGAAAGCCCGAATGTGAAGGCTGAAGTAAGTATTTGCGGACCGGACTGTGGAGACGTTTTACTTTACTGCCTATGAACCAAAGTTTTCTCATTACCCCCTGTTAGCCTTGGTCTCCAATTGACAACTATTCCAATGTTAACTCCTAGCTTCTCTACAAGCTTGATGGTTAGCTTTTAGACTTGAAGTGCTAGGGGATTCTTTAGCAGATGCTCAAAACACACTTAGCTATTTATGAAGGAATTTGTTTCGGTTTTAAAAAGTATGGCTCATAAAACCCATTTTTGACGGGTGGACTTAATACCACAACTTTTAAAACACCGTTTTCTTTCGTTCACCAGTTCCCATGACAAGCAGGGATAGGAACAAACATACAGATTGATACGCACTTGTTAGATCTTTTAACTAAATAGGTCACTTTAGTAATACACTTTGTCTGGTTGATTAAGAACCTCAATAATTGATTAAGGCCGCTTACCAAATGTCAAAAATCCTTATTACACGCCCCTGAAACATCCGTAGTCTGAGGCTCAAAATAGAGGACGGTAGTCTTCAAAGTATGCAATATTGGGAATCGACTAGCATTCGGATCGTTGCAGTACAGTATGTGTGCATCGAACTGCAAACATCCGAATTATGCGAAACTACACAGAGCTGCGGGAATCAGTCGAATGAACAGTTTCTTAACGTTCATCTATTTACTCTGTCCAGATAACACACATCATCCACCATAGCCAGAAACTGTAATTCTACAATCCACTGTGGATCAGCATACGAATCGACAGCATAAAACATTTAAAAGTTGGGTGACAAAGAAATTCTTGAACAAGTGAGCACTCAAGTAGAAGACCTGTTGTCGCACAGACCAGGATAACGTCGATTCATATTCGTACATATTTGGTTGTTGAACGTGCGGTGCGTTTTTTATTGGTTGTGTGGAACTAAGGATGGAGGCCATTCCAGCCACTTGGTAAAATCCTGAAGATTGTGTTAAAGAAGATGCTCCAAATATGACCCTTTATGACCAACACAACTGTTGCCCAAACTTTCAAGGTTAAATTTCAAATGCATTTGATCTAAGCAATCTAAAGCACATTACATGCTCCAGTTCTCTGTTTAAAGATATACATACAAAGTCATTTTCGTTTGAGCTTTTCTGTATTCTACATCCATCTAGTCTCTATCATCCTGTATCTGGGATTCTGAGAGCACAGCCTGAACTTTGTCCCAATGACTTTGTTGTGAGCATAAGCCAAACATCATAGTTGACCATTCAGTCCATAACGTCTAATTTTACTGTTTGGACTATACCGAGATATATGACTACGGAAACAAAAACTGGTTTTCTATCAGTCTACGTATACTATACTGATTACTCACGAGTAACTGGAAATAAATGCTCTGCGAGAAAATATAGCGACACCCAGTAGCATTTCGTACCTTTACAAGTGCACACCACAATCAACGTTGTCGCTATAGCGAAACCAAATTACCCGTCAGTAGCTAGGGGGATAAAATAGCACACACAGTAAAACTACACACATTCATCACGTCGGCCCGAGTTCGCAATCATAATGGAAACCAACAAAGGCACATCAGTGTTAGAGGATGAAGTTCAATCGACGCCTTTGTAAGGCGCAGTGATGGATTACTAATGATTTCGCATACGATCCAAACAACCTCGACAGGGTTATTTCTGTGTTTAAAATGCAAAGGCATTGTGCAGTCGACGAAAGTGGATGACGGTTACCCACGGACCGAGTGAGTGAAGGCCAGTTGTTGAACCCCTTCTGGTATATGTTCCGGTATTCTATGACGCAAACGCTTCTCTGTTTTGCAAGGGACCGAATACCTATCTCTGGTTTGGTAAGTACAATTTGGTCTGATTAAAAGTAACAGTTCATCTTAAACAGGAAGCGTTGGATTCAAGGTTGTAGTGTAAGTAACAAAATTAAGCAGTGTGATTAATGCTTAACACGGCGCAATTTAGCCATTGGATGCCTTTTGATTTTATCTCACTTGACAGGTAACTGGATGAAACCTCTCACTTCAGATATTGTGGTTAGTGTCCCGCTGATAACCTGAGATTTTGAACACTTCTGGAAACAATTTTATGGTTAACCATTTTTTGTAGAACTACCAGTTAGCAGTGAGTAGTCTGGATCGAGATCAGCGAGTGTACACACACAGGCTCCGTGAAACATACTGGTCTCTATACCAAACTAGAGGTAAGGAAAGAGAACTTCAGGTCAAGAAACGATATACATTCACGTCGTTCCCATTCATAGTTAGGTTGTATGTTTGGGTGCATTTGGTTAAAGTTTGATGTGAATTTTACAGTTTCTCTCTCGTTTTTTTTCTATCACCAGTTTATCATTTACACAATGTCGACATAGTGTTATATTTTCATTCATTTTCATTTCATTTCATGACAGGCAGTTTCGTTGTGAGTAGCATACTACTCACAATGATATCGCCTGTCATACAACACTATGAGTTACTCATGATGACGTCTTCAGATTGTCTATATTCTACTCCAGTAATCAAGAACTTCAGAGTATAGATACATAATGACAGTAGCCAATCAAGTTAGCATTACGAACTCCTGAGTGTGATCTGCTTCCCCTAAACTATGCTGCGCATTACGTCAACGGTCTCGGTCAACAGTACTTAGGTATAAGTGGATAAGACATTCACCGCGATCACGGGTCTTGTCTAGAAGTCTCAGTTCGACACCAAACAGGACAGTTCAATAGAAACAGTTTTTCACTGATCGGGTAATTAGCCTAAAAACTTATTTGACCAGCTAGTGTTAAGGCAAATTCTTCATTTAGAGAATCAACATCAATGGTGTACCCTCTTATTGCAGTTTCGGCAACCCGTTATTGTGAGGTTACTCTGAGCTTCGTGGCTTAAGTGATTCCACTGTCAACCTCTCGATTAGAGAACTTCCGATAAAAACTTGAATATCTTTGACGATTCTCCTCCCACCTCGGTCAGGTTTTTAGGAGAAAAGATGAATACAAGTTTGGTTGCACCGTAAAGAATCTCGCGTGCCTTTCATTCACGTTCACTTTCATTCACCAGGACTCTATCGGTATCCTTAAGTGAATGGGGTAGACCTTTGTTGATGTTGTTCCTCAGTTGTCTGAACTCATCAGTATGCTGTTCAGCCCGTACCGACTAGCGTCCAAATGGCCGGATTCCCAATGATCCTTCAAACTTAATCGGTATCGCTTTAAGTCAACTTGTTCCCTTGTTCTCTGGCGTTCGTCCCATCGACGGTTCAGGAGGAATATCAAATTGTGTTTTTCACTCGACAGTATTTTACTTACCGACTGGATTATGAACCTTAAACAGCATATATGTGTAGCTAGTCGCCTTTTGTGCGGATTCACCAAAACTAATTTAATCACGTATTTCTGCGGGTTTTTTGCATTTCAATAAGCTTGACTGATGATTGTAACATTTTTCCAACGGTTTCCTGAACGGCACTCTTGATTGACGCATAACTGCCGTACAGAGGTGGCAGAGTTTAATGAAATACAATAGCTCAATTAGTCAATGATACTGGTGTTGAATCTGAACTCATCAGACACCGTTTGGTGGTATGAGACTTCATATTTTCCTCTCTGCCAGTTTTTACATCTATTGGAGCTTTGAAAATTTCGTGGCACTTCTAGAAATGAGTGTCCACTATACCGATTTTACAGTATAGCAACCTGGAGCTCATTTCTTCTGTACAGTGCTTCTGATGCACGTGTGTTACACCTGCTACCAAAATAACCCTCAGAGTGATAAGTTACTAGCGATTTTATGAGATAACTAGTTCGAGAGTCATTTAACAGGATTTTTTATATCATATTTTACATACGAATTTGCCTTCCAACACAAATTAGAAGACACGCTAAGTAGCTTTGTAGACCTCGCGTGCGAATATTTTTCTATCCATGAGACGCATACCAAATCAGATTTCAATTTGAACATCACCCACAATTGATCACAGCTGTCGCATTCCCATAGACTATCCAATCGGCCCCTTTCGAAAAGAGGTACTAGACTCCAGTTTCGCTCGCATTAGAGCTCATCAGTAGCGCATATCATCGCCACTGCCGGGACTTGAACCACGGACATGCTGTTCATGAGGCAACCGTGTTTACCACTGCGCCATTGACCTCGCGTTAGGCACGACCGAATCATCATATGTGAACGCTCAACCACTTTCGCTTGTGGGTAATGGTCAGATTGCCCGATCGTCTCGAAATGGAGAGACAATTACTGTCTGTTAACTCCAATCGATAACCCCGCGATCGGAACTTCCTAGACAGGTCGAAATCTCCGATCTCATTAAACCTGCTAGGAGATATTTTAGATTACTGATGAGTAGTCGGGGATTTGGTTAATTTCAAGTTGAACATCACTCACAATTGATCGTTCACATATGATAATTCGGTCGTGCCTAACGTGGGGTCAATGGCGCAGTGGTAAACACGGTTGCCTCATGAACAGCATGTCCGTGGTT
>JTDE01000129.1:231332-262026 GCA_014338405.1 Paragonimus skrjabini miyazakii
AAGTCCCGGCAGTGGCGATGATATGCACTACTGACGAGCTCTAATGAGAGCGAAACTCGAGTCTAGTGCTTCTTTTTGAAAGGGGCCGACTGAAATGTCCATGGGGATGCGACAGCTGCAATCAATTGTGGGTGATGTTCAACTTGAAATTAAGCTAATCCCCGACTACTCATCAGAAATCAGATTTCATTCAAACAGTTTGGTTGTGGTATGCATCTCGTGCTTTCCGCTATTTACAGACTCCCTTAAGACAAGGGTTAGTAAAACTGTGATCTATTTTTACTGGCAACCTAAACAACACTCTAGCCAGGTTTATTCCAGAACAACATTATATCGATAACTTTGATAACGACAAACAATGTGACAGGCAAATGGGCTCATTTTCTTCATCCGTCGTAGTTACTTGTGTATTCAAGCATATTTCCAAGTGAGGCTGACGCTCGCTGTAACTGTCTACAGCAGATTTGCGTTCATATTTCTAATGTTCACGATGTTTACGTGCACAGGTCTACTGAACATTGCCAAGGTTATCACTGTCAAGGTATTTGTTAACAGTAAAACAAGTCATCATCAAGCAGTTTGACAAACAAATGAACCGTATGCTGGCGATGGTTTAGTTAAGTATCCTGGTAAAGCCGTTGTCGTGTTCATCTCTCTAAGTATTATGGGGGGTTAGCCAACCGCTAGGAATGAACACAAAATAAACAGACAGTGGACTGTTTGCTTCCATAATTATGGCTTGTTGTAGGTGGCTCACGGGTAACTGATACAGTTGATATAATAGTGTACCACAGGTAACTGAACTTCTGAATCTGAACGATAGTTTACTATTCTCTAGGATTGTTCCCTTTCACTGATGATTACATCCTTTTAAAATGTCCCTTCATAAACTGCAACGACCAATTCTACTGTGGATTAGTCTTTTTTGCAGATCTGATTCACAACGGGACCCACTATCACAACCCGGTTGATACAAGCCAACTCGTGTTCCTGACTGTTAATCACCGTGTTAGTCCCATGCAAGTGGTACATACTTACAATGCAGTTGAACACTGCTGATGGTACACTAACAATCCACCTTGTGAAGAGGCTTACACATGTTAATTATAGTTCATAAACAGTGATTTCTAAAATTTCGCCAGGATTACCGAAAAACGCTCACATTTTGGACACTTATTGCAAGAAATGATTATTAGAACGTTTGATGGAAAACCAAGGGAGGGAAGTCTCACAACATTCTCAGTGATTTTGTTCGATCCATATATCATGATTCACATTCTTACAACCAAAATAATCAAGTAGTATTATGCAATAGCAATATATTGTTACACTCCAATGAAGTTGGTGTATAACATTTAGTAACTGATTTTACAACGTTCAAGCGATCAGTCAACTAACTAATGTAAAAATTATTAAAACTTTTTTAGAATGTTAAATCAAAATTTAGAAACCTGAACCTTTGGTTCGTTTTTACTTAACTGCCCGTTTTCTGGTAAAAAAAAGAATGCGGGCCTTTGGAGTTATCCTATGAGATTACAGGTTACCCTTCCTTAGTTTATTACGAAATCTCCTTCATTTTCATCTGTAGAACGACTATGTTTAAAGTAACTCCAGCTTATTTTCTGTACTTTTACAAATAAAACGGTATATTCTGAGGGATATGACGGGTTGATGCAATTTCTTGGAAATTGTCTTTTGTTTTTGCCGTATTAATCATAAAGCCACTTTAGATTCCTCAATCTGAAAGTGATCTAAATCTACATTTTATTGTACACTTTCCAGTATACTGTTTAAGCTCAAGCCAAGTCTTTAGAAGAAATATCCAAATAAACGTTTTACCTTCTGTTTCCGCTTAAAGACTGTCAGACAAATTGGTCTGTACTCTCTTTACATTGTAAATCATAGGAACACAAATGTAAGTAGCAAAAGCACAGTATATCTCAGGTCACGTGAAAATATCCATACTTGCATCATTCACAACAGGACAAAAGTGAATGACGCTCTAACTGTTAATGTATTTTTAAGAAATGATGTTAACAAACAGTGAACGAATTTAAAAATAATTGTCGGTTACGCTGGATCAATTTATAAACTAATCACAGAGGACCGTGTGTCAAATTACAAATGTCAGAAAACTAAACTAATTTATTCTGGCAATCTTCGACCAATTTTCATGAATAAACAGAGTACTTTGAATAACGAAATGCGTTTGTTTATCAGAATATATTGCATTATTGACAGGATACAGTGAATAATTAACAGATGTTAGTTATTTGTTGTTTTCTACCGGTATAAATCTGAATGAAGACTGGAAAATTTTGGAGTACATCTTACTGTTTTGAACTACCTCGGTCTAAACTTTGTCGACTAGTTGGCATCTGTGAATGTACGGTTCGTATGGAACTTACCTACTTCATGAAGCATACGTTCCCTCGTCTGGAAGGTGGCGAGGTAGAACCGGTAGAGATGACGGGGAATGTATAGGGTCGCTGTCGGATGGGATAGGGATTGAAGAAGTAGATATCGGGTACATTATTGTAGATGGTTATTTCACTTTCACGCATAACGTTTCCCATAAGCTAATTAACGGATATGAAGCAGAAATCCCTGCATTCAAAATCACAACACGACACTGTTGTTTTAGTTGGATATGGACTCAAATGTATGAAAAATGTATGAACCGAAACACCGATTGTAAACAGGTAAGCAGTTAAAAATACTTTTAAATATGCTATAAAACGGTTTATAAGCTTTGTGCCAATGAACTCGTCAGTGAACAAAATGTCTATCCTACAGGTAATCGGATGGCTAAGAAATCTAAGTAACACTGCGAAATATTACGCATATGTAACTATCAACACTAAGGCTCACTGTAAATGTGTAATCTTTCACTACATTTGTTCTTTCGGAACTATTGTCCAATTTTAAGAGTTTCTGAATCTTTACTGTTCGTGGTCGGTGGGCGAATTAATCAGCTCTCTATATAATAACTGATCCGAGGTGGAATTACTCACACGTTTACACTGAAGTACTTTTCTCTCATCATATATGCCTAAGCTACCTATTTATCAAATTATATTTCAACCTCTGCAATTCCTAATATTGAGTGTCCCACCTTAGGAAGACCATATGTATCGATGTATAACCCCTTTTTTATCGTCAAAAAGTTTATAATTATCCTTTAACGACAATGTGTGGTGAATGTTTTCAAGACAACATTACTCACTTGCAAAGTATGATGGTTCATATTTTAGGTATTTTTCTAAGATAACCGTTTACGTGTTAGTCAACAACTGTCGACTGATTTTGTTTTTAAACTTTCTGTTTGATATGTACCCTTCAGTAATCGTTTCGGACTGGTTATCCGAAAATGGCAATATCGTCACCAGAACAGTACAATTCAAGAGGCTTAAGCATATGATGAAATTAACCGCAATCTGTTTTTCAAGCACACATTATTCTTCTGGCAATTTCAAATAAATTCCAAGTTCATAATGTTCACGTCATGATTCTTCTAAACAAAATACATGTTTACTCCGCTATGCGATTGATGAGGATGTTACGACAATCATTCGGAAAGCCACAGGTAGTGGCAGGAAAAGAAATGTTGCATGCATTCAACTGGACAGTGAGTGCCAAACTCTTGACAGGTTGGTCAGATTCCAGTTCGTTCACTTGGGAGATAACAAAACGAGGAACAATAGGACAACTTGAAGATATCCGCCATCACGAACCGTTAAGGAGAAATTTTATTCAGTGAACATACCGGTATTGTAGACCATTGAAAACACATTAGAAAATAATCTGTCTTAAACTGAAGCTGTAGAAATTTGGAATTTTATGATGCAATTAACAAAAGTTACGTTTGAAAAGTTGTTCGAGTCTTCAAATTGACTGGACGACGAAGGTCAAGCTACTCAATTAACTAACTAGTACCCAAAATAATAGCTTTGTACAACTAGCTTCTTAATGGGCTTAGTTCGAATCTTCTCTGGTCAGAGATGCATGCAGACATTTGCCATGTAGACTAAAAGTAACACAAAACCATTGAAGGAGTCGATAATTTGAGTTTCAAATCTTGGACATCACCACAATCTGTGAGCTGTTGGGACCTCTCCATTGTATTAAAGACCGGTGGTTGTTAGTTCATGGACGTGAGAGCAACTCTATTTCGGTCGCATTTTGAAATATCAAGAATTAGGCGTTAGAGAAATGTTTTTTATACTTTGTACAACTTAGTACATCTTAGGCTAGAATGGAGTATATAGCAATTCATCCACGTTATTTGGCTTGTAAAGAAAGATTGCAACTTGCTTGCCAAACCCACTATTTCTAATTTATTTTTAACCTAGACACGATACTATTCAACGTCCTGATTGGGTCTAAATGCAGACATGTGAAGATGCTCCAAAATGCGAGATTTCTTAATTTACAACAGACAGGGGCTGTTGTTGTGATAACTAACGAACGGCTCACAGCATCCACAAAATCTTAAAGGATTTATTCCTTCAGTATTTGATGCTCTTTTGTTCGATCGAGTATTTCTACAAGGTAGATTTTCTTACATCTGCATCTGCCAGCTACAATTGAATGTCTGCTCAGATTCAGTGTTGAACTGTTAGAACCTGGACTTCATTTGCTAAGTCATTCCCTGTTTGTTGTCGATGTAATCATTCTATGTAGATATGAAACGGTGCAAATCGTCACCGAGGAAATTCATAAACTGTTTGTTTATGACAAACAGCACCTCTGAAGAATATTCTAACATTAACCGAATCATAGAAACTGTCACTTACATATGCTTTCACTTTGTGTTACGTTCATTGGTAGATTTTAGCCTGCATGCAAATTATTAGGGATGGTCCAATAGTTACGTAACCGTTAACACCAAACAGCTAGTGCAATATGGGGGTATCATTCTTATCGATTGGCCATAGCAATAAACAAACTAAACTCCCAAAAGACAACCGTTTTCTTATTGTTTCGGTAAATGTTAACCGAGAATGAATTGTTTCGGACTACTAAAATAGATAACTGGAAGTTAAAACAGCCTAAGAATTGGACGTTTTACACATTCCTTTATCTTATCCTAAGTTGTATCGAAATGTTCCCAAAGATGTCTACTTTGGTTATCATTGATGAACAGTTCTTACTGAACTATATACAAAGTCCTGAATGCAATTTACATCATCTATCAGCTTCAATCTCGCAATTTAACTATATTGTTCTAGCAAGATAAATTGATACATTCGAAACTGTTCAGAATTATGTCATGAAGATATAGCTAGTTCCAAGAAAAAAAATAAAACACGAATAAAATTGTACCACAGTGTGACGGTACGGACTGTTATCAAAGAAATCGAACAAACGTTCTTAGCACATTTTGCAGTATAAGTTAGTTCTGTGAATACATAACGTAACAACCATGACTTACTGTTTATTACGGTTCTAGCCACTGACTTACCACGAAGCATTTACACATATATTCATAGGGTGTATTTCGGGAGTATGGCATGTTCCAGCTAAAGACGCTATATGAACTTCCACAGCCACTCTGTTCAGAGTGGTTTGTTGATTGCTCGTCATGAATTGGATTGTAGCTCTCTATTAATTAGTCTGCCTAATTTGTTCAACCACCAACCAATAAGCATAACCAGCCTGCATTCTAATTCATTAGTGTTGCTAGTGTTCTTCCGTTTGTTGACCACTACCACATTGTTTATTTTAGCAACATCTGGCTTAGTAGTAATATACTTACATTAAGGTACGATCTTGTGTGCGCACCAGTCGGGTGTCTCGAAGACAGAAATCCGTAATTGGTTACATTATTTTTTCCAAACTTTCCCTGATCACAAGTTTCAGCGACGGAATACAATAAGTCGGCCTCAAGAACGTTTCACCTTTCATTTTTGTACGTAATTAAGCATATCCCGATGCATTAATTGACCAATTACTCCATCGCAGCGCCCGTTATTTACATACGAAACTTACCGACCTTATCAGAAGAGTGTACTTTATTGTTTGAAGGTCAAAACTTTTATCAACAACAAGCCTTACAATCTGACAATGCGATTTTACTACCTCAGTTGTCCTAGCGCAGGTTTAATCGTTTCATCTTCGAGCCTTGGATCGACTAAACTGTTTATGAAAAAGGTGTTCATGAATGTCGTCACGTGGTTACCTTGGATCTGCTGGAGTTTATTTGTTGTGAATAGTGCGAATTTAAACATGTATGTTGTAACCGCGGAACATTGTTTATCAATGAAATAATAACAACATGAAACTAAGACTGTCAAGATTGATACTATAATGCTGGTTTAGTGGGTTAAACATCTTCAACTGTGTAGACACAACCTCACTAAAAGTGAACAGCCGTTCTATTTTGCTCATTAATAGACCACTAAACTTTCAAAGTAGACCGGTTGGAACACACCAAATGAAGGGCTGTTACAAATTGGCCTATTTAAAATCCCAAAAATCAATAAAGAACAGTAACCCTTTTTATTATAGCCCCTTGAATAACTGAACGACCTTCACCTGGTTTGTTAATGTTTCCATAAACAAGTTGGTTGCAATCTGATCATGTTGACTTCACTTACTGGCAAGAAAGCTTGTCAAACCAACGGCAGAATTGCAAAGCAAAATTAAGTGTAGCAACCAAAGTAAAATCGGAACAGTATGGGTTTGGCTAACACTCAGCGGATGTATTTCTACAAAAACATGCTGGGCGAACTTTCTCATCATAACATTCATGGATCAAAGTTTTAACAACAGTAAGTGGAATTACGCAGAAGAATACTACTAGTCACATAAAGATAAATTGCTATTGAAATCTTGCCAATTAACGTTGTCTATCGAGCACAAAAATATGGGGGCACCTTGAATGTTCTTGCAGCTTTTCCGCCTAATGAATTTAGTGCCAAAAAACACTTTCCGTAAAACACGATATATAACACTTTACCTGACATCGAGTGATGTCTCTTATGAACGCTTGAAAGCTTAATTGCGTGTAATGTTTGGACTAGGCTGTATTATTATAAACTGACGTCAGCAATGGCGTGGTACTCGCATTCGGACATCAGCAATGACCGTCAGAGAATGCTCAACGTTTTGGTGAAGAAGCTCCAAAAGGATTCAAAAATTTCGGATTTGGAGACGGTTATTTATAATAACTGGCTAGGTTTGCCGATAATTAATCTGACGGATTTGACTAGTTCGTAGATATCCATTTGTGAAAAGTTTAGATCTTCGATTAGATTCAAATATCATGATATTTGTGTCACTGGCTCGAATTCAACCGGAGCTTTCGCAACTGGATATCTTGCAAATTAACACGTTTAATGATGCGGTGACGCACATAGTAGTCAGCTGACTAATAGACAAAGCGTTTACATCAAGCGCATTAGAGTCGAATTTCAAATCCGTACCGAAAATCTTCAGCTCTCGTTCTGAACAGGCTGGTTAGAAAGCTTATCCTATTGTAAAACACTGGACGTTCCATAAATGTAACTTGCTCGTCACCAAAGCTGTCATTGTGGTTCCACTTGTGTTAATTACCGAATCATTTGTTCCATTATATATCTATTCCACTTACATCAGAACATCAACAATGACGCCATTCTTCGATTCCGGCCAAATAACGCAATGAAAGAGATGCTCATAACATTCGGTACCAGTTAACTCATAAGTTTCTTTTAGAATGTAATCGCAAGATGCTCAGTTGCCCAAATGCTCAGTGGATTCTAGACCAAAAGGTACAAAGTAAAAGTTTGTACCAGACGTAAATGTTATAACTTATTGTAGGTTAATTCAGTAACAACAAGTCCATGTTTTGCTCGCTCATATTTAATTTTCTTCACCGAATTTATTGATCGCCATCAAGTTAATCACATTGGAAGCGCATCATAGACGGCCAGTTGACAACAGAAGTTACAGCAATATACAGAATAACACGTCAGAACGCGTGTGAGTTGAATCGGTGTAAATCAGTTAATGTGCTCAGGTGACACGTCATTAGCTTTCACTGAGAGATGTTCATTCAGTTTATTCATGCGTATGCCTTTACAAACCCTTGTAGTGTATATGGTCATCATCGTGAGTTATGGGCGACAGTGGTGAGATAAAACTTATCTACTTCGTGTTTCCGGGCAACACGTTTTTATTGAGCTACCCGGTACCAGGCATTCACGCTGAATTCCTTCTCGTTTTGCACGAAAGTTTGTGTTTATTCTTACTGTGCTATATATATTTCGACCTCTTTCCTGATAAGCAATTTTTAATCCTCATAAGATCATCAGTAAGCATGTTCAGCTTTTCAGATTAAATGCACTTTTCAGGTGTGTTAGTGATAAAAACAATCGGTTGAAGTTGATGTTCACTCAATTGGCGACGCGAATGATTCAATCACATTGCCAAAATTAATTTGTAACGAAAAGAATGTCGAACTAACTACTTATAACATTCGCGATGAAACCGCTGATGATGGAAGTTATTTGGCGACCTGACAGAAGATTTCAAGTCATGATTTCTACGCAGTGTATTTGGAACACAGCGACCGTTGAAATAACTATCTTGTCAGCCCCAACTGAGAGCGCCACATCTCGTAATTGAATTCAAAGCCAGCTAGCTGCAAAGTAATGGAAGATGTAAGGTTATAGCAAATAACCCATATCAATATCCTACTCTGTATGAACCCATTTTGCTAATCGTACGTACTTCGGAAGTCAACAATAATGGTATTGCTAAAAAAGCTGCAGTGTTGACTTCGTAAAGAATGACCGGACGCAGGATGTTTGCCAGTTGAAAGATAGTGAGAGTGGCAGCGATTGTCGTTGATTAGGAACTGGTGTGCTTTACAAATTCATGGATGAAGTCAAATTTTGGTAACATATGAATCCAAATAGTAACTTTACAAATATAGCAGCCATCTTCGGAGAAGCACAAATGTTAAATAGCTGCGATTGGTACAGTCACTGGTCTGCAGTCCGTGTGCCAAATGGTCCATCAGTTTGTTGATTCACTAAGTGTTACCATACTGCCAGAGATTTTATTTTCCTCGAGCTTAGTTTCCACGGTGTGCTCGTGAGACAGGATGGAACGTCAAATCAAAGTTACTGATAATGTTAACGGTTGTGAAGCGCCTGTTGAATGTGATGCACTGGTACAGACGAACTTCCCAGACAAGAAGGAGAAGAGGACGTAGTCATACACCATCCGGCTGTGGTACAGCCGTTGACGAGAAGTATAGTAGTTCAGCTGGTTCTGCTGTTACTCAGAACAACCGGATGTAGGGCTGTTAACTGCTTGGATTGCAGGCGATAATTATATAGTAACTGACTCATTCTTGTCGATGATCGTCGTGAAGAACTTGGAAGTAGAATTAGGCACAACTCTATACCAATAAGAAAACAGTTTAACATACCTGTTTCATCGCAAAATGTGATGGTTACAGTTGAAATCTATTGAAATGGATCAATGATTTTGTGCAGTTTAGGAACAGTCAATTAATTTAATGACCGATTTTGCAGAAAACAGTCTTTGGGCTACCTGATGTGCTCATTATAGAACAACCCACAGTAGTTTTTATTCACAGTCTCAACACTATGGCACGTTTATCATCCCATGTGGTCATCGCGTGTGGATATTCTAAGTTTACAACAGGTCTTCAGACAGCCTGATTAGCAGAACCAGTTAGGCAGAGTGAGGTGTTATTGTTGATCAGCGTTTGTTTACTGAATTCCGAGGTGATTAATAAACTGTGGTTAGATTTATCTACTGTCCACTCCCTTTTAACGTTTACTTCCTAGCATCCATATTAATGCCGACGTTTCCAGACTGAAAACGTTTACTGATTCCGCTTGTTTTGTAGACCGTTCAAAACAGATGCAGATGTTCCATAACGATCTGGTCTTCTTATAATCTACAAATATCATGCTACTTGTATCAACTTTATCAGAAATTTCATAACTGTTCCTACAGAAACAGGAATACCACCCGATAAATGGT
This sequence comes from Paragonimus skrjabini miyazakii, assembly GCA_014338405.1. Taxonomy (NCBI): domain Eukaryota; kingdom Metazoa; phylum Platyhelminthes; class Trematoda; order Plagiorchiida; family Troglotrematidae; genus Paragonimus; species Paragonimus skrjabini miyazakii. Next base: position 241,338 of record JTDE01000129.1, read on the forward strand.
TTACTCTCTAGAGACCTCAATGGCCAATATAACACCTGTATTCTGTATGGTTTCCATTTGTCAACGCAAGCAAACTGTTCATCTAGGTAGCATAACACAAAATTCTTCTGCATACTCTAATCGAAACGTTTGCATATGTGTGAGAATTTTTTAAGACACACTCGTTGTACAGTACATTAACAAAGTAGTCTCGTGACCTAACCACAGGCGTACACACTAGTCCTATTTGCCCCGACGAGTTTACGGACACACATAAAAACGATACCTAGAAGATCAATAATAGAAGTTTGTTCTTGTTCGATTATAGTGTGTAAGTGTCAGACCAAATAGTAATCTTTACCAACAATCACGCAGCAGTTTGCTTCGTGCAACTTTGATGCACTCTATCTTAAAAACTATATCACGAATAGTCAATAGTTAGAAGTATTACCTTTGGTTAAACACAACTCACCAAAGTGAAAGACAGAAGTTAGAACCGCCAGACTTCCGGTCCTTGACGGTTGACCCTGGCGCGATGTCTGCTGTAACGACAACGATCGTGTTCTTCCAACGGAAAGGTCCTGACAATACATAAACAATGGATGTAGAATAAAAACACTTTAATGCTGCTTCTTAGTTTAATTGAAAAATCATCTCCGGAGGTACGACTGCAAAGTAAGCGTTTTAACTGGGGAATAATGTGTAAACTAAAGTTGCGCGGACTCGAACAGTATATATTACTTCCTAGGTTAGTGTATTTTGCGAGAGTATCAGTCTAGACGTTTGTTAGCTAAAAACATACTACCCTTACTGACACAATTTCGCATGAAAAGTAAAATATCGATTGGATTAGCACAGTCCTATTTTAAGAAATTGGGCAAATTCTAAGTGTTAATCTCCCAGTTCAGCACGCTTGATTTACCAACGCCATCTAAAACAAAAGTCAAAGAGGCATGAAAGTGTGTGACGAAATAATTCGGCTAATCATGTAACCGATTAGTTCGCGTCGTGTTCAGTCGAAACATATTGTGTATTTTGTACTATAGACACCTTGAAGGAGACCCTCATATTAAACACAGCATCTTTTTCCCATCTGGTCATTCTGTAACTTTAACCTTTCAACTAAAAGTGGATGAACATCCTGAAGGTCATCCCCTAAAACTAAGGTAATAGGTGGGCAGGATATCTTTATGACAAAAGTGCTTCACAGTTGCTATCTGCCCACATGGAAACAAACTACTCAACTCTGTGGTCATAGCTGGGTAATTTAAGGGCTTCGATTTAGTTCCGGTAGTCTTATACATAAAAGGTAATTCAAAAGTAACTCATAGTTGAGTTGGTATGTTCCACGATTTTGTTGATACACAATGAGCAGATAGAGCAAACTGATAAAAACATCAATTATACAAGGCGACTGGAAAATGAGAACTAATCCCAACGTTTCGGCTAACGCGGGTAACGTTTTCTCATGCAAAACGTTTGAGCAATAATCGTTTTGAAACAAGCTGGTGTTGATAATCACAACACCGATGGCATTTTGATAGTTACTTTTTGGGCAAACTACTCAACAGGATATGGGGACAATATATTTGATTTGTCTCAACAAGGGGATTATCAGCAGTCGAAGTTTATGGGATCTGACAAACTAAAACTTCTGCTCAGTTCCAAGATCAACTTCAGGGCAAAGCATTTGCGCCTTACCAGATGTAGAGTACGTTGTAAGACGCTCGTATAATTTAATGTGTGAATCCATTAGAAGTTTCTTGACTTGAAGAAATGCCCCGTAATATAAATAGATTCGCCTGTTGTAGCTTCGGCAATAAGAAGCAGTCTCTTAGGAGTCATGAATGAGATATTTGTTTTTCTAGCAAAAATCGAAAAGAGAGAATGAACGACAAGACATGAGTCCGGCAGAACTCTGAGCTGGATCACGCAAACTGATCTGACCATCCACTTTGACCACCTCCACATGCTGCCGTTACGGAGCCGAAGCCAACAGCGGATTTCGAATTTCACCAAATCGCATGTGTAATGTTAATGTGTACTACACATATAAATTGAACATCACTCACAACTGTTCACAGCTTTCTCAAATTGGCGTACGTTTATGTTCAAATCTACTGAGGTAATTGAAAATAAATTAGCCCGGCAATGGAGAGAGATACCTGTATGCAGAAAACTGCATTTGATCATGTCATTCTGAGCTGGCTGGCCGATTGTAGTTAAACTTTACAAACGTGATTCTGCATAGTTAAGCTCTCCATAGTACACTCAAGATGATAAACGCTCGATCAATATGGGTTAGTTCATTACAGGTGGAGATTTGCAATCGGTTTATCTTTTCCCGGTCGATTGTACCATGAAGGGAAATTTAAATTTGGGCTTCACTGCGGTCTTGGAAATATGCTTCTAGAGAATGATAGTGTTCTTACAATTTAACTGAGAAGACTTTTGTCAATCGTTAGTTGATAGAAATGCTGTTATGCTTCTCTTGAACGTTATTTTTTACCTCATGTAAATTGTTTACATATGGGCCAATTTCGATACAACTCTACGGCTAGTCACTGCTCATCAACTAATTACACAGAATTGTAGTATGATGATGTAAAGATCGCAAATCAAGCACTAAAAGGGAATCTTTGATGTCTGTACAGTTATTTTGTTTATGCGCTAACTAAGACTGTTGTTGCCATATTGTGAGCGATTACACTTAACTTACAGGAAGTGTGTTACAGACTTGGCCGAGAACTTGTACGTTATGTCCTTCATATGTTCCATTGTCAGAGGATGCTTTACGATCGAAGTATTTTGTCTTTCTTGACTGTCCAATGAAATGAATAAAATCATCATTTGTTTCACGAAGGCTGTGCTGGCGTTTGTGCACTTAATAGCGTGAAATGTATGGTCAACAATAGAACTCAGATACCGTTCGCTTGTCTGACAAGCACTGCAGTATCTGAAAACCAGTTACGAACTACTGGTTTTATAAGAATTCCAGGTAGCAAACACATTTTTATGTTAGTCTCACTAAACTTTCACACAAGTCCTTCGGGATATCTGTCATCAAGAAAAATTTGTCTTAATTTAAGCACGTCATCCCTTGGTCCTTCTTGTCCAGCTAAGCAACACATACCAGTCTACTATGGACATCCAAGTGACGAAGCTGTGAAAGAAAGATATTTGCCGATCCGGAGTTTCTTTGTACAGACAGTACGACTAACCAAGCTCCTGGTCATGTTAACGTCCAGAAAAGGCAACTGACCACCATCCTTACTCTCTAATAAAGCTACGTGCGGCCGAATAAACGAAGAATTCTTGTGTAGTTTTATTACTGATGAGTAGTAGAGGATTTTGGTTTTCATACAGACTGAACACCACCCACAACTGTACGCCGCCGTCGCATTTTCATAGACTTTCCAGTAAGCCCCCTTCAAAGAAAACCACTAGACTCTCAGTACAGTTCATCAGGCAAGGATATGCACTACTGACGAGCTCTAATGAAAGCAAAAATCGATCCTAGTTTTATTATCACGAAGCAATTCTATCATAGTAGATGCATTAGGCCGAAGTCCAACATCACAACCCCGTCTTGTACGCGGAAAATTATTACTTAGGACAATGACGTAGCCCCAGTGGCGATGGACTTGTGAGTTTCAGTAATATGGTTGGGGATTCTTCACTGTTAAAAGTTTACAGTAAACAATTGTATGTGAGGCATGGGGCACACTTAGTTACCGGTATTGGCGCTTGTTTACCCGATATACAATAAGTTGCTCATTTGTTCGAACAAATGAAGCCGCTGACTGCAAACCAAGTGGTGAACAGATGCCTCGACCTTTGAAAGTCTATCTAACATCACGCACGACGGTAGTAAAAACCACGGCTTATGACTAGTCAGATTGGTGGTCTGAAAATGCATTGGATCACAGCGCTCCAGTCGATAGCATTGTAGAGATGAACGTGGATTACCAGTGCTTACAACGTATGATCGTCTAAATGGTTCATAATGGAAAACCATATTTATTCAGACCAGCGAGATATGAACGAATCCGGTAATCAACAAGTCACAACTAATGCTCGAACGACTGGTAGTTTACCGAATAAAAGTTTAATGCTTAGCAAACCTTTGTCAGTTTGTTACTTGTTTCCGGTCAAAAAAGGGCTGAAATGATTTAGAGATGAACAATATGGAACAAATATTGCTGTATCACTGTCTATGAATAAGACTGATAGCTACGCTCGTGGTTTATACGATAGCCTGTTGATGACCACTATCGAATTTTCATTTATTCGATTCTTAAAAGCTTTCCAAATAAAGGTGAAACGGTCAGATTTAATGTATGGGTCACATTAAAATGTCACGTATCGGAACACCACAGTTACTCCTGAACTTTAACTACAAATAATACACAATTTTAAGGTTTCTCTACATGAAATGCAAATATGGAATGAAACTGAGCTGTATCGATTCGGTTAAATTAAAGTCCAAAACCACCGAGGAACAGCAGGTTATAAACTCCGATCTTCAGGACAAATTTGATGAACTGAAGTCAGGACAAACTCTGTTTTGAAAAATTAGTTGATAACGATGATCACTTCCAAGAAAATTAGGTAAATTACGTCTACCACCAAAATAATTGTTCACCCACCGGAAAGGTATGCTTGTTGACCCGAACGAACATTGTAAACAGTTAATCAAGTTGTTTTCATTCGAAAAAAGTGAAACGTCTTAGGTTTCGATCAGATGGAAAAAGTATGTACTACTCACTTCATTTCCTGCAAGTTGTCTTTCTTGGTCAAGTTGCTCACTTAACGATCTATTAATAGAAGAACCGGAATTGACTGGAGCTTGCAATTTGTCTATTTCTCTACCCGACATTTTTGACGTGGATGTGATTAAGTCTTTATCCTGATGTTCACTGACACTTTGAAGCAATAGTGGCGTTTGTAACACACAAGTACTCCGTACTTTGTCCAATTTTGTCTTCAAGTTAGGAGACTTGATGGAATGTTCTTTTACTAACACTCTGTCGGTGGCTACTTTCGGAAAATGACCTGCTGTCTGAACCTGTGAGTCCGTTGTGTTAATTCCCTTTGTCTTTTGTTGTTCAACCTTCTCAGTAGCACTCCGCCTTCCATCGGATGATTCAAAAACATGCCCCTCTCCTGCAATCAAACACAGTGGGGTATTTCTTGTCTGACTCATCATTGTTGTGGGTCCTTTGAGTTCTGACATCACAGTGTGTATCAGATTTCCATGTTGACTTGAACCGTGAACTTGAAGCATATGTTTCTTATGTGGCATCTGACCGATAGGTGCATTTATATATGCCGCAACTGTTTTCGTGGTTGCTTTGACAGTATCCCCACGAATACCTAATTCATCTGCAGACGTAATTTCAAGGTGAACCAAACCTTCGGTGATCTCCTCCGTAGAGGGTGGGTTGTTCATGCCAGGTGAATCACTCTCGTTTGACTCGTAACTTGTCGAGGGTAGGTTTGTTGAATTAACCACGCCGGAATCTTTAAGCAGTTCTGATGTTGTTGAGAGCAAACACTCAATTGAAGATTGAGCGGAGTTTAAATACCCCACGCTTCCACATTGTTGTTGTTGTGACAAACGTAGCGGTAACACTACCGCAACAGCATTGGGTTCCTTTTCCGTGCTACGTTTGTCGTGTAAATTTGGAAAGCTCTGATAACTCAGGTTATAGTCAGATGTCGTCCAGTCTTGAACTCGATCGGTTGCGCCTATCCCTGAGCTCTGTGGACTGCGGTGCTTTGGTGATACGCATTTCAACTGTACATTTTGTGCAAGATCTGCCAGTTGGCTTCCTGTATTCAATCGCCAACACCATGTTTCATCGTCGTTGGTATCCGATGGTAATTGAAACAAAGGATTAACCATATCAATGTGCTTCTCGACTTTGTCGAAGACAAAACCTTTATTTTCACAACGCAGCTCACTCACTCCGGTAGGTGTCATTTCAAAGGTGTGTTGTTCTTCTGTAGATGTTACTCTGGGGGATTGTATGAATGAGTGCTTCTGTTTGCATTGTGTGTGATCGGATGTGCTTGTGCTTCTCTCAACCGGCACAAAATCTTTCTGTAAACTGGTGAATAGCATAATCGCTGTCTGTTCACCATGGCCATGTAATATATCAGGATCAGAAAGTGAAATACTTGCTTTATCAAATCTATCCATGTCTTCTGAGCTGTTTCCTGTTAAAGCTTTATTTTCGGTAAATGTACCTTTGAAATTTTGCGCCACTGCAGATGACAGCTGCATTTCGGTAACCTGTGTTGCAACTTTGCTTAAGTTTAAACTTGACTGAAGTGTGTCGTCTGGATATTGAAGGACTTTCACTGTTCCGCCCAGAAGAAACTCTGTGCTTATTTGATCCTCGCAACCAGCATGTGACTCGTTAACGTTGAAATTTGTATTGCTAATAGGTTTTATGGTTGATTCAATCACGCCCTCTTCGGGCTTTTTCAGGTGGTTGAGTTCTATTTTCTTTGTACACAGTGACTGACTGTCAGTTTCAATTGATGTTGCGCATTTCAAATGGTCAATAACGCTTTCGACATCGTGTACAGAGCTGGTTTCCAGGATCTGTTTGTTAATGTGTACAGATGGCAATGAGTTGTCTAATTTAACGTTGTCGTTATCTTGTTGCTGTTGAATGGAACTGTAGCAGTCAAGTAAACTCAACTTCAATTCATGTGCAGATGATAAATGGGGGTTAATTTCTGCTGTTTCTAGTGAGCTGTAGAGTGTGTCGATTATGTTACTTTCGCTGAACTTCAATATGTTGGACTGAATGACTTCGGAAATTGTCGCTTGTGGGTCATAGAAAATGTGCCCAAAGATGGTTTTGGAACTTTCAGGGGTGCTGAATACTGCATTTTCAGGTAGGTCCATCTTTCCCCTAAATGTCGAATTCAAGCACGGTTTGAAAGTGTACTTTTCGTCCCATTCAACCCCTGTCATCTCATGGGAAAATGCTAAATTATCTCCCTCTATTTGGATTTCGTGACATGAATGAGGTTCATCTGAATCTAAAATCATACCTGCTGAATTACGCAAAATGTGAAAATTTTCACTGAATAATGCATGATTGTTCACCACATTCTGATTTAACTTCATCAGTGAGTCAGTTTTACGTTCGTTAAGATCATGAGGGTAAACGATTCGCTGGGAATCTGGACTCTGTTGAACATCTTCATTCCATATTGATTCTGACGCTACGGAGGGGTAAGTTGAGTATTGGTCTATGTTGTTAGCGCGAGGTTTCGCAGTGAACGCAAGCTTGGTTTGATGTTCATCGACCGTTCTGATATTCTGCTCCAACGGATGCGTCTGCGGATGCATAGGTTTTAAATCCTCACTGCAATCAGAGAGTACGGTACCCACACTTGCCAATCCAGAGTCTTCATAAAATGATGATAAATTAGAATGTTCTGAACGATCGTTCAGGTGGAACGTCATCTGATCTTGTAGACTACTGAGTTGCGAGTAGTCAATCTCAGTTTCTTGCAGGCTGTCTAGTGCAGTTGAACTAGGTTCAAAACTGTCGGTATGTGTTAGCTGGCTAGAGGTGTTCAACCGCTGTTCACTTGGCTCATTGGTACGGATGGATGTTTTTTTCAAGGGTTTTGGTCCTGTTGCCCATTTTTTTGAGTTTATGAATTTCATATGAAGACAGGGTTTCTGAGTTGGGATTGACGGACAACTCTGAGTCGTGATCAGCTCCGAATGGGCGTTGTTGATGGAGACTGCCTCGAACTCATTTTCAAGTGCTTTCTGATCACTGTTGAATGATTTTTCGCTTTTTGGATGAAGTCGAAGAACTTCAATAGCACGTTCCCTAAATCGTTGCAGCATAGTCCTACTAGCGCCCAGAAAGTCAACAGAATGGGAATTTTTATGTTTTCCTCTAACTGGTAGTTCATGTGACTTTTTCGTTGTCCAATCCAGTCTGGTTCTTTTCTTCCTCTCTTCTTGAGACTGCTCATCTGCACCTTTCTGGACAGGAGCGGAACCGTCGGCATTTTTGTTGTTCAGACGGAATGTGTGATAGTGTAATTTTGGTAGACACATGTAATGACGCTCTTCTTTCCCGCTCTGAGTACGAGTTTTCAATGACCAGCAAGGAAACGAGCAACTAGACTGTCGTCAACGTTTGATGACAGATTTTCGCTTATTCCAGATCACATCCAGTTTAAAGGTGTATCCACAAAGTGTAGAGTCATCAGAAGAAAGCTTTTTGTGTAAAAATCGAATGCCGCTTATTCACGGTTTTTTAGCGCTTTGGCGATGCACACAGTCAACACTGGAATTTCGTGGACTCGGAATCTAGTCGGTGATTGGTGGAACGCTGATAGGTCGAAAATACGGTTGAAACGGTCACGTGACAAGATTGATGTTCTATTGGACATTCGATCAAATGGGTTGTAATAAAGCGGACTGTGTTGTAAAAGTCTGTCAGGCTTTTGTGATATTTTGAATGTACACATCGTTTTTTACACAAAACCCAAACGTTTGTTATTTTTACACTTGAGACGAAACTATTCCCATATGAATATTTATGTGAAATATCTTGATTTCTAATGAGTAGTAGGGGATTTTGATTTTTTTCATGTAAATTAAACATCACTCAAAACTGATCACAGCTACTCCACTCTCATAGACTTTCCAGTCGGCCCCTTTTGAAAAAAGCACCAGACTCGAGTTTCGCTTTTGTTAGAGCTCGTCGGTTGTGCATATCCTTGCCACGGCCGGGAGCTGAACTTCGACCATGTTGTCATAGGGCGACCGTTTTGACCACTGCGTCACTGACCCCACCTTAAGCTCGACCGAATTATCGTATATGAACATTGTGCTACATTCGCTTGTAAGTAATGATCAGATTGCCTGATCGCCTCGAAAGGAGAGGCAGTAACTGTCCAAGCAACTAACTGAATAACTGGTTCAGCATTCAAATATGATGACTCAGTTGTGCTTAATTTGAGGTCAGTGGCGCAGTGGTCAAGACAATTTCCTGAAGAAAGCGTAGCCAGAGTTCAAATCCCGGTCCTAGCAAGGATGTGCACTATTGACGAGCTCTAACAAGCGCAAAACTCAAGTGCAGTGGTTATTTTCGGGCGGAGGCCGACCGGTAGGTCTCTGGAAATGCGACAGCTGCGGTCAATTGTGGATGATGTTCAATATATACCTTGGTTTCATCTGAACGTCGTCCATAGTTGGCTGTAGCTTTTGCTTTCAGATAGGACTCTTAACCGACCACTTCCAGACAGAAGCACTAAACTTGAGCTTAGCTCTTGCTAAAATCCTTATTGGAACTGATTAATATTAACCAAATTGTCGACTACCTAATGATTCTCTCGAATATCAACTAACATTTGAAAAAGTAAACTGTTGAAGTTCTTGGAACGTAGGTCGAGAAAGATTTCTACAAATTGCTAAATTAGTAACAAACGTGGACTTGCAAACAATAGCGTACGAAGGTAATTTCCCCATTTGCAAGCAAGATCAACAATATATCACTCATCGTTAATTGTGAAGTAATAGAAATTAGCGCGTCCTCATTACGCTCAATTTAACATATGCCGATGTCCCGCTGTTTGAAAGTAAACAGTCACTCATTTGTTGATTTTAACTAAATCATTCTTTCAAAAATTTATGCACGACAGCTTCAGTTGTACTAATTTTCGAATCAGTCCTCCTAGCAAATCGTAGGTACGGGGCGAATGTACACATTCGTTCGCAAACAGTAATTCGAAGGTAGTTAATAGTGAAATGATAAACAATACGGAATGAAATTGTGTCAGCTGTGTTTTTAGTTACCATCTGTTTCGAGGTCCAGCTTATGGACTTAAAAGGACCCCACAGTAAACCTGAGATTGGACTTCGACTATGTTTAAACTTGCGATTTAAAACTGGACATTTTTGTCCGTTTTTATCGACTTAACGTAATTATTCATCTGTGTTATTTCTTTGGGACATAACGTTCACAAAAATACAGTATCCTGCGGATTCTTTTTCCTGATTTGTTTGTTGATCCGTTGTCTTGTAACGTTCACATATCAAAAAATAACTTTATTGATGCCCTTTGAAACTGTGAGGTTCACAACAAGAAAAAAACGGTGTCCCATATTCGATTACCAGGTGAAGTACGATACAACAGATAGCTACCAGAAAGTTAGAACCCCTGTTAGTTACAAAGTTTTTCAATGGAGAAGTGTATAAATGAGTCGCGTACACCACAATAATCTCCACGGAAAAGTGAAAGCCGATTAATTTTATGTCACAAATGGTCCAGTGTTCGAGCGTAATTCTTTTAACTGTAGAGTTTACCACTAAAACGGAGGGCATTTGTATTCTCCGCGTGATATGAGCGAGGTCGTCTGCAGGCCGCGTGAATATTTATCATGGAAAACTATTTCGAATGATAGGGAAAGTTGTGTAGGTGATTAATCGAGAGTGTACACAGATTTTCTGTGACCAACCGTAGTCTTTTCGTGCACAAAAATGCGAGGGAGACATTCTAATCTTCTTCAATCGTCTGAGAATATCAAGCGATATAATTCACAGTTTCTCAACGAAGAAGGAGGTTTAACAGGTCACGGGCGATGAAAGTTAAATGCATATTAAATTCGATGACAATTGCGTAACACGATTTATTTAATAATGATGTTACTCAAAGTATGCTAGTAGCATGTTGTTTTAGACAGCAAAAAATAACGAGCGTTTGCACGGTAGATTGAGTGTCAGCCAGACCAAAGTGATTTCAAGGCCTGGGTGCAGCACGAATGAAATCATCAAACAGAGAAGGAGCTCCTCCCACACCCAAAAGATGATGTGATCAGTGAGAACGCTACAGAAAGACTAGATCTTGTTAAAAAACCTTATTCTGCTGTCAGACTAGTGGGCTATTTCATTTTCGTTCTAGGTTTAGCACTTATGCCTACAAGATAGTCTCGCAGTAATTTATTTTGCGTTTCCTGCTGCACTGGTTACGGTAAAACATATTACGTTAGATGGACTGCCTAGGGTTGAGCCGAAGGCGTCGGTGAACAACACTCGGCTTTGCTCCTATTGCGGAATATCCAGGCATCCAGCGACTCCATATTAACCTTTTGGGTTGCTTCAAATCATTAAGTATGATTAGTGAGTTCGACTTAACGTAGCAATGCTATTTAGAAAAGGGTACAAGAAAGTTAAGTTCTGGTTACAGCTAAAGCTATCTTAGTTCGTACGAAGAACCCATTTGTGTGTGCCGAATGACGTTCAGTTCACGTCTGTAAACTTCTTGGTTCACATCGAACTCCCTAAGCCCTCTAATAACCATGGTTAATCTTGTGTTGATCGTGTGGCAGAAGAAAAAGAATTCTTTCGTTTGCTGTGCATTCTAACAAGAACGTTAGACATATGGCCTGATGGTAAACTACTGCAAAACGAGGTTGTTCGTTATAACATGAATTAGTGATTAATTTGCAAATTTTCTGTTCACAAAAATGCATAAACAGGTCCAAAATCTACTATCTAAATGCATTACGATATTCGATTCGTTACCGAAAAGTGATCTGAAGTTCGACTTTGCAGAATCAAGGACGCTTAGTACAAAATGCAAAGTGAGTTTCTACAAACTCTTACTAACCGCCGTCAACATAAGGAATTGTCAGTTTTGCTTTAGCCGATTCTTGGCACATCCTTTCGGCCTACTGAAGCGCTAGTGGACGTGGACCTTAGCACATCATACACGCAACCGGGAAACATCATGAAAGTTTGATATGAACGCTTTCGCAGCCCATGAAATTTATCTGCTTCCATTGACTGTGTGACACCTGATACTCTGCCATACCAGGCCAGTGAAGAGTTACTTGCCCAGAATCTGGCAGAGGTGCACAAGACATATGAACACCTGCGAAACGAAAAGGCGACGGGATTGAATAGGTTGACTGGTGAACTTTTGAAACGTAGTGGGCCAGTTTTCGAGCGTGTATGCTCCGGTTGGCTCATTTTATCTTTGAAAATGAAATAGATCTACACGATTTTTAAAAATGCACTCATCTAACCTTTGGTTGTGAGAACGTTCAATTATTGGAGCAACAGTGTTTCCAAATGCGGTAGAATAGTTACAATAAGAATTCTTCTCCGCTGTTCTTTACACTTGAGCGCTGGAGACCTATGTTTCCATGGAGCGATGTGGATTTCCGTTGAGTCGCTGCTCGACAGATCCAGCGGAAGTGTTATTTCACCAAGGCGTTTGATACTGTGAACCGTGAAGCATTACGGACGCTGCTACATAAATTAGGTGGTTCAGATAAGCTAGGTGATTTAACTAAAATGCTGCATAAGCGTATGAGGACGATGAAACAAGTATATGGATTGGTCTCTGGTGATTCTGATATGGTCGGAGACACGAAAAAAGGTTCTGTGTAAGCCCTAACCCTGTTTAGTTAATACTTGATCACAATGTTAACAACTGTTCTTGAGAACTTGGATGATCATATACAACACGAATAACGAGCTGGTGGTCACTTGTTGAATACCGGACGCTTCGGCGCCCCAAGCTTGTTACGTCCTTTTACTGTGAGCCCAAAAGACCGTTGGCCTGGGAAGTCGTTTATTAAGAGGCAGTTATTGCAGGCATGGGGAAACATAAGACAACGAACACGAACACTATTTTGCATGGCAGCCGTGTATTCATATTCTTGACAGTAGTGCAAGTCATCTTCTTTTGTGTTATACTTCAAGCACAGTACATGTTATACACGTTTCCGGTAGCGGCTTCTAGTCCATGGTGTTCCTGGTAATTAGGTCTGCTCTTTAGTTTCCGCGCGTACAAGTCATGTTAGATTTCCCATAAACGAAGCTGCGAGGTGTGCAACACTTCGAATATACTCTGGCTACTGTTTGGAAACAACCCTGTGTTATTTCGGCACAGTGACTTGTCTCAACGAATGGTCATCACTTTCACAATCGTATTCACCAACTTTGGCATATGAAAGTAAGATGTAATGGATTCCCTTTCTATCAGTCATTCCTAGGCTGGTGTGTCACACATACGTCCAAAATCAATATCAATGGGAAAATTGCGGACGGACTGTCAGAGTTGTGCTACTTGGATAAAAAGAAACTGTTGGCACATCTATCCGTGCGCCATTTGTTCACAATACCAAGGTACTGTCTATCCTGTTGAACTGTAATAAAACTTGGATAATGCATTATCGGCACGTCCGGTAGTTAAACAACCAGTATTTATAATGTTTAGGACGTAAATGATATTTTCGGTAGTAGGATTTGCTTTAGAACGCCTAGGTGCTTGATGGAGCGGACGTGGCCGGAATCGAATCCATGTTGATGGTCCATCAGTTTCCTCATCTAAGATAAGTTTCCTATATGACTGCCGAACTGATCTCGAAGCAGTTGCTTGAAAGACAGCTAAAAGTATTTGAGCGAAATTTTGATGGCCAAGGGTGTTATTCACTCAAGTCTTTTGTGTTTTAACATAAGTCATAGAACACGGGAGAAAAATGATCATCCAGAATTCCAGTGAACGGCAGCTAAGAGGTCGTGAACTCAAACGCGCGACGTGAAAGAGAACGATAGACCCTATAAGTTGTGGTGACACAACCATGTGATGTTGCGACGGTTACGACTAAAGACAGGCTGGCTGATTCTGATTCGTAAACCAACACCTTCACAAGGCGCAAGAAGAGATGGCGGGTGCATTAGACGCCGAGTGGATCACTCGATTGGGTATTTATACCGTTCATTTCATTTCCTATCGACCAGCTACCCATGTGTTTGGTTAACCGAGTGCTCTTTTATTCAGAGAAATGAGTCATGGTGATCTACAGCCTTGCTTCTGCGCTGTGTGCTTAAGGTTGTGCTTGATTTATCAGTCCAAATTTGGAGTTGTTCTCATAATCGTATATAGAAAGAAGTAATATGTTTTCATATTAAAATTGTCCTTGTCTGACATTTTCGATATCTTTTTCTTGATTTGGATCTTTTCACTAGACCCCTAAAATTTGGTTAGGCGATACTGATAGGCTGGACTAAAGAGTCGTCCACTGACACGCTTCCAAGTCTTACTTCTTTGGAGTTATATTGAAGATGTGAGAGTAGAACTGCAAGCGATGTAACATGCGCCGCTTGCTTGTGTTTGCGCAGAAGCTTTTTGGTTTCGATCACCGCAACAGACTGATCCGGAAAACAATTTCCCCTTATCAATTTGTGTATGTGTGTGTGAAAAAGTAAGGTGTGCTGGTGCAAGGCCAAACTGACCACGGACAACAAAAGCGGTGTTACGTTTCGCTGAAAGCAATTTTTGATCCATCCGTCTAGCCTACTAAAACACTGATTTGTGTGGACTCTAGAGTTCCACACAAGTCCCACACAGCCAGAGAACAATGAAAGTCCGGCGCAATTACTTTGATATCTTACTAAACTGGCCGGCTGTTGTTGATTGGGTGACTGTAAAAAGTTTTGGATGACAAGATGTCAAAATTTCATTTACTGTCGTCCTAGATTTAGCGAGGACGTAAAGCCATTGAACACCTGCAAAACGGAAAGGCTGCAGATGAAGATGGATTGTTTGGGAAACTTCTGAAACAATCCAGTTTTAGAGCGTGCTTTTCTCCACTTGTTTCACCCTATCTGGGGGCAGGAAGTAACTCCTCAACAGTTCAAGGATGTTTTCATCGTGCTTCTGTTTGAAGTTAAGAGCAGTAAGCAAAGCGCCAACAGTTGTAGGGACATTAGCCTGCCACGCTGCGCTGGAAGGGTTCTGATGAGCATTCTGCCGAACCAACGCAGTGCGGTAGCCTTGGAAGTCAATGTTCCAGTGGAGCAGTATGGAGTTCAGGTGAAGTGTAGTACAATCAGCGGATCCTGGAACAGTGCAATGAGTGCAACCGGTTTATGTTTGTCCTCTTCGTGAATTTCAGTAAAGCCTTTAATTCCGTGAACCACTACACACTGTGGAGGGTGCTTGGTATGCTTTGATGCCCATGTAGATTCATCAATCTAATTAGAATGTTGCAAGTGAGCATTAAGGCGAAGCTATAATTGTGTGGACCAAACTACGACGATACTGACATTGTCAGTAACACAAAACAGGTCTGTGTCCTAGCTTCAACCCTATTTAGTTTTTATTTTTGACTGCCATGCTAACAGTTACTCTCCAGAACTCGAAGGACGGGGTTGAGATTGAGAACTGGACAGATGGACATCTACTGAATGTTCAATATTTTGGCATTCCAACGATGCGTATGTTTTTGTTCACGAATCATAATGCGCTACTTGCACGAAACGAACATGAAATCAATCTACTGGCCAGTGCGTTCGCGACTGCAGTATTCCAATTTTGGTTGGGTATGAACACGGGTAAAACATTTTCTCTCTTCCAGCACTCTCCGGGCAGAAGTGCCGTGCCTGCATCTGGAATCCGCATCAATAGGGTATTGTTGATAGGTACGCAAACATCTGCTACTCTGATAGCAGGTTTCAGGCTATCTGTACGTGGGTCTCGAGTTGTGAGCCCGTATAGTGAAGCCCGGTGCTGCTTTTGGCTGTGCTGAGAGACGTACCTAAAGGTATTCCAGTCTGAAAATGAACACTAAGCTGCTTTTCTTTCGCTCAATGGTACTGTCTTCGCCCGTGTGAGGCAGTGAAACCAAGACACTGAATCAGCGGGACGTGCGCAACCTCAGCCGTTTCTGTTTGCAATGTCTAGGATTCATTTTGAGCATTTGATGGCTGGACATGGTTCCAAAGATGTGTTGACGGGTGAGTATGGACAGAATGAAAACTATGCTGGTGCCCACTCAGCCTCGTTAGCTAATACGCGTTGGTAGGATGAGGGACGAATTCGGGAGCAGCTGTTGTACGGGCAAACGAAGGTAAGTAAGCGAAGTCCGAGTGGTCACAAATTGAGATACCAGGTTGTTATCGAAATAAATTTTGCGTCATAATATTAAGTTTAGATCTTGGAAGAACTTAATCATGAACTGAAGGGATACAATTCAGACAGGTGTCTGAAGGTTCAACGAGCAACAATTGCGCGGCCGTAAATTGGAGCGCGCGGTACGGAAAAGACATATAGGTGTCACAGGTCGTAGTGAAGTGAGTGGCTGGCGTTGCGATGAATGTGGCCACGAATTTGTTGGCCTTCTTAAATTATTAGGTCATCAACGTATTCACAGCACACCGTTGGCAAAAAGTTGACGATTAATTTCGGTTCAATTAGGTTACATCAGTGATAGCTCTTTTACGTATTAAAGAAAGACTGCGGTCGCCTGATAGATCACTCGCGCTCTTTTCGGAAACTAAGATCATTGCAGCCTTCTACGAATTTTTCTCTTCAGCTTTGGTGATACATTGTATGATGAGTGTTCCTTTAGTTTTTCTGTCCAACTTTTCATTTTCTGCTTTTTCCTTCCTCCTCTCTAGGGTACAATAGTATGTACCCCCATATCAACTTACTTACTTATATTGAAATGGATTTTATCGTTAGAGTTACTCACTAATATGTTCCGAGAGGTAAGAGTTTCACCTTCACACCATCCTATAAACTGACTAACCAGCATTGGCTAGCTGGTCTATAAAGGCCTACACTCACAGATTTCCTGGTCTCACTCCTTTGGGTTTAGACTGGAGATGTGATGTGTTTAGTGGAACTGCAATTGATGTGACACACGCCACTTTTGGTAATGTCATTGTGACTAGCTGATCAGAAACGGGTATCGCCAATTGCACGTGTGAAAGTTGAAAGTCCAGTGTGCACACAAACGTGCAAGCGACCATATAGCTTTATAGGTAAGTGATTCATTAGAGATAAATTCACTTCCAGGATGTATCAGGCGTACTTATGACGTCAACTTGACTAGACAGTGAGTTTATCCTGATCAACATGGCAACGTAAACTGTCTTCCGGATTGAATTTGTAAACCGGTAACGAGTCAGTATTCACTAAGCATAATGATATAACAAACATTACAAACCACATATTAGAGTAGTGCACAAATTTATCTATGTTCTACTTAGAACACTAAGTGGTGAAATTTCGATGAAGAATGCATTTCTTGTCACTGCTTCTGTATACTTGTAGCCGTTCGTAAACAAATACAGATTTCCCCCGGGTATACTGAAAGCTAGTGGACTTGGTCAGTGTCCGAATTTGAGCTCTCTTTACCTTGGACAAAGCCCAATAAAAACTATTCAATAGGTTTTTATTTTCAGTTTGACTTGATGCCACCTTAGTTAGACAATCCGGTTAACTTGGTTGAGTTTCTGTTTACTTGTTGACAAATCCACTTCACTATCACTTGCAAACGTTGTTCACGCAAATCTCAAAATGATGATCGAATAGGTCTGTTGACCTGGTTTCAATAAGCGATCTTCCTACCAGTCTGAACCAGTGATGAACAGTGCATTTGCAATGCGGGTGAAATCGACCTATTTTTGTACTATCAACAACGGTTCACTGTTTTTCGGAGCACGGCGCTGAATAGAAATAAACAGCAAAGGTTAAGCGGTACCGTTTTGATGTGTGCTAATATAAACGGTAATGGTCGACGAAAGTTTTCCATTCTTGAAATTCTCTTGATCTCTGAAAAGTATTGCAGCCGCATAGTTTATTCTTTTCTGTCAATAAAATCAATGTGTCTAGACTATTGATTGCGTCTAAACAGCTGTTGTAAAGACTGAGAGAAGGAACTAGTGATGCAAAAATTCACATTTTCATCCTGACAGATGATGCACTCTCTTATCTGAAAACAGACGGGCGCCTAATTGTAGAATCAGCAGTTCTACCACCCAATACAACGGCTTTGTATCAGCCTACTTATTAAGTGCCATCAGCAATTCTCACATCAAATCTCACAATAGACGGTAAATGTACTGGGCGTCAACGCCATTAATATAGGGTTATCGTTGACAAATGTTTCATATCAATAAGAAACCGGATGCGTTCAAAAACGTTTGAGAATACCGAAAAGATTATCGAGCTTGAAACGGTTAAAAACTATGTCCATAAAACTAGACTTCATTTGGAGTCAGTTGGCGACTCTGTTGTAAAGGGTGTAGCACAGCGCGCTAAGAGCGTTTGTTAACTTCTGTGTGGTAGCTTATAATGACATAAACTGAACGGCAATGATGTCCCGGATATTCTGGATGTTGCGAGAGACCTGTGACTCCGGTCTAACTTTGCAGGCATTTGATAATCTTCAGAAGAATAAATTATTCACAAAAGTTGTCGTGCACTTTTACTGCATCAATCAAAGTCGACTGATTTTTTTCTTTATTGAATTTTAGATTACTGCGAAAGTTTGGGAGTTCTGTTTTGGCATCGAGAGATATAGTGGAAGTCGATATACGTTATATCAACTCAATCGTGAGCATTTTTAACAAACCCATCAGAAATACATCACAATATTGCCTTCTTCTGTCATAATATACTGTACGCATCCGAATATGGACCAGGAGTATGGCTAGTGTAGCCAACTTTCACAGCGTAGTAACGCGGTTTGTCCGGATTACCATTGAATTGAAATATCGGCTGATTCAATAACTGTACAAGGACTTGGTTAGGCTAGTAGACCTATCAATCGTGTGAACCAAACTGTTGTTTCCTTTTGGACTCAGAATACCAGATAAAACTGTGGAGATTATCCTCTTTGTGTGAATTTGCATAAACCAAAGTTTGGCAATTAAACATTTGTTATGTGCTATATTAATGAGGAAAGGCATATACCTCCAGTTGTACATCACGTATAGTTGTTCGCAGTCTTTCATTTGGACAGAATTTCTAGTTAATCCCTTTCAAAAATAAGCACTAGACTCTTTAGTCTAAAATATCGCCCAGTAGGAAACAACCGATTGGAGGTAACAGGGCCGTTGGTGTGTCTTCCATCGAGACGATCGGATAACTTGATCACTATTTGCAATCGGAAAGTGGGTGGTCGTTCGGATAATATAATTTAGTCGCGTCCTGTATGAAGTCATTGTAACGGTAGTGAACATGGTTATCTCATGAAGCCATGACCAGAATTTTAATCCCGGTAATGACAAGGGACATACACTACTGACGTGTGAAACTCGAGGTTAGTGCCTCCTTTCGGAATATAAATCGTTTGACAGACATTTCGGATTGCGCAGTCCTGACCGGCTGCACAATCTGGACCACAAGGTCTGCGCTGGTCCAATGTCCGTATAGCTTTCTTCTGGACGCAGATAGTGTTTTGCAGGTGGAAAGTGATGAATTAAAACAGTGTTTAATGTTGATATTTCTACTTCAGAAAACCCATATAAATTTACTCATATCGTAATGAGTTGTGAGAACCAGCTGTTGACTCATAATTTTGTTTCGAAGTTGTCTCGAACATGCTTCGTTCAAACCGCTGTATAACAAGACAGAATGATATGGACATAATCGTCCAAACAATCTACAGCCCATTGTTTATCTTATTCATCCCTCACTATAGCTTTTTAACATGATCTACTGAACTACCGTGGCTTTAATCACTCACCTTTTCCGTTGAATTCGAGAAAAAAGTGAAGCTGACATTGCATTCGAAATTCTTCTTCGTTGACGTGTCCTCGCGTTGGCTAACTGCGGACATTGAACAACGCTGTGCTGCATTCACATGTTACATTCTTTTCTGCCCAAGTAGAAGACACTCGCAATTTGAAAGTTTTCGCTGAATATTCAATGTTTTTCACATCATTATTCAAGACTGGGAGCCGATCAAATAAAAGGTGTTTGGTTCTAACAGAGTATGATTGAAAACGTCGTAGAAGTTGATGGTTATCAGTCCTTCTGACCTGATTGTTCAATCAAATTCTACAACCGCGGTGGTGCGAAAATTGCGTACACCAATAATTCATCGTGCATGTCTGCTGATGGAACGTTTCCAACCATCCGAAGTGTGTGTTCTGTTTGGCTACTGCATATGAACTTGACGTTATTTACTACTACACTATCCTTGTTTGCATCCGTGATCATATGACACCTAAGTGTATCTGGTAGACAATGCTTCACGATCTCTTTCTAGCTACCCAGGTGACGGATGTTTGATCCTCATTGCATGTATTCCCTAATGACTTCAATCGGTTAGACACAAGCTTTCTCGAACCCATTAGTTTCTCTCAGGTTGTATATCTTCCAAACTTTCACTTTCATTTCCATTGTTTGTTTGTAAAGTGAAAGCGCCTTGATGTTGTATGTTTGAATATAGACGTAGCTATTTTTTTAGTAATTTGGTCCCTTCTCGTCCTCTTCTTTTTCTTTCTCCCTGTTCCTATAGAGGGTTTGCTTTTTTCTTCATGGCTGTGTAACAGTTAAGCATCATTGTGAACCACTGATATACTGACGTCTATGATGATGATGATAATGATGAATTTCCAACCCCAAAAGATGTACCACACGATCATGTGTTGTTTAATGGCAGCAATCTCTCGTGCTTTTTTCAGAATGACGTGTTAGGTGGTGATAACTGTTGTAAAAAAAACTGAACATCAGAAAATGGGTCGATGTTATGAAACTAATTGCGTTGTTGGTAATGTCATCCAAGTAACCAATCAAACCTCAGTGATACGCTAGCAAAGTTTATCCGATTAATGTGTTCTTGCGCGTTCACATTTACTAGGAGAATATAATTCTCAATCAAACGACCGTTTTGATGTGTGCTGTCTATTATG
>JTDE01000129.1:291161-311742 GCA_014338405.1 Paragonimus skrjabini miyazakii
AATAATCAGAAGACACAGATTACGATATGTTCGTTTACCGTGGGCTTAGCCGTCATTATCAATCACGATCCAGCCTGATTCGTACTTATAATCGTTTCATTCAAGTCTCGTTAGTTTTGTTTTCTTGCTAGTCACACGTTTACAATTGACGAGAGTGTGCGAAATGAATTCATACCGTAATCTGTCTTCTGACTATTTTATCCAAGTCTGTTATATCTGTTTTTCCTTCGTATCGTCCCACGACCGCCGTCGTTTTTAGCTCATCTGTCCTCCTGTTCCAGAAACCTGGCTATCGTCACCTTCTATTTTTTCTCAGCTGTGTCAGTGCATTGTTTGCCAAAGGTTTCGTTGGTCCTCTTTTTTTCTTTTGGTCCAATTTCAATTTTTCCCCATTCCTTATGCTATCTAGTGTGTAATGATATGGACTCATATACTGAACTGCTTCTGCCTTATATTTCCATCATCCTTCTTCGCAGTTCAGGTCGTAGCATTGAACTCTATATATTTTTTTGTTTGTGAGACGCAAGGGTTTCAGTTTCCTACTAGCCTACCCTCTGGATAGACAGCACTGGCAAACCTGACAAAAATATCTCCACGTACAAGTCCCCTGGTCTCATTCTTCCGACCACACAATGAATACGTGATGTGTGAGTGCAGCTAGAAGCGGAGCAACATAATTCGCTCATTTTGATTGTTGTGCACAGACGTCCTTTGCCTTTGATCACTGTGGTAGGTTAATCCGAAACAGATGTCACAAGCTGTGTAGGAGCCATTTGGGTAAACTTTCTCAGTGAGAATTACCGTAAGACTGTTTAGACTTGGGATTTTGTTTATGGGTCCACGACTGTAGGACGATCAGTATGCGTGCTAGTACAATTGAACAGAATGATTAGGCACAAACACTGACTGAAATATCCTATTAAACGCCCACAAATTCTGGCTCGCCTTCAGTGAAATGAGAGTATCGGTTCCCAGAAGCGGTCAGTTAGTGAATGGTTACAATCTCACAGGAGGCAAGCTGTGACGTTACCCTAGTTAATTTCGGTCTGTAGATAGATGTAGTGACAATTTCTTCCAGTAATTCCTTGATTAGTAACCGGAACGGCTAAACTGCCGTGCACGGTTAATCGAAACAAATCAAGAGTTGATTGTTTCGACTGTTGAATGATCAGGGTGGAAGATATAGACAAGACAAGAAAGGTTCACTTGAATATGTTGTACCTTAGTATCGGGGAAGAATCCAATTCCTCGAAAAATACCGTTTTATTTGCTGTGAAAAGGCTTGACTCATTACCGCTTGAAGTGATCTTCATAGTCGGCACAGTCGTGTGCCACTCAGCCCTTCACGGTTTGGTTCAAAAAGACAATATCACATGCTTGGACTCGTGTTTTATAGAAGTTAGAGGATAGGAAATATGTTAACTATTTTGTAGTTCTAAATTGTCAAAATCGAAAGCATGTGAAAATATTCACTACTAGTAGAATAACAGTGATTCTTAACTACTCAAAACGACCGAAAACGGTCATTTTGTTCACTTACACATTAATCGGGATACTATGAAAAGTGTTAGTATCTGTGCCTATTTTACGGTGAATTGGTTCATTTTGTTTATGGTTCACATCGAGACTGTTGGATCGCCTGTAAAATCATATATCTCATTCTGCCCATCAGGATTTTCGCTATAACATCCACCATGTCACTGATGGGTGGGTTGCGCCAAACTGTTTACAAATTACTTTGTTCGCCATCACAAGAACCTACGATAATTTTCTCTTCGTAATATCAATACCTCATCACGCAATTGATATATAAAGTCGTTCACGTGAGCTGTCAACAGGGGGGGAAACGAAAACAAAGTCGTTTATTCAGGCTGAATGAGTGAATGCGTAACATTTTGGGTTGACCGTGATATGACCTTAAGGTTATGAGATTTTATAAAAGGAAGACCAAAAAATCCTACACTCCTGGGACGGGGTTTCATGTCAGCTAGGACAATGACGATTTCTGTATGTATGATGCCTGTAGCATGGCTCACACAGACTTGTCGAAGACAGACAGAACATTGTGGGAGAAGTCCAAACTAACTAAAACTGGTGGTTAGTTCGATTCTTCAGCAGGTATCGTTCAGAAAATATTCGTTGGACAAAGCCGTTGAAGGATATGCATCCAGTGGTCGGTTTCACTTGTGATTTATTTGGCTGGTCCATTATAAGCTACCGGTTGGCACATTTTCATATTCACTCCACCACTCCCAATGCCCACCCTTAGTTCGACCAGCCACTGTATTAGAATGCGACAGATTACGACTAGTCTGTCCTCAGTCGTAATCTACAGTTTTCACTGTAACTAGCAGATCCCTACGTCACTCACAGAAGACGGTTCATCCCTCCCACGGCGTGCTTAGATCACCCCGACCTAGAATGGACTCGTGATGGTCTGTCGCCCACCCTGGGTGCTAATTTCCCCGTCTGGAAGACCGCCATCGATCGATTATTCTGAGTGTTTTAACATTGCCTTCAGCTATCAAGGCAGCCGACAGACTCTTGCTCGGATGGCTACTATTCTACCGGCCGGGATATGGTCTGCCCGATTCACCCATCAGTTTGCAGGACAACAACGCCGGCCGAGGTCTATGCTAGCTTGAGTGGATCGTTGATGTACTCACAGACGGACGACCGGTTAGCTAGCAGTTTTCTGCATGTGCAGAATATGCAACATGAACAAACCCATGCCTTCAGTGCCCACTGGTTCGTGATAACCTGTGCCGCCGTCAGCCTGACAACTGGGCACAGGCGGACCAACTTGGTTTACTCACTGCACTCAGCAGATCTGTCTTCTCACGTCGTAAGAGCCAGTAAATCTGTCTGTCACCGTATCCGTGTGCGATTTTGTTCGCCGCTGAAACCCTGGAGAACCCTCTTGAGGCATTTAAAATTGACATCTAGATGCAAACTTTTTGTCGGGAAATTTTAAAATGAAAAAGGTTTAGAAAGTTTGGACATCTGAACGGAGGTCACCTGTTGGACAATATGCTTTAATGATCGTAATACAGACCTATAAAGGACCATCATCATTTGGTGTTATTATGGCAAGTGATTTTTGGATTGAAGGTTTTGAGTTATGTTCGCTTGAATTTCGAGAACTCTGTGGTGAATTAAACAATATATATTATTATGTAGCACGAGATTCATAGAGTATTACGTTTATATTAACGGCTTATGGTGGGTGACGAGGTTTTACAGACAGCCTTAGAATCTTCAAAATCAAAGCTTCCTCATAACAACTCTCTCCGTAAGCATTTACCAACTACTGGATAAAATTCAGGCTGAACATCGCTCACATTTGGTCGCAGGCTTCGCATTCAGCTAGACTTTCTAGCCAGTCTGCTTTGAAAAGAAGCACTAGACTCGAGTTTCGTACCTGAGAGACAGAGAGAGCTGAGATCGAATGTGAGTGATGTTCAATTCGAAATTAACCAAATCCCCGATTACCGTTCACTAATACTGAACAGATCATCCGCCTGAGTGGGTTAGTTACTAGTCTATGGATCGTTTTGAGACGTCATTGGATTATTATTTGTTCAAAATATTTGGTCAAAACTTTGCTGAATTGCTGATATCCACGGAAATCCACAAGAGTGGTGCAGCAAACTGCTTTGAACGGGTGCCCTACTAATTATCAGACAAGGAAAACGAACCTGCCGGGTGCTGGTGATTTTGGTTGCCAGCCTGAAGCTAATTTACAAGTTCCTGAACTCATTTTGCCTGCTCTGGCCATCGTAAGCAGTAGTTCAAATGGATATTCACTATGGAGACCTCATCTATTCATGATCACCGGAGGTCAACAATATCGTAAATATTATAGGTTCTCCTCAGTTGTCGAACACCTACTCGAAGGTTGAAGTGCTTTCACGGCGTCGAAGCCACAATAGGATATCACATCTCTCACCTGCGGCCTGAGGTGTTTCAAGTGGGAAACATTCAGATTGTCACTGAGCCTTATTTCGCAGGAGGAACAAAAAACATCACGTAGATCTATTTGTGTCTACGTTAGTCAAATTAACAGCCTCCTTAGCGGACGCGATTACAGAAACCAGATAGGAAGAACAGATAGCGAAAGGTAGAAGTTGCGGATTGTTATCATATCTCACCATGAAGGTTCAATGTTTGTAAAAGAAGACGCTTTTGAACGCACGCCGGTGGTTATAGCCTCCTGATAGATGTTAGCTGTTGTCTCATACAAGTTCACGCATTTAAAATAAAGTATGAGCTCGTAGTTTGTTACTCAGAAATGCACATCCTTATCCCAGCTAAGATTTGCATGCCAGTGCACATGCTTGTGAGGTGAGCCTATTGACCATTTCACCATCAAGCAAACGTTGGGCGTGAACAAATTACCACATTTCAACCTTCCTGAGTTGAGGGTGGGAATTACGACTACAGCTCACAATAACAGTTTGCAGTTGGCTTTGAGTTGAGATAATGTTTTTGTCTAGTAACAGCACTGGTACACAATGTAAATTCAAACAACCTGACTGAACTAGGGTTCGAATAGCCCCATGAGTTCATTAGAAGTGAAAAGGTGTTTTGGCGAACAGTCTGTTTTCGGTTATTCATCATCGGGCCAATTACATAACATTTTATATCATCATGGTTGTCAAGCGAGCAAAGTCAAAGGCAATTAGTCATGCAATTACATCACGCAGCTGTAAATTGGAGGGCAATTAGGTGGCCTGAGTCAACAAGGTGCGCCAGAATTGCACTCGAAATCGACTTCATCTGGCCCTTAGTCAGCCATGTGGGGTGGTGCTCACGTATCCTCTGAGAAAGACGCCTGGTTGTGCGACCGACGTAACCTGCTCCACAGGAGCATGTGAAAGAGTAAACACAAAATGAGGTTACACACTTAGGCAACATATCTTTGAGTTGTACGTGAACTACCGAGTCGGATCTGAACGAGATTCGCAGTTGTGCCGCGCTGTAGGTCTTTTCAATTGCGTTACTTATTCTGCGAGTCACCAGTTCAGCCAACGCCTCGCCTTTGTAGTCTAGCGTCATATAAACCAACTTCTTTTCCGGTTCTGTCTTTTCGGTTCTGTCAGTTTCATATGTCCACCTGATTGCCCTCCAATTTACAACTGCGTGATGTAATTGCATGACTAATTGCCTTTGACTTTGCTCGCTTGACAACCATGATGATATAAAATGTTATGTAATTGGCCCGATGATGAATAACCGAAAACAGACTGTTCGCCAAAACACCTTTTCACTTCCAATGAACTAGGGTTGAAGGCTAATGCTACGATAAGTCTCGATTTCTCTTTACTGGGTTCGACTTACAGCCTGCATACAATTGTAAGGCTAGTGAAACCAGAAAAGACGGAAACTGTTAAGAGTCACTTTGTAATTTCTACTGAAGGAATATATTTTTTGATGAATGTCTTACCTGATACTACTTACCACTGTTTCACATGGAACTCAGAAGGCACTGATCTGAGGTGTCATTTCTGGCATAGATCGTCAAACGAAACTTTCAATTATCAACGAAAACGTCCTTATCATCTGATAGCGCATAATAAACGGTTTGCTTGACTGCTTTGAAAAACGGCACAGTAACTTATTCATCTGGCACTAATAGGGATACTTATCAGTTATTACTTACCTATTCGATTAACTTTGATAGTAGTTCTAAAGCAAATTATTCTTAAACGAAACGAAAACTGAAGATTGACTAACTTCCTGGACATACATGAGAATGCAGTATAAACCACTCTCGCTAATTTTTCGTTACATTGCTGTCGATCGACATCGCTTAATGTCTTGTATTTTTTAATGTAATAATAGGTCCAGCGACACAAGAACCCGTACGATTCAAAAGTGTACACAGTACTCCAAAACAACGATCTGTGGAAACCACAATTTATCCCGGGTTCGCACCAGTTTAAACGTGACTAAGATTCGCCCAACAGATGCTGGTCACTGTTCTCGTGTGCACTGTGCTGACTCAATTTATCAGGTGTGCTCTTGAGAATCGTCTTATTTGACTGGCTATTAACTGTTATGTTAACGTGATGTCAATCTATGTCTAGGATTGAATACACATGACCTTAATGTAGATGAACCAGGTCGTTCAGTGTGGATGATCAATCTGGTCAGTTGATGTTGAGTGTTTGCAATACAATGCTCCCACTTGACTGGCCTCTGCTACGGTTGCATAGCTTCGGTTCAGAAAGCGGTGTTCGATTCCAACCCGTTTTGCTAAATGACCACTACTAAACTTGTAGTTGTGTGACTAACACAATTGTATCGGGAACTTAAGTCCAATTGCAGAGAGTTAAAGTTTGCTGCACATATGACTATGATTGAAAGACGACAAAGTCACCTCAGGTTGCCTGATTTCTAGATTTTTGATAGAGTGGTGAGACCCCGTATAAACTTTTCTTTGACGTGAGGTAAGAATGAACCTTAATCTGGATGGACTACTACAGTCCGTTGTATAAAAACCTATATCGACCATGTGTTTTTTCAGTCTGGACATGAACAAGGTTTCGTGTGCAATTCTAATCGCGTGCGCACACACTACGAACTTTCACCTGAAAAAGATGGGCATCTGTTCATGTTTAAGGTAGAATTAAGACAGAAGAAATAACGTGGAGGACAACTGTTTTTGATAATTCATCATCAGAACAATACAATTAGGAATATGTTCAATGAAATCGTAAGTTTGTAAGCAAGACAATGTGGTCTAGCAGAATGCTATTGGATCACGTACAGCATCACAACACATCCGAGCATCCATAGGCTAGTCCCTCAGCAGTGTTAATGATGGATGGTTTGGAGTTCCACCCGCCATTACATCACAGAATTATCGGCTGAAGTTTAGATGAGCACGCAGACCGATAGTGGAAACTTTAGCCACGGCAACTACAGGGCTTGCACGAATTTTTTGTGTGAACACAGAAACCGGATTACGGGAGTCTGTCTTTCAGGCTCAAAATCAGCAAGAGGATGTGGTCAACCAACTGCATCTGACAAAGTCGACAACTGAGTGTCTTTGATGCAGTATCACTCTTAAGAGATAAGCGAATGTAAACAACTTTCTTATCCATTGTGGTAATCGGACTCCGTGGTTTAGTCACAGTCATGTTTCGGGGTATAAAACGATCCGGATAGCCATTTTCTCTCAACTCGTTGGCGACTGTCTCTAGTTCCCGGTCTATCGTGTCTGCAGAGCAAATTTTCATTGCCGTATTGATCAGGCGGCGGACGAGATTTCGTTTTTGCTTTAAAAGCACAACTAATAAAATCTGCACGTTCTCCGATCGCTGTTGCTCTACAGTTAACGGTGCGTTATAAACCACCATCTAGCAGCGTAGTCAAGTACAAATCTAGAAAATGAAACAAGTTTTCCGATTCCGTTTCAGTATTAAATCGGTTGGCGGACTGCACTTGACTGAATGAGTGCACGACACAAGGTAAATTTCAACTGAACGAAAATATTGTCTACGTACCATCGATAAAAGCACAAACTGCTAATAGGCTGACTTAGTTGGTGACGTTCAAGTTTGTCAATGAAAATATCCGCTAGTAGTGGGTCCAATGGGGACTCCATTGCAATACCATCAGTCTGACGATAAAATTCGTCGTTAAATTTAAACCGAATGTTGAGATAACGTCGCAGAAGCTGTTCTTTCAACATAGATGTTACGTCTACACTACGTACTGAAGTGGGAAATGAAGTTATGAAGGAGGAACCTTGTGTATGCTGGCTGAGCCAGCATGAAAGTGCCTTACATTTAACAATGAATAGAGTTTACATCGAACGGATAGATCAACCAATAACAAGCCAAAGAGAGAAGGACAAAGCATGTCTGGGCACGCTTGCCAGAGTGCATATGTGACCTTTGCAACCGGCAATTGTGAAACGGGAAGGTTCATATGAGTGAGTGGTTGTGTGCATGCATGTGGACATGAGGACGATGGTGCAATCGTGTGGATCTGCTTCTGATGATTTTGATATTGTCACTGGCGTGAAGCAGGGTTGTGTCTTAGCCCCATCCCTATTCAGTTTATATTTGACTGTCATGTTAACAGTTGCTTTCCAGGACTCTTGGGAAGACGGCGTTGAGGTAGAGCATCGGACGGATGGGCGCCTACTGAATATTCGACATTTCGGTGCCCCAACCCGGTTACATACCTAAATGATGCGCATGCTTCTGTTCGCAGATGACAGCGCGCTGCTGGCACAAAGCGGAGAAGAACTGCAACGCCTGGCGATGGCCTTCAGGTCCGCGGCATCCAAGTTTGGATTAGATGTCAACACAGATAAGACAGTTTCTTTCTCTCAGCCTTCTCCGTGCGGAGATGATGTCTGTGCACCTTCACCTCAAATCCATGTTAACGGAGATGTTGTCAGTAGCTGCACGAATTTCTGCTACTTAGGTAGCAAGTTGTCCACATATCTGTCCGCGGACCGCGAGTTAGGGGCTCGTGTGTAAAAAGCTAGTGTTGCTATTGGACGTCTTGAAGGACGTATCTGGAAGAATCACAGCCTGAAAATGGCCATTAAGCAGTGTGTCTACAGCCCAATGGTGCTGTTTATACTACTGTACGGCAGTGAAACGTAGACATTGTATCAGCGAAATGTGCGCTATCTGAGCCGCTTTCATTTGCAATGTCTAAGACGCATCTTGGATGTTCGGTGGTCGGACATGGTTCCGAACATTGAGGTATTGCGGGGAGCTGAAATGAACGGGATGGAAGCCCTGCTGATGTTGAATCAGCTTCGTCGATTGGGTCACTTCTGTCTGATGGGCGATGACCGTATTCCGAAGCAGGTGTCACGTGGACAACTGAGATCAGGTAAGCGAAATCCTGGTGGTCAAAATCGGAGATATCAGGATGCTGTTCAGGTAAGTCTTTCACGTTGCAAAACTGGTTTTAGATGTTGGGAAGACTTAGCGTTGGACCAGACGGTCTGAAGGAATACGATTCGGTCGGGCATCCGTGAGTTCAACGAGCAATTTTTGCGCAGCCGAGAACGAAAGCGCTCGGTACGCAAGGGAACCATCGGTGCCATAGGTCGTGATGACATGACTATATGGCGTTGCGGTGTGTGCGGCCGCGAGTGCGTTGGCCGGTTGGGATTAGCTGGTGACCAGCGTACTCACAGTGCACCGTTGGCGAAGATATGACGAGTACGTTATGCTGACGTAGGTCCTATCGGTATATCCATTCCATTTTTATAAATGATTGCATCGACCAAGACCACGATCGTTGGGCGATTAATCCGCCCTTTTTTTAGAAACTCGGGTATCTGCGGTCTTCCACCTATTCTTATCTTCAGCTTTGTTGGTGTATTGAATGATGAATCGTTTGCCTGATCTTTTCGTAGTCCAACTCTGGTTCTTGTTTTTCAACGTTATCTTTTCTAGAATTCACAAATATGCACAGGTATACTGAAATGATTCTTGTATCACATTTTACATATCTTTTTTGTCAGCTTAGATCTTGTTATTGCAGTCTCTCTCTGTTTATTTTTCGAGAGATAAGGGTTCCCTTTTCGTGCTAGCCATTCAATTGGCTAACCAGCATTGGCCGGCTGGACACAAAGGCCTCACTCACACACCTACTGGTCTTATTCCTTCGGGTTTACACCGGATACGTGGTGTGTGAGTGGAACCGTAAGTGGTGCAGGGCAAGCCACTTACGGTGATAGTTTGAAGCGCAGGCGCCCTTCGGCTTCGATCACTGTGACAGGCTAATCCGTTTCAGACGCCACCAATCAAACACATGCAGGCACGTATCATAGGTGGACCGCACAATAGGTGTCAGTTTACTGAACCGTGTTCGATTGGTTGATACATTCACAAATGGAATTAACAGTGTGAAGCAGAGAGACATTTGTGAATAATGAGTAAACGTCTAGCGATCACATGTACTATCCGTATTACTGTTCTCTACGTCATTAACAAAACTGGACGTGTCTCGTTGATTTTATGGACACAGTTACCAGCGAATAGTTTGAAGTGTTCTGCTAACCACTTTGCTGTTGACTGGTACGAGGAACTGCACATATCAAAAATAAGTCGCAAAGGATTATTTGGCTTGTGGATCTTGGGTAGCCCGTATAAACGAGGGATGATAAGACCAATCTGTTTAAGTCGTTAGAACCGTGTCTGTTATTAATCATTGTTGCAAAAGTCGCCTGAAACTGTCTGTATTCCAGAATTATGTTGGCACTTCAGCCTTCATTTAATGGTTTTTACATATACTCTTTATTCGTCGCACGACAAAAGAAGCCTGCACAGTATGTGACACAAGAATCTGAGCCTTGGTTTCTAGCCGAGATTGTCCTCTGCCTCAAGTCAGTCACCGATAACGTTCAAATGCATTGCCCAGTGTTGGTAAAAATGTACTTAACTTTTTCTTGTCACACCAAAATATTTCTATACTGCCGCCTCACATAGAAAGTTGTTTCTTTCCCGTCACTAATGAATACATCCTTTAGCTGATAAAACAAAATGATAGATTACCAGGCAATAATGGTTATTCACACCGCTTATTCATGGGTCGTGGGTTTTAGTCTCTGGCGTGTGTAGAGCTGGTGATAACCAACTACGTCGAAGCAGCTGTCTGCCACATCGTTGTCAGGCACTGGGACCAAGTGTCTGCAAAATCCCTGCTCATCTCCTTCTGACGTTGTAGTGGATGCAAGCTCCTTAGCAGATCAACCACAAAACGGCTGATCAATTTCAGCCTGTGAGAAGAAGGAAGCATAAAGGCGAAGAAAAGTAACTTCTACAATCCCAGTCAAGAGGTTGAACGCATCCATTGAGCGTAATGCGGAAGCATCTAGAAAGATATCTGAAGACAACCAGATAACTCGGCTGCTATAACGCTTGAGTAAAACGCTAATAGTTCAGTCGCAATTGTTTTTGTTACCTGAAGTGAAGACCATCGAGAAATACCGAGAAATAATATACAACTTCGCAGCTGTCCAACCATCTACTGTAAGTTCAAGAGAAACTTCTGAAATGCTTGAATATCCTTTGTCGTGTAAAGCCTGCTAGCCTAGCTCGGATCACGTAAACGGTGGCCGGATGTAAGCAGCCGATTTATATGCAAATCTTTATTAATAACTCAGCGTTTTTTAAGTTCTTTCAACCATTAACCACCATAAAAAGTTTTCAAACCACAAACCTTGGTTTTTGGTCGTTCTTGTCACGGCTGACCAGCGTTTATTTTCCAGTAGACTCACATCGAACTTGATCATTCACACATGGTATTCGTCCGGTATCGTTGGCCGAAGACTCGAAGAAAATAGGCCTGATGAAGACGATGTTGCTTTCCCTTGTCAATAAGTTCCTGTGCTGGACGAGCGCGTTTGGTATTCTGAACAAGGACGAAGGTAGTCGTTTTGATGTTGTGATAAACTAATCGCTCAGCTCATGAACGTTGGAGTGGGAATTATGTACAACGTTGGCGGCAACCTCTTTTCTTACTGAATAACCACCGGTTGAATTTGAAGGAAGCTGATCAGAACTGACAGCCACACGTTGAAAGCGACCGGTACGAATTGAATTACAACACAAGAACTCGCAACACATGGAATTCATTTATTTGTATTTGACCTTGGGAGTGATGAACAGCAAAAATCAGTCTGATCGTTTGTATGGATATCTCTACTGTGACACTTTAAATAAGTCATTTTTGAGAAATGTGAGCACTGTTTTTCGAACCGTTGTTTGTCACGTTGAAAACTGCCTTGTGTTAAGTGAATGACACATACTGTGACATACAGTAACTTCAAGTTATACGGATGCCTACAACGTTCATAGAAAACCACTCTGTTATCGCATCCGATAGGAACAACAGAAATAACTAAACTACAGCGTCGTTATAAAGGTTGAAGTCGCAACCAGAAAACCACTATTGTGGAGCAGTTGTCCAATTGTGAAATTTCTCCTCAGTGTACGGCTGGATTTTGTTCGTCATAACACTGCTCACTGTAAAGGATAAATTAATCATCTGTCGCACGTTTACGTCCGTTATAACAAAATGTACCACAACACCACAGCCTAAAATCCTGTGCAATAACTATCTGTTCATTTGGTTAGGCTAGGTGTGATTAGAAAGATATGCGATGTTACACAGTGGCTATAGGTGATTGAATTCAGCAAAATAAATGATGGTACCTGAATGTTCAAGCCTACCGCTTATGATTAGGAAGGTGAATTATCTCCTGTGGTTGCTTCTAAATTGTACAACCAATGTGCACATCTTCTGTTTGAAAAGTGGCCCCACTTATACATTTGTGTAGTGGATACAAAGTGGATTACGTAGCATACAACCCAGCAGACAAATATTATTGATAGTTTGTTGTTCGTACTTTAGTTCATACCTAGTGAAACTGGTCTCAAAACAGGCCACATTCTTAAGAGATTGTTTGTTGTGAACCACACATAATGGATGTGGTGAAATACATGTCAGGCAAAATGGCGTTGCATAAAGACAAGCCCAAAATTAGTTGGGTATTTAATGAACTGCTTGACACGTTCCTAATTAGAAACTGACTACCATTGCACTGGTTTTCTGGTTCAACTGGTTTTCTTACTACGGAACTGAACTCGATTTTAACATGCCGATCTTAAAGGAACGGCTTATAGTGCAACAATTTTCATCAAGCCGAGATGGTCTCTTCCATTTTTGTGTTCACAAAGTGCAGTGGGATAGGTTCAACATCACAAGAAGTACATCTAATACTTATGATCATTTTTGTCCGAGTATTCTAATATCATCGTGTATCTGTGTCTTACGTTGATCATTTATATTTGCCTCAGTTGCCCGTTATTTTTTGGCCCCAGACAAGCTACGAATGAATTGCAGGATGTTAAAGAATCTGATCAGTACATCACAGATCCCTTCTCCTAGCTATGGTTGTCGATCTGACTTCAAGTGTTCAGCTGAACAAATCAAAACATATCTTGCTGTGAGAAAAATATACTCAATGTGACACCTCAACACATCGCTTGTTTTGGGAAACCAGGTCCGCTTGTTGCCAAACCAAGACCCATTATCTTACAGTTTCACAGACAAATCCGGGTTGTATGTCACAAGCGAAATGGTGCATCCCAATTCGCACTCTGCTTACTAAAGGGCGACGTTGAAATGTCTAAGGAAAGCACATTGAACGACCTAGAAACGAACAACGTCTCAACCGACACTGTACATTTGTTGCGGGAGTGCTGGTGATGTGAATTGGGATGGTGGAGACTGCGTTACTTTGCTCGGTCAGAAAATGTGCAAGCAGTACGTACAAACAAGACAGGGTGAAAATAATTGAAAGTAACACAATCAACTCGTTTGCGACTATTCTGTTCGATCATGACGGTTATGAGTTCAGCTGTCAAACGTTCCCTCTTGGCCGTAGGACCAATGGATTAGTTAATTAGGAAGCCAACTGAGAAACGCAGCTCACACATAAACACATTTCCAGCTTCAAGTCACACTAACTGGACTGTCAATTATCCTGGTAACAAAAAATGAAGCGGCAAAAGGTCAAAAAAGGATTGCCGTTATCATTTGAAGGTCTAAAAAATTATGTAGCTGCAACTCAACTGAAACGTTCCGATCATCGATTGCAGTTGACAGAACGTTCACCGTATCCCTTATGGAAACGGTTGAACAAAGAAGCATTATTCATAAGCAAAATTAGCGGAGCTTTTAGATATGATAGTTCGGTGATGCTTAAGATAAGGACCAGTGACACAGTGGTCAACCTAGGTGACTCACCCGAGCGTGAACCGTGGTTCAAGTATATGTATTACTGGCAAGCTTTTACAACGTTTGCTTTCGGAATGGGCTGGCTAAAAAGTATACCTGAACTAGGAAGTTCTGGTCACTTGTGAATAAAATACAATCTGTATAAACCGTTAAAATATTCTTGTTGATGCAAGTACAGCAATTACTGTTATGAAACCGTAAGAGGTGTTTCTAGGCATTAATGTAGGCTGACCTGACATCCAAGGTTAGCATAGTTTACATCTCAAACGTACTGAACTCAGCAAGCAACACTGACAGAATTCTTCAGCTGAAAGTTATTGACATGAATTGCTAAGCCACTGACTCCTGCTAGTTGGTTTTTTACCCTCGTGTTCTGACGATCAAAGTTTACTACTTTTGGGATTCATTGTCCCCTGGCGTCTTTTTGGTGTACGTCACACTAATGACTCATCAACCGTTTTACAAAAAATATGTTGAATAGTCAGTCTCTTGTGTTTCCGTAATACATCTTATGTAACATCAATCCGCTATTAAACATTCTATCATAAACACTTACTCAGAGAATGAACAAATAAAGCAATCTGAGCATATCTAAACGTCCATGATATGGTGACTACGCCAAGTATACTTTGTTTGAACTACAGAAAACGTATAAAGGTTTGAGTGTTGCGATCAATGCAAAGATGAATTCGAATAACGGGTAAACTGATATTTCCTGTTTTCAAGTTGACACTTTGATGTCAAGTACAACTACTTTACTTCAGTTTGAAAGTTTATCCTCAGTTAGGTGTTCAACCAAGGCTAACAAGGAGCCATTTATAAGCATTTAGTCAGTGGTTCACTTGTTTGTGGCAGTGTATGACAGATCTTCTGTAAGAAGTATTCACATAAGTTAAAACTTGCCCACATGAGAATGTCTTTGTTTCATACTACATAACATTAGTTCGCATTTTTGTCAAAATGGATTACCAGATTGAATACTAGCATCAAAATAACAGGATCAAACGATTCAAACATGAGAAACTAGGAATTTGAAATCTAAGTCTGGTCGTGGTAAGAACTGATGAACCATAATGGACTCGACTGGATGAAGTAAAAATTTCTGAAGCACGTACACGGTATCAGAATGACAATATGCAGACAAAACCGTTCGTAGTAACAAACAAGCAAAGTTGGCTGAACATTCCCAGGATTTATTAACCCCTTGCCATTTGTTCTCAACACTCAAAATCAGCTGATAACAATCTACTTCAAATAATCTATAATTAGCCACAGTGTTGTATGTTCTTCCAATAAATCAAAAATAGCCACCTTAGACTCTCTGAAAATGTCGTGTCTCCACTCCCTTCAGCTAATCCCAACGATGCTGAGTAGAACTGACATTCAGTGCTCTGCGAGGTGACGTTGAAGATACGATGAAATTCGACCAACCAGTGGTGATTAGCAAGGTAGTTTTAATCCCAAAACACGCAGCTGTGTATGTTTGAGACTACAAAGAATGCTTGCAGGGCACAGCTGTTTAAGAATAACAAAACCATTCAACACAGTAAACAATATACCGTGTCATGTGATTCCGTTTGAAGCATTTCACAACTCGTGGATGCTAGTAAACGTTTTCGACTAACAAAAGACACTAGGATTTCGAGATCGATCAGTTTCGTTTGGTGTTCTGTTGAACATGAGTTATTATTGACTAACGTAATCAGCTATGCGTTGGTCTATACACTCACTGTGTTCTGTAACTTGACCGTGCCGGTTTGTTGTAATAACTCTTATGGATAGTTTGCAATTTGACATTTGGCCCTCAACCAAAAAATATCTGACGCGGTAACAACATAGCAGTAAACATTTAAACGATTAAGTACTGTTTCGTAATTCTTAGCCTGCTTTTCCCACCCAATCAAGTGTAAGCGTATACATGATCCGAAGAACTGCTAATTGCACCACAAAACTGATCAACTCATAATGAAATACATTTCATTATTTATTTGCCGGCAGGTGACGCGGCACAACACTTTATATCCTGACCCTCAGAAAGACGGCCAGCGTGAATTCATGGCGTGGTGAACTGCTTTCATTCGGACCAGTGCGACAGCGTCAAATAACGCACTCTGTTAATCCCAAACGATGTTATGTACTACCCGTGGCCAGGAAATTGACGACTCCGGATAGTGACATGGAGTTGGCTGGTTTGAATGTCAATCTGGCTAGTCCTACGTGATTGATCAAACTGGGGGCACTAAATAGATCGTGGACGTAGGTTAACCGACAGCGATGAATAGTATGTATGTTTGTGTATCTACCGTAAGAGTTGCATCGGAACAACTGTCCGAAACTGATGGTTGATAAACTGAGTTTGAGTTCGGTTGATCGGTTATCATGATATAGTGAAGAGCATGTTCACGAAATGTATCACCTTTGAAACGAAACTGTCCTCAACCGACTAGAAACCCGACTAATTCTACCCAAAGAAAAGTCACTCAGCGTGTGAGTATTTAAGTGTTGGACAGGCAATATTAGAAAGAAAGTTTAGCTCTAGTAGCTTTCATTCTGAGACGAGTGTACTGACCGCGGATCTGCGTGCTGTTTGAGAGAACGTCATCAAACAATACTACCTTTAAGTGGGGGTTTCAAATTGTTTCAGTTTAGTGGGGGGGCGAGCAGATAAACATGTCGCTAACTTTAGCCAATAATCACGAAATCAAGACAACTCACCCAATGCCACACATCACTTATGAACCTCAAACAGAATGTTGCGGCAGTCTTATCGAAAACGGTCACTAGCTTGGTATATCTAAATAACATCTTATATATGTTGACGACTGTACGATATTGAAATAACACATGACAAAACATCACGAAACTGAACTTCTTCATCTGATGAAACTTTAAAAAAAACACAAATCCATTCATCCTTTTCCTTATCATTCCAACTTACCCAAATGTATGGTTATCAACTACTGACACCTGAAAGCAGAAGTCTATTTGCAGCGGACTGAGTGGTCCGAGTTTAACTATCACGGTCGCTTGACAGCTCAACGTGTGAATAAGTTGGTATGTAATTAACGTATTACTATTACTTTTCCTTATAGCCACTACCTACAAAAATGCAGCTTCCAATCCGCCTAGCAATTTACTACAAGAAAACTATTTATAGATGTTGCCGTTTGAAGCAGTAGGCGATGTTATTCTCAGAGGCTATACTGGGAAAAGTTACATAATAGTTTTGAAGATTAAACATGGAAAAACTTAACAGTGAGGATGATGCCGAGTAGCTAGTAAAACACTTCTAACTTCCTTTAGCTTATTGTTGAGCTAGGCCGGAATGTCATGTTTACACCGTCTATACACTCTGGTCGCTGAAAGCTGCTTTGATTTATCGGTCTAAGTAAGTTGTTTGGGTAAAACCAAAACTAAGGGCCTTCGAAGTGTACTGGTCTCACCCTGAAGAGTTGCATGAAACATCAGAAATCTGAGGATCTTCTGAAAATCCACATTTCAAGTTGGATGAACAATTCATTTCTAGACATTTTTTCAAAAAAGATATGAAGGAGAATGAAAGAAGAACTGGTCTCAGTAGATAAGGGTTATAAACCGAAACCAGCACTAAAAATTCAACGTGAAAAACTTGCTTACAAAAGGACATTCCTAAGAATTATCTAGGAGTGTGAGAGATGACAGAAACTTTCCTAGTTTTCTTAACATCGTATTCAGAACGGTGAGTTTTTTTGATTCAGTCAACCTACCAGTATCCAAACAAAAACAAAACGCCTGAAAGTAAATGGTGTGTTGCATTCGCCTTAGATTCCAGGGCAGCAAAAGTCAGGACTTGGCGACGAACAGGTGACAAGTCAAAGCATTACAAAGCCAGTGCGAAATCGGTCACAGCCACTGTTCGACACATGAGTTAGTGAGCCCAAAAGAAACTTAAGCACAAAATCAAACAAATCTCACAAGTCAAAGTCAAGTGTTTATCTAGGGTAGTAGGTTGTAAGCTGAATGACACAGGGCCAAGAAGAGTACTGGTCTTGCTTGTGATTATAATTGCAAAATAAATGGTTGTTATCCTCAACAGTAAGGATCTTAGACTGAATGTAAATGATCTCAAGTTTTACTTTGATAGGTCTATGGAATTTCACCAATTTCCTCTATCATATTTGTATTTGAGTAGTTCTTGGATAGTACTGTGTTATGTAATGCAACAGTTGAGTTATATTCATATGGCTGTGTTACTCTTCCAGTGTTACCGCCTGACTGTCGAAAATAATGACACACTTTGTAGCTCAGGGTGACGGTTCGTGTTCGTCTGTTTGCTTAGCTTGGTAGTCAAATAGCAGACGTTTCAATAGTAAATGAGATAACATTATCCATGATCAGGTGTTTGACCGTATAGGATTGATAAGTGTAATTAATCCGTTCAAGTTGTTTAGCGCTTAAGTAACGTATGGGAAACGGTGACGGTGGTGACGTTATGGCTAGGAGGCTAAATTAAACGCATTCACAAGCGTCCGAAATTAACAGTCATCTATATGTCATTCGTAATTATGATTGAAACTTAAGCATTACAATTACATCGAAACTGTTATAACTCGTATACATATCTAATCCACTTGATCAGCAAAATCGACTTTCAGTAAACAACATGGCTGAAACCACTTGCACGGTGAGTTAGTTGCTTTCCTGCAAAATTGTAAATGCCACTAAGTTTCCCACGTCCGTGTTAGTATGATGACATTTTCGTTAACAGATTCCCGCTCCACAAGATGGCCTTGATAAATTTCGTACCCTTAAGAAAAGGTGCATGTGATGTTCGGATGGTGAGAGATTCGGTTTCCTACTGTCCGCTTGGCAATGAACGTCTTTCGATCGACGGCAGCGTTTTTCATAGTTTGCGAGAGAAAGGTTTCTAACAAGCATACAATAGAACACCGAAAAGAACAGTCAATATTTATGCGTAAACGAACTAACCGAAAGATTGTGATTACAGAAAACATGCCTTGGAACAAAATTCTATAACCCCATTTTTTGTCAATATCTTCTCTATTATGAAACAGTTAGTAACGACCTTCCGTAGCAAACGGATAAATTCTATAAGTAGCGTATAAATTGAATATCATCCATAATTATTGGCAGTTATTGCATTCGCTGACATTAGAGCTCGTCGGTAATGCATATCTTTGCCACGACCGGGATTTTAACTCCAGCCATACATTCACGTGGCAATCGTGTTGACCACTGTATCAGTGACTTCACATTAAGCACAACGGAATCATCATCGCGTGTGAGAGATGGGCCACATTTGATTGTGAGCAATGCTTTGATTGCCCGGTCGCCTCGAGAGGAGACACAACAACTGTCCGGGCAACTGTCTAAGTAACTGGTTGAGTGTTTACGTATTATGATTCAGTTGTGTTTAATGAAGTCAGTGGTGCAGTGGTCAACGCGGTTGCTTCATGTATGTCTGGAGTTCAAATCCCGGTCGCGACAAGGATATGCACTATTGACAACCTCTAACAAAAGTGAAACTCAAGTCTAATGGTTCTTTTTGAGAGGGACCGACTGGAAAATCTGTGATATTTTGTGGTAGCTGCCATTAATTGTGGGTGTTATTCGATCTATATGGAACTCAAAATCCCTTGTTGTTATTGGGAACTGGCTCCATAACTTATCATATTCCGTTTAGGCTGATGCGATTGTTCTGTCATCTGGTCATGTAGAAATAGGTGCTTTGAATACTGAGTAAGTGCCAACATATAGGAAACGTTGCCAGACCACTGTAACATTGGTCCGAGTGTGTTCTGATTCTTTTTTGTGTGTAACCAATACCTGGCTTCGTGTTTGTGCTGTCAGTAGAATGTCACGAGGATACGCTCTGATCGGTTTGAAAGGAAGGAGTTTAATGCTGTAACAAATACGGCGAAGCAAATTTTAATGTCACGCGCCATTCAGAAAGACTTGTATGCAGTGTGCTGAAGAAGCGAAAGAGATGCCGAGTGAGTTTTCGGGAACGAGATAAGCGACGAATAATATGAGTGGCTTCTGACTCAACAAGACATAATCCTGAGCCTTAATCGACTGTGTAACGGACGATAAAGAAAATTTCTTGACTGACGTATGTGACTAAGCATAAAACTGTCTTGTTAAAAACATGATATGAGGAATGAGTGTGCTTTACAAAATACACTAAGGGTAAGTAGTATCTGGCTGTAGAGAAATGGAAGGTTTCAGTTACTTGTTTAATTGAACCGGACATATGAAGAGGTGATCAAGACGCTGAATCCAACCTTTAGATTTGATGGCATTTCCCGTTTTCCTTCAGTTCTTCAGCTTGACAGGGGACACTCATTTTCCTACAGACTGCCGGTTTGGTGCATGAGTCGTACATGAAGTCATAAATGATTGTTCCAGGGAGCCTAGCAAAGTCAGTTGGGCCATTAATATCTTTCCTCATTCTGAAGCAGTAAGTTCAAACTTTCTTAACACGATGTGGCCAGCGCAATAGTAAAATGGAGTGCTAATCACATGTAGCTTAGTCAGGTGACCGTTACTTAATGCTCAGTCTATTGACAGTGTTCCGGCATCTGTGATATTGACCGGAAGATGATAACCAGTTGGAAAAATGGAAATCAATTTGATCGCCCAACAAAGGCAAGAAATCTTTAACCAGTTAACAAAGATTGAAGCAATGACTGCGGTTTTAACTAGTTACGCTGCTGTTCTATAAGAAGTAATGTTGTTGGCCAACTTTTTTAAGTTAACGATTTACCCGTCCCTGTGAAGCACGTCTCATGAGAAT
>JTDE01000129.1:316737-342993 GCA_014338405.1 Paragonimus skrjabini miyazakii
GGATGAGGTTGACCTGAATTCTTTCCAACTTTGTCCAACCTTAGATAACATGTGGATTCTAAACCTGAGCTGGTTCTCATTTAATTATCTGTAATGATTGTGAATTTTGAGATGTTTAGCCGCAAAGTTGTACTAATAGTTCAGAGAATTTCACGTTCCTTCCACTGACCATAAAACGATTCCCACGTCTCATATTGTCTGACAACTTGACATCATTTCCTTCCACGGCCTGATCCACACGCATTATGTGATCATTGTTTTCACCAAGGTGAACAAGCATCTTATTTAAGATCTACACCACATAGTTTCGACCATTTTATTTTTTCAGATTTACCACCTTATTGTTGCTTATCTCTCATACTAGTTGTACCACTGTCATGTAGTCTGCAACGCATATCTACACTTCTGACGAAATCAACCAAACAGATTTTCAAATGCATCAAGCTTACTATTTTGCTGATTTTTCCTCCGAATATTCGTAATCTCATCAAACTTTTTCAACATATCAAACACAAATTGTCCCTTGTACATAAAGCCACCACACAACAATTCACTTATCCTTCTGTTTTTCATGTTTGCTGAGTGAACAGGATTCACTTTGAAAAAGTTATCCGACGGGCCTTTGTGCCAAGTTAACATCCAGTACTTTTTTAAATCTACTGCCGTTGCAATCGCATATCATTGCTCAATATTCTTTCATCAGGTTTACGGCATTTTCTCGGACTTAACTTCCTCAGGTCTAAAGATTAAGAGCCATAGACATCAACAGGAAGCCAAATAAGGCAGTGAAAGAGTTCACACAGAATTAACGGTTGTTCTCTGCATATCAGACTGTTAGGGAACCTCAGTTTTCCCATCCAAAACCGCCGCTACCCTCGAAAAGGCAGTTTTGCACATTCAGAATAGATGAAGCCTCTCAGAACAATCTAGGGATAGCCTTCGTCACATTTTTACTGCTCGGCCTCTATTCTACCATGCTCTGGAAGATTAATGATCTTTACTACTTTTAGTAACTATCTCTTAAACGTTTGATACGAGAATGCTTTTCCACTCATATTTTACTTTGGCGTGAGAGCAATTAGCGAGGACAGTTTTGTTCTAGAAA
Organism: Paragonimus skrjabini miyazakii; assembly: GCA_014338405.1. Lineage (NCBI taxonomy): Eukaryota > Metazoa > Platyhelminthes > Trematoda > Plagiorchiida > Troglotrematidae > Paragonimus > Paragonimus skrjabini miyazakii. The sequence goes on from JTDE01000129.1 coordinate 317,843, forward strand.
CCAGGGTTTCCGGTTGTCTTGATATCAAGGCGGAAACTTCGAATTCCACTGGACGCATTTTTATTCCCGGGTCGATCAAGTGTATCTCGTTTAGAGCAATGTATACATAAAAATTTGTTACAGTGATTTTCAAACATACAACCAGTTTCAAATCGATACGTTCAATAACTCGGAAAGTTCGGAATGAAAATGACAGATTATCATTTACAGCTTCACAAATCTTTACCATCAATAACAATGTATTTTTCCGTTTTGCTGCATCCGCGGTCATTCCGGTGTTATACAATTCCATTATATCCGACACGGCTAAACTGATCGGTGACTGAGGCTTTATCAAACCAACAAGCTGAACGCAAGATACCTTGGCAGAGTGAGTGACCCTCTGACTATTCAAATTACACGAGTATCCGAATGACCTTAACGGGTTAATCTCATTTGGGAATGCGATAAAACCGGGAGAAATGCGTGCGCTGAAATTATTATACGCGGAGTCGAGAAATATTTGATAAATCAAGTCGGTTTACCAATATAGGAGAATTAGCAAACAGCCTCCATAATAAATTGACCTGAATTAATTTGCTGACAGATTACCCCGACAGGGCGCTAAACACTCAGAATGAATTGAATGAACGTGAGAAAAGCCCGATGGGGTGTATGCACAATCTAGGTGACTCGGCACGGCTAGGTCAAGAATGGATTTACGGCTGATACACAGTAAGGAGGCCATAACAAGACAGCTATTTTCACCATCACTGTCGTAATCCTTCTTTGTCACAGAATTTCCTCCGGTTAACAGTTTACTCGCAAATGGCCTCTTATGAAAGAATTATAGTACAGTTCACTCGATTGTTAGTGCACTGAATCTTTCCCGTTTAAAACCATGTCTACTTATTCAGAAACCTTCCAGTCAAGTGCACTGATTTGTCAGTAACATCCATCGGTGTACCAGAACCAACGCTGAGTACTCAGAATACGAGATTGGCATAGCTTCATGCGTTTTGTCTAAAACACACGAAACCAGAAGTAAACAACTTCCACTGACGATGTTTACATGCATCGTGTTGTACATATGATACGTTTGCCAAACAATGGATCGCACTGTACCAGTCATCACTCGTGTAACAAAACTGGCGGTGAGAAAGCAGTGTTAAATAGCAGCCTGAAAAGTAGCACATGCTTTATGATGAATGCAAACCAATCTCTGTTGTTAATGGAACATGTTTTGGGGCGTAACATCTGAAACATGTGATTGTAAAAACTTCAGACACGTTTTACCCGTGAGCTCTTACATTCTGATCGTTACGAACTCCACCAAAAATCGTTTTACTTGCTTCCAAATACTGTCCAGTGGTATGCTTGAAGCAGCTATACGCAGCGTTCACCGGATAGGATCACGGAAAATTCTGGGAAGGAAATGAATTTGATGGCCACTTTATAATCTGGCTTCAGTAATGCACCTATGTATCGCAGCCTACTCCTATACACAATTGTTAATCGAGCTTGCGGCAGCTAGTAACATCCATGTGACCTCGTACGCACAAAGGAAATAATTGGTTACTGCTCTCAAATTGTAATTCAACTCGTGCACTTTAAAGCAAAAAAAGCGTGTGATTAATCTGTGCTCTGAGTTGTCGTCTTCCGACCGATACACCTATGAAATTCAATGATCACATAAGCCTCTTGATTGTTTAGTAAGGCTCACAACGACCAAGCAATGTTAGTGGCCCGAGTAAGAGAACCTAGATCATAATTCGAATTACGGTCAGAGAACAAGTACTGATGAATCTCGAGTCACAGGTTGTTGTCCGAAATGGCTGGCTGAAATTCCGATCCGCATAAAGAAGGTGTGATCAGCAACTACAGTAACAGTGATGTTAACAAGTTGTGATGTTTTGTAGTGTCTACTCGCAATGATGCATCACAGTGACTAAATACAAAATAGAAAAAGTACAACTAAGTAAAAGAGTAAGTAAACAACAACGTATGGAATGCCGCTTCAGGAATCACAACAATGACGATTGAATAGAAAAGCCCTTGCCAGTTTTACCCAATGAGTGAGCTTGAAATTTGTTGTCCATATTAACCAAACAACTCAATATCCTTGGAAAGAGGTTTGGATTTTAATAGCCAAATACAATTACAAGAGTAAGCATGAGAAACCTCCTCTCCACAGTGACTATGGTTTGAAGCCACATTCTAGATGTTTCTAGCCAACGACACGAGATGTCATTGAAACCCCGACCAAAAGGATAAATTGAGTCAACTGGGGTCAAACCCGTCGATTTCGTTATATCCTAACCTCAAGTTATGGACAGGCCACGCGGTTGTTTTTCCGCTTATGCCCCGAAATCTCACGCCGAAGATAATGTGGTATATGCCTGGTAGTCATCTATAGGACATTTCACATTGTTACTGTGCCTTGACTATGGCAACAAGAAATCACAGTGAAAAGTCTTCCGTCGAGTCAGATGTCTTTCGGTATACGTTCTTAAACTTAATGCAAATGAGAAACTAAAGGGTCAGGATCTTAAGCAATATATCCAAAATAATTTGAGGCTTCGCACGCATGTCCAATCTTACCAAACAACCTGAGATGGACTATGTCCATCTAAGATAATGGTATATGAACAAACCCCACATGCGTGTCGTTAATTATAATTGAGTTGTCTTTAGTGACTTGCCCTGATAGGTAAAGACAGTGTGGCACAATCATTCCCAAAATTAGTTCAACAGATGTAAAGTTAGCCTATAAGTCGTTTACTCTCCCATCTTACAAAGCAGTCAAACCTCTCAAGCAATGAGTGCTCATGTTTCAGACGAAACATCTTAGCTTAGAATCATCGGTAAGTGAAAATATTCTTGAAGTTGGCTACTGACGTAACTATTCCCAGGCTTTCCAGCTCTTTCTGTTGTATCCACATTGAGTTTTGAGTTAGGTTTTTCGCTGTTGTATTGCGTCAAAAGCCAGAAATTGTTTTTTTCACAACGCCGTAAATATTCTTTGTTCTTTAATTCTAGGGAACTGGCCTGACACCCAACGTTACGGGTGAGTACGACTGTTACCAAATGGATGGTTAAAAGCAAAATAATTCACATGCAAAGGTTCAGAAATATAAGTCTGGTAACTAGAATTACAGTGGATTACGTAGTGTTCACCCGGAAACAACGCAAAATATCCGACATCATTTCGAATTGAGGCTGACTGAGAAAACCAAACTGAATATAACAACTGCAGTCGATTGTAATTGACGTTTGATTAGTATCAACGATAATTTTGATCACGTGCCAGTAACCAGATTGCTGATTGAGAAGCTTTAATTCATTTTGTAACTGTAATTTAAATGAGTATTCTCGACAACAGGGTAATCTATTTAAGCTAACAGAATATGATGGAAACTATCAGACAATTTGAATATTGTTCATGAATGGATGTAGTTGGACGCTTCAAAGCGGTGAATGGGTTCAGTGTAATCCTTTAGATTTTTAGTTTAAAATGCAATAGTCATTGGGCTGTTATCAGGATAAGCGAGAACGCGAACGGTAATTTTCAAAGGAAAACTTTAAACTGACAGTACTTGTAAGTAATCTGTGGTCACTAACACGATGTTTAATCCGGTTGCTTAAGAAGCACGTAGTATGTTTACTAACTATCGGTACACTAATGCCAGACCCAAAGTGATCCTTTTCGAGAGAAAGTAACTGAAACGTCTGGTAACTACAGGACCTGTATCGTGACAGAGCATGTGCGAATTGAATAAATAAAAACAGGTGAAAGTGAGTGAAATAAAACATTAAAAGTACACACAATCTCAAAGTACAAACCATATCAGGTAGCCTGCAAATGCAAAAATTTACGTTCAAAAACTCTTAATTAACAGCCAACAAATCCACCTCTCCAAAAGCAAATAAGTATTTCCGGATAAAAAAATTACCGATGGTGTGAAACCAGGAATAGATTATCACAAAAGTGTCCAATCGAACGAAAACACTAATGTTCCGTGAGTAAATTACACCATCCGATTGACAAGTGTTCAGACGTGCCTTCCACTCCATACAGTAGTGTTATATGCTCAAGTTCACTAATCTTGAGGAATTTCTCACACTGTGGTTATTGACGGTGTTCCTGTTTGTCGCGGTGTTTAATTCAAGCAACTCAGCCTGGGTAATTGCAAGAGGTTATCAAGACGTTTTCAAGAAGAGAGCCAATTAAACTTCGTACAATCTTCACACTTGCACATATTAGGTGGTTAGGTCATGTATTAAGGATGCCGGATAGTCGTTTGTCACACCGAGCACTGTTTACCGACGTTGCGGCCCACTGGCGTAGGGTGCTAGGTGGACAGATTATGACCTGGTGTAAACAAATGAAATCGTTCACGAAGGGGTTAGCGACTGTAGATCGGGTTCGTCTTCCGGGCTGGAGCTCTCGCGACTCACAGAGTCGGTGGCTTGAGACGTAAGATGAGATTGCGGTTAACCGAGCTCAGTGGCGTGAATGTTGTCGTTGTTTGGCCGAGTTGTCTTTGAAGTGAGTGCACTTAATGACACGGGGCAGTGAAAGCTGTGAAGAAACTGATGACGCCTTACTTTCACTTTCAGTTTGGTTGCTTGTTTGCAAGGTGTAGGCGCCTTGATGTTATATGTTTTAGTACAGACGCAGCTATTTTTAGTGGTTAGGTCCCTTTCCATCCATTGCTTTTTCCTCTCTTCCTATACAGGGTTTGCGTTTTTTCTTCTTGGTTGTGTGGCCGTTATGCATGAGTGTGAACCACTGATGTATTGCTGTCTATGATGGTGATGATAGCATGCTTTTGGTATTGTCTGTTCCAAAATCCGGAGGTAAAAGTTTTGCACTGGATGCAGAAGAAACGAAAGCAATCCAACAATACCGATTCTTTTTTTCAGGTTGACGCCACACATGATGTTGGCAAACTTCGAGCATCAGTCTGTTTTAAAACTCTCCAACACGGATGGAGATGTACTACAGGATGATAATCGACGTTCGCTTGGCTTATCAACACACCCGTATTCGAAGTTTCAGCGCAGACATGAATAACTGAAGTCAGGAGAAGTCTATAGTCGATTAAAGATGGGTAACACAGCAGTGTAAACGATGACACGAACATTGTAGTATCAAGAAGCGTCTGGTGCTTAACCAGTGCCAGTCAAAGTTTTGTCACAGAGAACGAAGACCACTGGCACATCTCGCATTAGGATTGCCATGTTCCTGCACGAAAAGCTTGGTAAAGCAAATTTTTCGCCTGATGCTTATTCAAGATGTTGACATTGATATGGAGGTGGATTCAGTGGCAAGCTTCTGAGATTATGCAGACTGGTTCAACAGTCTTGCTCATGCATCGTCATAGAAAGTGAGACGTCAGTCCATCACCTAGACGAGGAAACGAAACAGCAATTAGAGCAGTGCACTTTCTGATAGGTACAAATTGTGTCTTCAGTCGTCATCGAGAAATATCGTGATGCCTATTTTTTGAAGCCCTTAAGGATTTTTGCTGGTCACATAAATAAAGCGATTCTTTGTCAGTTTGATACTACGTTCTGTGACGACTGGACCGTCAGGCATTGTAATGGTCCATGCCTCCCTAGGACTTGATGAGTCAAACCGGACGGTATGACAATCATAAGGATAGTCACTCTTAGCGAGCAAGCAAACAGATGAGTTTTGAATTTACGTAAGGCCACTGTTGTCATGTGAGATGTACGCTCAAGTAATATTACGTCCGTTCTTGACAGTTACATGAATAAATTGATAGTCGCAATGATGAAGGAATGGATGTCCACATGCAAAATAGTGGAGTTTGTTTAATAAATAATCAGTGCAGTTCTCGGTGCATGCGTGATATGCCTATCTCATTTTTTTCTTTTCGACGCCCAAAAGAACGAGGACGGTACTGAAGGAGGTGAGGTAGACCGCCATAGGCAGATAAGTCATCAATGTCAGTAAGTGAAACGAAATACTCGTTAGATTCAACCAAACGAACTAAAGACAAGGTTAATAGGGAGACATGGGGGAGTGTGCGTAAAAATTTCAACACTCAACACCTAAAGAGTCAAAAAACGAAACTATGATTAACAAGCGGCCATTGTGTGTATTATCATCGTCATCTACTTCTGATCATATAAATATGGCTTCTTACGGTATATAGCTAGCGTTTCAGCTAAAGCTGCAGAGCAGTTGATTCCAGTGTCACAAGCGACAGGAATGACCTACCGTTTGGTCAGATCTGATCAAGTGTTTTCTCATGACACTCAAGGTTGTTCAGTTTGCGTATTCAGAAGTGATTTTAGGATGTGCTCGGAAATTCTGATGTTGAGTGCTCCCACTGTTTGGCTTGCGTAATGCAATCCATATACACGGGTGAATTCATAAATTAGTTTCGTTTCGGCTAATGTTGACACTGGGTCTTTTCCCGGAGTTGAAGGTATGCACGTTGTTAAAAAGAACGACCATCCAGGTCTTCTTGAGCTGCTTAATTGTTCGATGATCTCCGAACGTTAAGCTATACTGTTGATGTATGTGGGAGGTTACAAACCGACGGGATTTATTAGCCAGTATGATACAAAACCGACCGACATTTTTTGATGAAGTGGGACTTAATCCTTTCAACTGGTTGAGTAAATTTATGAACTGAACTTGAAGTTGCAACCAGTCAGACTTTTATGACGAAATTTTAACCTCCAATCCCAAAGATGACCGATTGTGAGCATATTTCAATGCATTAGCTGGAAAGACACCATTATCGATTTCATGGGATAATGAGGCCTGAAGACGGATAATCATTTCGTCTCCGGTCTCTTCAAACGTGGTTTTGGAAAAAGTCTCAAACTTCCTATGGTAGATTAGGGCGGGACAATTGAGACTAATGTCAACAAACCGATGAGTATCCAAGAGCACATTCTAAGAATCGCGAGTGGCTCCGATGTGTTATTAAGTTGACCTGTCAAGGTTGCACTTTTTTGGTAACTTTTCTTCTGCCAACGTTTTGAAGGAAAACAGGAAATCGCATGGATCACACGCACTTAGCACTTAACGTCAACAAATGGTTCAAAGCTCGCGTAAGAGAGACAGTGAATTTCCGTAACCCAATTCATCAGCGATCGGTGAGAGATTCTCGTCAGTCGCATACATAAAACATTTATTACGTGAAGAACCTCGAGAAATGCACACGTATTCAGGATTACTATCATGGAATATACCCTGATTGTTTTAGCATACATCACTTTATAATTTCACCGGAGTAGAAAAAAGACATGTTGCGATACGTTAACATTTCATTTGTTCTTATCAGTAGCAAAACTGATACATGTTGGTTACATACGACAGACTGATAACTACAGGCAAAGAATAGACACGCATACATTCGCACCAAGTATTTTGTCAATACCATGGCAACCTCTAACCAATTGTATGCACAAAACGCCGGTTGATGAGTTCTGGTCAATATAACTTCGGGTCCTGACTTCTCAGTAATATTTTGAATGAACTAATTGGATCAGTTTGGTGACCTGCTGTCATGAGGTGTCTAGCAGTCGATGGTATTGTACTTCGAAAAACGCATTCACCGACTTCAGATCGTCGTAATCAGTCATCCCAATCAGTTCGGGGAGTGTCCAGCTATTCGCTGAGATAGTTGTTGAATTGTTCTACTTACTTAGGAATTAATGCAACTTTAGATGATCTGGAAGACTAAGTGAGAGACAGAAAAATTAGACAAAATGTGTCAGCAATTATGCAGAACTGATCCCTTCATGGCTTGAATCAAACACAACCATGCAGCCGCATACGTATGGGATAAGGTAAAGTACAAATTGTGCATGATTTCATTTACCAGGTACTACCCTCTTGATTGCAGAAATAGAAATATATATTTCTTTCGATTCGTTTGAACTGTAGGATTGAAGTTACTGCCCTCCCCAGACAGATCGCTGCACTCTCCAATTCCCACTTCTCGCGATGAGAACATCTTAAAAACCTAAACTACCGTTTAATGTAGTTTCACGAAAGACGGGAAAATGCGGGTAAATATAGTTAATGCCTGAAAAACAAATCAAAAATATGATAATGGGTGAAAATCACGATAGTACCAACATAAGGATTACACAACACGGCTTTGGTAATAGTAGGATTTGTTATTCGTTCATTCATAAGAAGATATAAGCCAATTTTAAGCCCAATGCACTACCCATAGAACTCTGTTTTTCTACGAAGAAGCCCTTCAAAATTAAACCTGATGTTCTCTGTACACATAAAATTGAGATCCTTGAGATATTTAAGTGGAACACCCACATCACGTTCCCTGTTAGAGGTGAGGTGAAATAAAAATTCAACTGTCTAATCAAAAGATTATTCGTACAAAAGGAATCGTCCCTCGAGCATACCAGTTGCAAAATCACCGATACGCATCCTGGTGTCTCTGCGAGTTTAGAGGGATTCTTTAAGCAATGGAGTATTATATTTTGCGACTGGGGTCCAGAATGTCAACTAGCTAGTATGCAGTTTTGTGGTCACCTGGGTTGTTCATACATAGAATTGAACACAGGGGTGCTTCGTCATTGTGTATTTTTGTTCATCCCTAATTTCTGATGATTCTGTGCTATTTGCTTTCATGTGCCTATATTGATTTTCAGATATACGACCGTGCAGCTACGGTATCTGGAATTGCTTCATTATTTGCATTTCCAATCAAATATTATTTTCATTCATTTTATCTCCCTCAAATATTTGGTCCTTCAAGGTGACGTTCATTTTCGTTATATAATGATCCATTCTCATAATAGCAACACCAGTCTTTATCCGGCTTTAGAATCACTAAATGTCGCATTTCTTTCAAATCTCTTATTGTCCTATAGTGTTCCTGCCGGCGAATAAGTACTGGTTAGAAATAGCCACTAATTTTGCTTGGAATCAGCACGTCTGATCAAAAGACGTGCGCAATATTGTTTGTGAATTCTCATGTGAATGACGGGCCATATATATATTCGTTCTAGTCTGAGAAAGTCGTTAAAAGGAACGTAGTGTTTCGAGTTCCGATTAATTGCTGTTCTTGTTGCCATGCGCTTTGTATACATAATCAGACACTTTGTATGTGCTGTTGAAGAGATAAAACAAAGGGTCTACATTTCGCGACACCTGTCTTTTTGTCAGGTTGATAAATTCTGAAAGATGACGACGTAGAAGGAGAAAACCACACACACCACACATAGGAGACATTCGTCGCCGTGTCCGACAGCTTTTTCAATCAGTGTTCATTGTCTTTTGCATTCGGGAAACTTAAACGTCATACCTAACCCAGCTTCAGTGACAGTGCCTTCGTACCTCGAACCCGTCATACGCCGGACAACAGGTTGCCACTTCCATCCCAACTCACCTCAAGCAAACAAGGTATAGCATGACAAGCGGTGAGTCGATCAACCTGAAGTAGCCTGTGAGACGGGACCATCATGCGCGAGAGTGGACAGAATCTGTCCTTCCCGAGGACAAGTAGGCCCATTTTGTCATTACTGACAAGGCGTTTCCACCGCACCTCCCTAATGTATCCAAGATACCGATGAATGCAGACGGGCCCTCTGTGAATGTTCTCTGCGTTGATGAACCAAACTTCACAGTATAACTGGACCGCTGTTTCACTGACCTCATACATCTGGCCCTTCAGAGAAAGACTACGATCATACCGACACCACAGATGACGTAAATTGGCAAACATCAACTGAGCCTTAGTTATACCAGTAGTTATCTCATCGGACATTCCGCCGGTGCAGGCGCGGCTACTAACGTACTTCTCGACTACCTTCAGTGGCTCACTATTCAGGGTGAGCGGGCGCAAAATTCTGCTGATTTTACAACACCAAGTTGCAGGGGTCAGGTTAAACTGACGAAATGAAACCTCTAGACTAGCTAAGGTATTTTGCATACCCCATTAATCCTTACTAACCGGTGCAATGTTATATTGAAGTCATGGAAGTTGTTGACCGGTTTGTATACCTGGGAACCTGCACCAGCGATGGCGGCGGAGGTGTATGGAATGAAATAGAGGCGCGTATTTCCAAGGCTAGGGCAGTGTTTACTAATCTGAGGCACTTATGGCGACAGAAAGGTATTTCTCTGAAGCTTAAGGGTCGCGTATATCAGACAAAAGTGAGGGCTGTATTACTTTATGGCAGCGAAACCTGGTCACTCGGACTAGAGGACGTGAACCGTCCTCAGTTATTTGACCACCGATGTCTGCGTTCAATCGCTCGTATTGAGTGGCACCAGCGGGTAAGCAACGAGGAGGTTTGGAAGCGGGTGTTTGGCACTGATTGTCAAACGAGTTCTTTTGTTCAGTCACTACATTTGCACAGACCTAGATGGATAGGTCATGTACTAAGGATGCCAGCTAGTTGTTTGTCACACCGTGCACTGTTTACCGACGCTGCGGTATATTGGCGCAAGCTGGACAGATGATGACCTGGCATAGACAAATAAAATCGTTCACGAAGGGGTTAGCTACTGTAGATCGAGTTCGTCTTCCGGGCTGGAGCTCTCGCGACTCACAGAGTCGGTGGCTTGAAACGTTAGGTGAGATGGCGGTTAACCGGGCTCAGTGGCGTGAATGTTGTCGTTGTTTGGCCGAGTTGTCTGTGAAGTGAGTGCACTTAATGACGCGAGGCAGTGAAAGGCATGAGGAAGCTGTCTTGCTGATGACGCCTTACTTTCACTCACAGCTCGGTTGTTTGTTTGCAAGGTGTAGGCGCCTTGATGTTCTATGTTTGAATGTAGACGTAGCTATTTTAAGCGGTTAGATCCCCTACCCTCTCCCTTTTTTCTTCTCTTTTCCTAAACAGGGTTTGTTTCTTCTTCATGGTTGTGGCAGTTAAGCATCAGTGTGAACCACTGATGTATTGCTGTCTGTGATGATGATGATGATGATGGTTAAGTGCCTGGAAGCAGTTCCTTAATGTTCCAACAGGTTGTGTCATTGATGTCTTTTAACGATGAGTATGCTTCAGTGGCATTAAATAACTTCCGTTTCAGTCACCCGAGTGACTGTATCAAACGACCGAATTACTTCCGTTTCGCTATTTGCTCCTACTGTGTACTGTGCATGGTTATTTCGGAGACGTAGTTGACAAGATGCGATCGAAACGTTATTACGTAAGATATCCCATGTAGTGTTGTAGTCCATTTTCATACTACAAGCGTACTTCGGTATGCTGTAAGCATGAGCTGACTAACAACAGCAATGACAACTGTAATGATCAATGTGTTTGAAGATTCAACCTATCACCGTTAACATATACCTCAAGGTTGCGCTCGAATTTGTGTACAGGCGGCCTTGTTACAACACTCCGGTGAGGGATTCCAGATCAAACACACCGGAACATTGAAGGAGTCCCTTCTGCAAATCACAGAGATCAGCTGATGCTGCATATGTAGCGAGTTTCTGCTGAAGTGGGTGTTTGGACTACCAGCGAACAGCTTGATAATGGCTCCGGAATGTCCACATTAAGTTTGACTTAGCACATCGATGGTGAGTCTATGCACCTTATCTAGACAAGGCAATAAACTTGGCAGCATGACCCACATTCTGACTCATCTTTGCATCTTTTCGAAAGTAGCAATGTCCATCATGAGGTGTACAGTGCAGAACTGGGAATGTAGCTCAAGAGGAGAGTGAACCATCGAGTACAACGTAATTGCAAACCCACCTGAGTGGAAGGATCTGAACAGTTTCATGAGAAACCCAAACGCATAGTTCGCTTTCTCAAAGACTGACGCACAATCAGGTGACAGACTGAGAGCATTTGGTGCAACCGTACATAGGCACTGACACCAAGTGTTTACCATCAAGTTCAACCGGAATGACGGAGATGCACAACCTTACATTTGATCGTGCTGAATGGGAGTTGGCTATCCATAGCCCAACGGCACACAACGTACGAATTCAGCAGCCTTTTGTTTACTTCGGCTCACTGTCCACCAAGCGCTGAAGTTCTCTGCCAACAGTAAAAAATATTGTATGGGGAACTGATAAGTTATAGGATTTCAAACACAAATGAAATAAACAACAGAGGCTTGATGGTGATTGGTTGCATACGTTTTGGTAAATATAGTTCATTTACGTCTCGTCAGTCTTCATTTGACCCTGCAAACGGTCATCATATCTTCACTTAATTCACTGGAACTCTGAATGTTGAACAAATTAAGGTCAGAGTTAAATTGTCGAGGGGACACGATTTGGATAGGGGAATACAGGCGCGAGCAAGAAAAAAAAACCGAAAAAGTTACATCGATCAGCTACGGGCAACACCGTTTCATTGACAGAACACTAGTACAACTCAATTGAAAACCATTTTACTGTGCGTCAGCACAACGGAGGATAAACCACAGATGTTTCTTAATGGAACAAAAAGCCATACATGAGGGTGGGCTAGTGATACTCAATCAGCAAGGATCAGACATTGTCCTGGCTCAGATATGTCGCAGCTTCACATAAATGCGGTGCCTAACTGATCGCACAACCAAAATAAATAGACCAATTTGTTGTCGCCACTGGCATCTCGGTGACGATTACTTTTTATAAACATTGATAGTTTATTCAGCCACCGTTCCTCACGTGGCAATACAAAAGCTGGAAGAGTTCTCTGATAAGTCATTCGACTATAATCTAGTTTCCCCAATGGTACTGAAAAGATGAACAAGCTTCAGAAGGTCTGGAAATTCCACACTGTATCCCTCATTAACAATGAAGATGGTCACAATGAGCCCGTTAACTACAGGTCAGCCAACTTATTATCTGTTATACCAAACGTTTTGGAAATAATAATTAACAACCAGTTGAGGGCTTCCACTGCATATCATACTCTGTTGCTTCATAATCAATATGGGACCAACAGTAATAGGAAGCATAGACCCAGAGGACTAATGGAAGTAAGCTGGCAGGTGTGATCTTTCTGGATTTCTCCAAAGCACTGGACAGTCAACCAAGCAATTGTGAGTACGAAAATCCACCAGTAATATTTCATCGGCCATTTAATTCTGTGGTTCACGGATCACTTCAATGATCGGTTTTATCATGTGTTAATGGCATACACTCCAACTAACACCCTGCAGCCAATATTCTACCTCAGGATTCCATGCTAGACCCGTTGTTGTTTCCACTAGTCTTCTTTGAAATAACCATAGCAGTGGGTTTTCCAGTACGGTTACAAGCTGATGACTCAAATATGTGGCGGAATAGCTTTAAAATGATCTTGACAGGGTATAACACCGAGCCCCAATGTGTCGGCATCCATTTCTCCTCCCGGTGTAGTGATCACGTCACGCAATTGGTGCTTTTGTTGGAGGAAGAACCTAGCTACCGCTATCCGCCTTTCACACAAAGAGATCATGTGGGCAACACAGATGGTGTAAGCTGGCAAGCGCTATTCGAATCTTAGTTGTAGGATTTGTGATCCCATCAAGGATTCCACAAGCGTTGATACAGTTGCTAAGTTGTGAGAACTTTTCGACAACCTTCAACGGCTCACTATCACGGGTGAAAGTAATCACGGAGTTCTGCTAATTTTACAAAAGCTAGCTGCGCTTAGGAGGTTGATAGGCAATTATATTCTGACTTGTTTTCAGTAGACACTTCTAAATGATTAAGCGTCTTACCACTCTGCCTAAATTCAGGTGACCTCTAGATTGCAATTCCTTGACCATTGTTCATCTACTTTTATTTGAGCCCGTACTCCGGGGCTCAATTTTTTTAAAGTAAGCAGATGTGTTCATTTTTAGCGCAAAACACCCTCAATGTATTCTTCAACTCCTCTTCACTCGGCAGAAGAGTCTTAAAGAATTCGTTGATTAGACCGACGCACATTTCCTGATCGATCAAAACGTCCAAATGTATTGTTGTTTATTCTCTGTTCATCGGGAAAAGTATCAGCAACAACTTTTTGATTGGCATTTCTAAAATGAAGTTTATTCTTAGATTCATATCAAGAAGATATTTCGTTTCCACGTCGAACCACGACTGACAGTGGATCCATCATGGTAGCCATATCTTTATTTAAATTCGAAGACTGATGGTTTACGTCCGAAATTGTTTTAAGCCAAGTATAATTTTGTCATGTTTTGTTAATGTACCCCTTCGGTTATATTGCGCACCGGTTATTATACATAAACTTCTAAGCGAGAGCCGTCTGTTTAACTATATCAGTATTTACTATTATAATCTTATTGAAGTTATTGTTTTAATATTTTAAGTCACGTAAGTCGCTCGCCTCTAAAATACTCCTTGTGTAATTAACCTCGTCGTCTCGATCTTCATAAACCAGCGTAAACATCATTAATCATATCCCAGTTTGAATCTACACATGCGAACGGATTGGACGGAATCTCAGGCTTAACTAAATCACCAACAATCTGAATTATACGAAAAACCAGCTACAGTTAAATCTATCGGTACGGCTGATGAATATTGATAGCAAGTCCGTTCATTCACTTTAGAGGACTGGATATTCAGCCACTGCATATGAAACAATGATCCGAGTTGAAACAGTATTTCTCATGTCAAGAGTGAGCAAGTTAATCGATGCACACTGTTCTCGTCCACGTTATTTTCAACAGAGTATACCTTAAGCAAGCAGCCGGATGATTGGTCGCAACAGCCTTGTGTAGCGATTACCCAGTAGTTAGGTGAAATCAGACACACTATTAATTCGTGCGAATGCTTCAAGGTCGTTATAGAAACAGATGTCATAAATAAGCAAGCCTGTCCGACTCCGGTAATTATAAATGTCTCCATTAAGCCGACCGACCGCGTTACGCATGTTCACAGTATTGGCGAACAATATCGGCTCTTGACGGTCACAGAGAACATCGGAAACCGGTTGCGAAGTCCGGGCTGTCATTGAACAAGTAATTACGTCTGTAATCCTGATATAATCTTATATTCGTACTGTATTGAGTATCATCCAAGTGACTGTAGACAACAATTGTTATATTTGTGTTGTAGTTGTCTAAATTAATACATGTATACACAAGCGTCCCCATCTCTGCGAAGGCTACGTATATAAAAAGAAACGACCATGACAACTTGCATGTGGATGCGTTCAGCCGAGATTTGGTTATTCGTCTATCTATCCGCTCGACAATCAAATAGCGACAATTCTCACTGTTGTTAGAATCACAACAGAACGAAAAGTCCAACAGACTTACAGACACGATACACACAAGCTTATATTTGTAAGAAGGAATGTAGCAAGATAATTGTTTCCTTCTGCAAAACGAGACATCACGTAACAACATAAACACGATTGGGAAATAAGAAACTGGCATCCAGGTTAAACGGACAGAAGAAAAGAGGGTCATGTACAACCGCGCCATTCATTTCAGACCTGACTGTGGACATGGCGATAGGACATGCATGCGAGTGCGTATGACACAGCTGAAACAGACGGATTACCGAAATGGCGCGCATGTAGGAAAATGAGGCTGACAGACTGCATGTGAGTAAAGTATGGGTGAGAGGAGATGCAGTGCATAGAGAACTACGAGGCAAAGCCCTCATCTTCTTCCAACCGATCGTCTTCTTGGTGAATGTTGACCACATCTCTCGTAGATTCTCGATGCGTTCCTGCAGCTGCCAGTGCCACATCTCTTTCCTCGTCTTCCTCTTCCTCCTCTTCTTCAACTGGTTCAGTGAATCCAGGCCATTCGGTGAACTCGTCAGAGTCCTCGTATTCCGAATTTTCCGCGATTCGGTGAATGCCAAGACGTAGAAACGGTGTGCCTTGACCACGACCTAGGGAGAACGTACCGCAAACGGAACAGAAAATGAACTAGGAAAACCATCAAAATCAAATCAAGAAACTGTCAAAAGGTTGGAATTCCCGCTCTACTTCGACATTCTAAATAG
Organism: Paragonimus skrjabini miyazakii; assembly: GCA_014338405.1. Lineage (NCBI taxonomy): Eukaryota > Metazoa > Platyhelminthes > Trematoda > Plagiorchiida > Troglotrematidae > Paragonimus > Paragonimus skrjabini miyazakii. The sequence continues at coordinate 333,745 of JTDE01000129.1, forward strand.
CTATGGAAAATATTTTATTCGCAAAAATAAGTGCTGTCCCCAATTACACTGACATCCCTTGCTGGACATAGAATAGGGCAAGACCAACGAAATACCTTCCAATTGATAGTTCGCGACATAAAGCGCCTAGTTGAAATTATATATATATATATATTATTATACTTCGCAACCGGGGAATTTGATCATAGTCGTTTGCGCTGTATAAATTATCGAATAAAACAGTGAACTGCCTTCAGCTTCTGAATCAATGATAAAACCATTGAGCAATCTCATCGACCGCGGAGTCACATTCAAACCCAAGTCAGTTTGGTCGATTGATCAGATCAGTGAAGAGCGAAAGCAAAACGATCAAGCGAAACATAGATGCGTCAGTGCGGTGAAATCGTAACACAAAACAACGTTTTTGTTGTCTTGTCTAATGAAGTGAATAAGGAGCTTAACAAATCAGAGTCGAATAGAAACCCGGCAATCCTACTTCTTTTCTATTCTGCCTTGCCTAACGGCATCCATATAAACAAGTGAGGAGGCCGTAGGCAGCTTATCAAAACCAATCAATGCGAACTTAGAGAACAAAAGTTGACATTTCAGCAAACTGGTACCAGCAAGTCGACCCTTATTTTGAAAAAATTCCAACTGAAAACCTCGATTTCTTCAAATGAACAGAATTAGATGCGTGCGCTTTTGAATTGGTCGATCACAGTGATTGTATCCAACGAACGCCTGCGCAAATAGACGACTACAAATGACATGAGCTGCACTATTTACGATCCAACTTACACATTTCGTATCCAGTGCAAACCTGAAGGAATAAAAATAGGAGGCGTACGACTAAAGGCCCTTCATAATTCGGCCAGCTGATACTGGTTAACCAGACAGCAAGCTAGTAGGAATATGAAACTCTTATCAGCACTGGCCACAAAAAAGACTCAAATGAACAGACCATAGCTAGGAAAAAAGAAACTGAAAATATAAAACAAGGAGAAGTTGAATAAAGAGGTGCACACTAATATTTTTCAGATTGGAATATGGAAACAAACGAAACAAAATTCGGACTGTAAAATAAAACCAAAACTTGACATTTAGTTTGACAGCAAAGCTAAAGAAAAAAATAGTAAGCCATTATGATCCCCGTTTCTGAAAATAAATGCGAATGGTTTATCAAACAACAGGGGGCCAGTAGTTCGTATCAAAGCAACAAGAATAAACACACGCATATCTATAAGTGCGCGTGTTAAAATGAGGGCAGAATCTGCAGATCCATCCGAGCAAACGTCTTGTGAATGCTGTTATTTTTCCTGCTTGTGATTAGCTTGTCTGCAGTTAAAGCGTAGACATCTTGTTGTTGAATACCTGACCTCAGACAGGAACAGTAATGAGTTACGTCATATCGCTAGAAACTGGTTAGAGTCTTCTTTTTGAATGGATCACACTTTAGCAATAACAAGGAGCGCGCGTGACGTATTGTCTAGGATAGTGACGATTATTATTCCGAGCCACACTTCCAGTTTCAATTTCCTGCCTATAAATTTCAACTGAGCTGTACTGGTAACTCTATTAATGAAGGTTAAATAGGTGACGACGTTATATCATGCGTGTAGCTCTTTCAGATAACTTTGATTGAACATCGTTGCGATACAGTTTATCTGTCACGAAAGAATGTTGTGATCGTAACTTGTTTATGAATACCTCAACATGAACAAGTTTTATCGTTTCCTGTTAATGTCGTTCGTTATTAGAAACCAATGGATAACCATATATATAACATACCCATCATCTTGATGTAAAATTGGCACTTGAAAATCAATGATGCGTAAACTTTATCACTCATCAACGCACAACAGCTGAGCAGCAAACAGCATCGTTGGCATTTAAGTAGACGTAAGTCAATGTTTAGTCCAAAACCCACATTTCATAGGTGGCTGGGCAGAAAGACCTCAATCGATCACCATCATGTCTTAAGCAGAATACTTCCTTCACTATACCGCCGGTTTTACAGATGCCGCCTCAGAAATCCATAATTTTTGTGCACCTTGGATTTAAAAAAAGCCATGACGATTCGCAGCATTCAGTCTACACGAATTCAACAGGTACATTTTGTCAACTGATTTACGCTCGCTCATATGTTAAGCATATACAGTGTCCGAATAACCATTCAGTCGAAATGAGTAAAGTTGACTGAAATAGCAGCGAGCGTCTCAGTAAATTTCGTTCATACAACCAACGATGAATACCGCTCGTTCACCTGAACAACATTTTTCATCGGCTCTTACACGTGATCTCTAATCATTCATCTGATCTAGCACACTCATCACACATGACAAGCTGAACAATAAAACAATTAACATTCAATTCAACTGTGCAGGATGAGATGTCAAGTCATGATCCCAAAACAGGAAGTCGGGCGGACAACAATAACATTCTCACAATATAAGGTGATGTTTTAGTCCACGCGAGAACCGAAAGGAATAAGTTAGATCTGGATGACACCGTTAACGGTTGGAACTAGGAAGATTTACTACAGGAGTATTCAAATCAACCAACGCCATATCCCGGGCGGACAGTCACTCAGTTAGTGCAGCAAGTCTGAGAGAGGACAACGCAGTGTATACAAAACGTGTGCATTTAGGCAGTACAGCTACCCTGTCTAGTCCTTTTTATCCACGAGTAGATACGCTAGTTTGTCACGCTCAATAAACTAAAATGGCAATGACAGAACGAGGTTTAAAAAAGTAGAGAAACAGGGGATAAAAGTGGACGAATTTTTCCGTACTAAATATAACTGTTATGCATGCATTTATCACAGTAAAACTCACTTCCAAATGATTAACACTTCTAGAGACCAATGGTTTTGGTATTTCCAATTTTCACTGTATTCTTATCAACAATCTCTTAAGTGAATATGTTGACATGGGTATTAGGGAAACGCCAAAAATATACTAAATAACTAAACCCTAAAAAATCTCGTTAATTCCACTAAAGTTAGATCAAAACTTATTTATGACCTTGAGGTTAGTTAAATCGGTAATGTATAATCGCGCTACCTTTTTGAACAGTAAATCTGATCAGTGGTCCTATCAAGGTAAAATGAAATTGGTTTTATACCGTAAGAAATTAGTGCTTCGTGCTCTGATTTAACAAGTCACCGGTTTGTACATAACCATCATAATACAGTTTACATGAGGTTAAGCGAATCCAGGCAAAAATTGCGTAGTTACAGAAAACAGAATTCCGAAGCGAAACAAGAACTATTATAAATGTATTATCACAAAATAATTGTACTGAAACCTCTCAAGGACATATTGTAGGATACGCCATGTAGTTTTACCAAAAGAGTCTAGGAGATTTTTTTTTACTATTAGAACAAGATGCGCGTGAATAAAGTCAGAAATTGAAAACATACAAAATAAGGAATCGGACAAGTTTGGTTTAAGGACTAAAGAAGCCCACTTCGCACTAGGTTTTGTATACGAAATGACCCCTAACGAACAGTAAACAATCATTGTGATCAATGACGTTCAAATCGAGTTGCGACGCATCACTTGATGCCAGAAGTGAAATAATGAAAAGTAAACAACGTTAGCAACTGCAAACGTGCTAGTTCACCATTCTGTTTACGATATCTACGAAGTTATGTACAGACATGGTCATTCAAGCCACTAGCCTCATCACATACTAATGCAAAATCAGCCAGTTTCACGCAAACTGGACATTGTAATAACGGGCCAGCCAAGTAGTTTTAATCGCTGGCGCACGAACTAATAGTAAACCACCGCTAATCAGATAACATCGGCCAATTTAGGATACATAAAAGACGCTGACACAATGGACCTCCGTGTCATCACAGCTGTTGCCAAAACTTCAATGGGCACACTGTAGGACGAGGCAATAGGTCACGTTTCACAGATAGCAAATGTTTTTGGCTGTTCATAATTGGTATAAACCACGGTTTCCTTAGGAGAACCATAGAAAAGGTGAAGTTCAGAACACCGGCGAATGTCAAGTAACGAGATGTTAAGTATCATCCGGGATTTTTGAAATGAGAAGTGACGGAACAAATGCGTTTGCACAGTCCCAACAATAAATGTGACCATTTCAAGGACGTTAATAGTAGTGTTGTGACCGCAAAAGACGCTTGGCCCGAGAATTCGTTTATTGCACAAACGCCCATATAGGTCGTCAAAAATTAAACCCCAAACGCGTATACTCATTTGCAAGTTATTTATACATTCACATCCATCATTGTCATTCGCCTTGTTGGAACTTCTGCCGAGCGCGTACACACTATTTTGATAGTCTCTCCTTGTCCTCCGTTTTCCTGGCACTCGCAGCTTGCCCTTTTGTTCCTGAACGTTGCCTGTGGGTAACATACTACTTGTGAGTAGTATACTACTCACAACGAAACTGCCTGTCATACAACAGTAGTACTAACGACACAACTGACCTCCTTGCCATAGAACTGACTGCATCCTTGCTGGGCAAAAGACTGAAACCCTAGATGGGATGTCTACGTGTTACTGCAATATGCAATTTGTATGAAATTTGTTCGTTTTACGACAGTGACCAACGGCAATAAATCGACATATGAACAGCTCGTGTCGTATGTCTTCCGTCTGCTTAAACAAACCATTACTGACCAACATCAAGCCCAACACGTAAGATGGGCCAGTTAGCTGGATCGTCATATAAGGTGTCTCAGTTAGCTTGTTCCTTCAAGTACGTATGGGAAATGATGATATGTAAACATATATGTGAACGGATTACTCATATTCACTACGGCTTTACTCAGAATGGATGTATCACACTTGGAGATATAAAATAGCGCTTGACTTAGGACCAGTCGCCAGAATAGTATCGCAGAAATCGGTGTTCATATCAGTACCCCATAGGAAGAACTATGTAACAATCACTACGCGACTAAAATTAAAATAAACACCAAATCACAAGCGTGTACGCCAGTTAAGCTCATTGTACATAATTGGATAACTCGTATGCCTTCGATTCTCAGAAGGGGTTTTAGTGCACATTCCTTGTCAAACCAAACAGTAATGACCAACTTAATCGTACCTACGATTTACAGAATTATAGTCAAATGACGAGGACATATCAAATACTAGTCTTACAGCACCTTCCCAAATGGCCTCTGAGTGCCAAAAGTGAGAAAACTAAGCGTGTGTTACCGAAGCAACTACATTAATTAAATGGATTCCATAAAAACGCTGTCATCAATCAAACCAAGAGTACCAGTAATTTTCTATCATTTTCTGGAGCGTTTACAATACATTGCATGAAATCGTCCTTATGATAGAGAAAAAATGGTAATTAACCTCACACTACTTTGGTGATAGGTTGCAAAGAGTCAGTAATCTTACTCCTAGTTTTCCATCCATGTCGTTCTACGCCGAATGACTATCCGGCACTGACTGTTTGTATAATTAGTTAACACTGGGTGGTGGCTAATTAAGCGACGTTTGTACTGTGGACCACGTATCAGTTTGTGTAGGCATTTCTTCTTCCCAATCGACTGCGTTCTGCATTCACTGTTGATTAGTGAATAAAAAATCACGTGACTGATCCGCATTTCACACTGGAATATGGTCGCTCGATCTAACTACTTGTCAGTAAGCGCCCGACTATTCATTCAATTATATAGCATTTTGTGTATGTAATCGTGAACAGCGAACGAAGTAGTGTGTAAACATTAATCTTACATGGCACTCTTGACATTTTTCAGATTACTGACAACTCCATATCACAGCTGCTGTCAAAATTTCACAAGGCATAATGTAGGACAAAGCACCATGTTACGTTTCACAGATAGCAAATGTTTTTGGTTGTCCATAATTAGTCTAAATTACAGTTGCTTTAGGAGAACCATCGAAAAGGTGAAGTTTAAAACCTTGGTGAATGTCAACTACCTACATTTTATGTATCTTTCAACCATTTTGAATAGGTCTAATAATAAATGTTGGTCACTTTAAGGACGCTATTAGTAGCATTGACGACATCGGTCGTTTGGTCAACTTCATGCCATAAAGGTTGATATAAGATATTAAAAAGAGAATAAATACACGGTAATACTTACAAAATTTGTCGGATACTTTCATTTGTTGGTTGTGTTTAGCATTTTGAAGAATGCACATGCATTTTCAAACGAGCCACCAGTTATTTAGTCGGAAAACAAGCGAATTTTGATGGCAATGAAATAATTACACTTCCTCCGAAATCCGACATCGGGTTTGATATCACTCATTCACTCCTCGCGCACTCACTCACTCGACGGTAGTGTAAGGTAAAGTGATTAATGAAACAATTTCCAAACGGTTGATATCTTAAGATTAACTAAGTTGAATAAAATATCGGAAGAGGTTGGACGCTGTGTGTAGGCACATACACATCTCTCAATAAAATCATAGGATGGAACACAATTTCGTAACTGCAAGCCTCAGGATGCTCAGTTTTCATGTATGACCACGTAGCTAAACAAGAAAACATAATCTTCACCCAACTCGTGTTTTATGATCCATGACTGTCAGTTATTTTTATTAAGGCGTGATCCATACTCTGCAAAACAATACGAGTACCAGCACCGCTCATCAGGGTTACGCAAAATGAAATGCTTTTCGGTACTGAAGTCCACATTTTCACAGTGATATCTGCAAAACGTGAATTCTCACCCACATTAAACAGCTCTGAATACACACATGAATGATAAAAACAAAACCATTACACGTTTCAGTAACTCAATCAGAAACAGGCTTATAATGATTCATGTAAGGGTTCCACAGAAAAAATACGCATAAGCATTGATTTCATCTTCGGAGATCTCTCTGACAAAGTTGGCAGCAATCCAAGGATTCTACATTTATCTCGTTGAGATCAAATTGAGGGTCATCCTCAGTCACTGTTGGTTACAAGTAAACATAGACATCACGAGAAAAGACCGACAACACATTTTGAGACCAGAAGTTATTTGACGAGCGTGGAGGACAAGGAAAGTTAGCGTGTGTGAACGTGTTTGTCAAACGAATGAGTGTTAGCTCGAACAGCATAAAGGTTATTGTAATGCCTTTTCCTACACGTATCTTCTTTTGTATCCCGGCATGTGTAAGCTTCCAGACCGATGCGCCCAGGTCGCGGGATGAATTCCAAAGCGCAGTTGAGACACAGGTCGTGTGTGTACTCGCCTAAATGAAGCCAGTAGAAACCCATGTGGTGATCTCACAACACTATCGAGGTTAACTGTGCGTGTTCACCAATTTATTAGGCAAGAGTTAATGTCAAATAACTCCTCACTGTTACGACTATGAGAATTCCAGTCGGCCAGGCACGTATAATCAGAATACGGAGATGTGCAACACCAAAATATTTCGTAAAATATCCATATAGTTTTATACTTATAGATATAGTAGACCAAATTTAGACCGGATACAGTTAGTCTACCTAGATCCACACAAAAGAAGCACAAGGTCCCGTCGAAGGGAATGTATTACAGCGTGCTCGGTAGTCGGTGCTGCTAGTTATTAGGAACTTGCTGGCTATCGGAGCTGAATAACGATTAGAGGTTAACATAAAGTGAGTATCATTCGGAGTTGAATTCGGAATGTGATTAGTGTTACACGTTTTCAGTCAGTTTCATCGAACGGAAGTTAATTCTCTTTCATGTTGTGATGGTTGGCCAAGTCAGAGAGGCGATTACGCTAACGTTCATTGAAATATCTCAACGCGGCGGACGAATAAAGTCAGAGGCCACAATGGATGAATCACGGACAACATGGAGATCGGAATGAGTCAACCGCCCAGAAAAATCGGGACAACGGACAAAAAGCGAGAGACGAAAATCCACGTCAGACAAAGTCAACCAAACGCAAGGAACCACACAGAAGTGTACACAACGTTTAAATAGAAAGCTCGCTCCGTTGAGGACGGGATTTCCAGTTCACAAAAGCGAATGTACGAGTGGCGTCAAAACGTGCGAAGTGGACAACCGAGAATTTGCCTTATTGAACCGAATTTACGCTACAATGATACGACTTATCAGCACCGCATATCACTGCCACAAGCGGAATACGAAATGAGGTCAACGACGAATGACTATTACAGCCTTGCGCATCTCACGGACTCTATATATTGAGTTACACATTTTAGCACTAATGACGGCAGTGCGTCATCTGGAGGCCACTCTCTGCAACTCAACCATGGACGCCAATTGATCACAACAAAGTCGACTATCCGTGACACCATTCCACTGAAGATTGCCGCCAATTTGGAAGTAACCAACTTGACTCACATCATGTCCTTGTTCGTGTCAGCTCTGTTCTACCGTTTTTTAGGAGATAATCTACTCAAAAATATGAAGTATTCAACTAGAAATGGAGAGACAATAGTACACGAAACACCCATGAAGCAATACGACAGTTTGACTGCTCGGATCAAACCAGTAGAATGATCCAAATAAGCACTGGACAGACATCACGACAGCTATGCGGACCAGTTGTGAAGAGGTCTATGACAAAGACACATTGCAAACACGACAAAAGTGCACTTCTGCAGATTCAACCGAACTTACTAACAAATATAAACTATTCCTCCATGACACACAGCACGGAAAAGACCGCTGCGAACTGAAGAGCAAACTTACAAAGAGTCGGCGTAAGGACTGCGAATCTTGTTGCTCCGAGCGAACCAGAGATGGAGAGGGCATTTTAAACTGGCAGCAGCCGGGTGCTAGTTTCCCAAACTCGTGGTTGCACTAGCCATGAGCAAGATGTTAATGAGACTATATGTGAAAAAATGGCTCGTGCATTTAAACCTTTCGCGGTGACTTGACAGATGGGCTGAACAATTCGAGGACCAGTCCAACGGGCCTGAGCCAGCTCATTCCGATGGGAATGATGGGGACTGTGTGGTTAGCTATAACTTTTTCAACGATCCACAGTGGCGAAATGAAGTGGTCTTGGAACTAGTCTTGGACTAACAAAACGCAATAAAGTCCCAGACCTTCACCCTCTTCTTTCAACCCTTTAAGAGAGGATGATGAGAGATTGTTGTCTGAACTATCGATACTCTTCAGTTCCATATGAAAGACGGAGGAGACGTCTCATGAATGGTGCTTATTAACAGACATTCCCATTTACAAAAAGTATGTCAGAACATCACGTGACAATCACAGAGATATTAGTCTTGCCTCTGTCATACCCAAATTGCTCACGGATCACAAACCGTAGCAAATTCTGAAACACTAGGAGAACC
>JTDE01000129.1:361975-395670 GCA_014338405.1 Paragonimus skrjabini miyazakii
GAGGACCAGGAGACTGGTTTGTCAGACCTCTACCTATTGGCCTGCCTGGCATGAGTGACTCTATCGGTGTGTTGGCCACACCGTCCAGTTTAGCCCAATAGGTCACAGAAATGCGCAAGCCGTCACACCGCGTCAAGGTCCAGTCTCGTTGTGACAGATTCTCACGGAGCCACTGTGTTGAAGACTTTGCTGTCAATCAAATATTATTGCCGCGCTATTCCTAGTGTTTAACAATAATCGACAAATAATTTGGCACATTTAACGGATTCTGTGATTGCAAACTGACTAGGAAATCCTGACCGTACAATCGGAATTTTAAGCTAACAGAACAAAGTGGTCGTACAACCTCAGTATCATCCATAGGCGACTGTAACTGAGCTTACAGAAACAATAATTGGATCATACCCAATGCGAGATGAAAGTCGCGGGAATTAACTTAGATGTCCATTAGAATGTGAACCGGAGTTAAAATCCTATTGGTGGCACGGATATGAATTAATGACGCGTCATAACAGGAAGGAAACTCAAGTATAGCGTTTTTGGAAACGAACTCTAACACGGTTGATGATTTTTGATCTACTAGTTGAATAAGATAGTAGACTGCAATTAACTTGCCATAAAAGGCATCGCATTCTACTCTCTCGGAAAAAAGAGGAATCTGTCGATGGGTATCAGTGTCTGACGTAGAGAAAAAAGGTGGTCTGATGGAACAGACAATGTGAAGGTCACACATATACCTCTTCCTAGGACGTCGCATATTGACAATCCTAAGATGTATATCGCCAGATGGTAACATTTCGATTTACTGTCACCAGTCATCAACGTAAAGCCAGCAAACTTTACGATGGTAACTGATAAGAGTAAATCGAAATGTTAACGTCTCACGATACGTCTTCTTTCTGTTTTGACTAGATGGCTACAGAGGACTCACTGTTTTAAATCCTAAGATGATATACGTCCGTCAGTAGCTTTATCCGAATTACTCACTTAAACAAAACAGTAAGAAGATAGAAATTGGAGAATGTTAAAGATCCGTTTATTTGTATTAATCGCAGATATAACGCGACCAATTATATATGGCTTGCGCGAAATGCCACTAGTGATGGTTTCTACACCTGGTACTGCCAAGGCAAAAGGGTGGTACAGAAAACAAGTTATGAACAACGGAGTTTGTATCAAAACTTAACAGACTCTGACAGTTGAATGCACTTCCGGATTACCGTCACGTCAAATGAACATGACAATGAACAAAATCTTCGGGACTATCATGGCGGTGAGAATTAGGAAGTGCAGTGATAATTTATTTATACAAATGCACGTCACAGGATGGACAATCGTTGTTCGTTATGTAAACTCATAGTTCGTGATAAGCCCTGCCTCAAACATAAGACAGCAACTATTGATCTATAGACAAGAATTTCAACCGTCCTGAGCGATCATGAAAGTCAGTGAGTTGGGGTCTATCTCAGTGCTGTGACTCATAAATGTTCCGTTCTAACAAGACAATGGTAATTTTCCTCACAGCTGCATTTCTCAATCCTACCCATTGAGATTTGAATAGCTGGGATTATGAATTGTACAGATGTTAACTATAATGAAAATGAACACACTGTTACAGCACTTTATGGCACAATGTTAGACGATGTGTTTGACCAATGCGGTATCGGTGCGCGTTAGCAATCTCGGATTGAAATTCAAAGAATGGGGACGACTGGTTGGGTTAACCGGGCAACCTATCTTTAAGACAGATTTCGCGATCGATGACACAGGGTTTCCATTAACAAGTACGGTTGCTATCTCTTGCTGTGTCATCAAGTTAAATAACCACCTAGAAAAATGTTCAGCCATCCCGTGACGTAGGTCTTCTGACAATTTGCTGATATATATATATATATATATATATATATATATATATCTTATAGGGACGGCCGAATTATCCACGGTCTCGTTATTGTATGTTCAAGAGCAGTACTCTTGAATAAGCTACTATTCCAAACCGTTATTGATCAGGATATTCCGAAATGAGTTCATGATATTCGTTTCATTCACACCAACGATGATGACACATTTACAAGAGCAGTCTGCGAACCGTACACCTTTTAAGTGGAAACATAGGCACGCCAGTCAAAAAAGGAAATGACTGACGGTGATTGATCACCAACGGCGGACGTATCGGCCATCAGGTAACGCTTACCTGATGAAAGGTACCGACAACCAAAAATTAACATTCACATTACAGTCCGGATCTCTGCCTACATGAGAACATTTTGGGGACTACTGGTTAGGGACAAGTATACTGAAAATGTGTGTTCATTGCGTCACGTACGCCGCATACTGGGTGAACGTTTTCCGCATCACACATCATCTACTGCGACCACCAATGGTTGAATAAAACTGTGTGGTGGTCAAGCGACGAGTTGGTCATGGAATATAGGTATCCCAACTCCTATCTGTCCAACTGAGGCTTTTATGATCCCTCAAGTCGCTGGTTAGAAATGGAAATGTGTCGCGATAGACAGCATACTTGCATTCATGACAGTTCTAACTTTCCCGCCCACTCCTGTGTTTACTAATTTTGGAATATTACTAGAATGTTCTTCTCACGGATTTTCTCGTTACTGTTACTGTGGACAGTGGTTCGAGCCACATTACCTTCTAGTCACGCTCACGGTCATTATGAATAAAGATATCGAAAGTATTCGAGCCCACCGTTCTCCCGCTGAATTCAGGAGTGTACTAAAAGCAAAAAAGCAGTATATAAGTCATACTGACTATAAAACGATTCTGATGCATCTCGAAACGGTGCGCCGAGGTTTTTAGATAAAGTGGACGGACTACGTTTTACTGAGGTCCTTTGAGCGTGTAACAGACGTAAACTAACCCCATAGTTTTGTAGAAGCAATTTTTAACATGCCAGTAGGCAAGACTGAAAAGGGAACATTTCAAAATATTCTGAGTAATAACCGCCAAGAACGGCAGCATGTCCAATATGTGTCAATTATCGAAAAACCTTTCTCCTGAATTTTACCGCGGACTCAAACACAACTCACAAAGGTCATTGGCAACTTTTATAAGAATCCATAAGTCATTAATTACATTCAGACACAAATATTAATTTGTCAACATGTCCCAATGTTCTTCAGATATTCATCGATCGGACAGCCTAAACATAAACCAGTTCTAAGTAATTAGCATGTACCCAAAAACCAGAACCACTAGTATCTTTATTTTTAGCCATTTGCCCTTCACACATGCATATGTAGAAAACAAAATATTAACATCATGAATGGCATGCAGCGGATGAGTAGGAAACGCTGTCGATTTGGTCGATCGTAAAAAGTACGTTGTCGTCGTCATCAGCATCATCATGGACCGCAATACATCAGTGATTTGCACTGAAACGTAATTGTCATAAACCAAGGAGGGAAGAGCAAGCCCAACTTGTGAGGTAAAACAAAAAGATGTAGCCCCAGTAATAAAGAAACATTGGTCTAAATCTCAACGATCCAAATTAAAGTGCTTACGTTATGCAACTAATACATACGGATGGCGGCTGGGTCAAGAATTAATCTGCACTCGTTGAAAGACCAGGCCGACTTCTAACAATCGTACAAGGTTGCGGTCAGATTAGAAAACAGAACGTCCGGCGATCAGTCAGCCATTCGACACCATGTTAACCATACACAGACTTCTAGCACAGCAGTTGCTAAGCTACCGGAGACGCTTACGTAGATCTCAATCAAAAATCTGTTCGACGCAACAATGAGACAAAATGTAGCTGACTTTGTCGGCGTAGTAACCGTGCCACTGGCTCGATAACGACCACCCAAAACACTGTTTATCGAACCACCTTTTAATTCTAAGAAACTTGTGAGGATTGTGTAAAACGGCTCACGGCATGCGGTTTAAATCTTAAAAAGTACGTCTGGCTGGAGCTTATAGGCACACTTTGCGGAGATGTGCGGTCCTTGAAGCAACCACGCCAACGATAGTAGACCGCTACTTGACGAACATGAGTGCTCGATTGGCCCTGTTAATGAGACTACTGGATGAAAACCCAAAATCTAGACCAGTTACAAACAGACCGTTGCAGGTGGAAAGCTGTAAAACAAGTTCACCTTGTCTGACCGATAAGCACGATAAAAATTCTGTCGACGAAAATCAGCATTCATCCCGACTACGTAAGCAATTAGGTCTTCAGCCGGTGTTACCGTCTGTAAGTCATGTAAAGTGTAAAAAGTTGGGGAGCAGATAAAAAATTAATCGGGCGTTCGATGGTTCGTCGGGCCTGAAATTTAGTTAAATGACAACCTTGATGAACAATCGGACACCCAAACCATCAAACCGAGCTACCAAGTTCATCATCGTTTTTGACAACCACGAGAAAATACAAATTTGTGACCGGACTCCAGTCAGTGGGAGCACACGCTCCCGGGTACTCCTCTATGTTCTAAACAACCATGCTGCTCTGACAGCGGAAGGACAGCTGTTGATGACAATGGATTCAAGCAGCAGCTCCTCTGAGCAATGCCAGGTTTCGCTGCCGCAACGTAATACAGACCACACTTTTGTCTGATATACGCGACCCTTAAGCTTGAGAGAGATACCTTTCTGTCGCCATAAGTGCCTCAGATTAGCAAACACCGCCCTAGCCTTGGAAATACAGCCTCTATTTCATTCCCTACAACTCCGCCGCCGCCGCTGATGCAGCTTCCCAGGTATACAAATCGGTCAACAACCTCCATAACTTTATTATCTAACATTAAATCTACGTAATCACAACAATCTTGCAGAAGCACTTGGCATTTCGAGGCTGCAAAGCGCATTCCGAAATACTCAGCAGAACGTGAAATTGCATTCAGCGTTGCTTGTGCCGCTTGAAAGTTGTCAAACAGCAACAGCTTATCGTCAGCATAATCAAGATCAGTCAGCCTTCCACCAGGTAGGAAGTCCACACTGGCATCATTCGAGTGCCATAGACAGTCCTCCATTATTTAGTCCATAACGAAATTGAACAAAAATAATGAAAGGGGACAGCCTTGACGAACGCCGCTCATGGTGCTGAAGCTGTCAGACAGCTCACAGTAATCATCATCATCATCATAACAGCCATGAGCCTGACCAAAAGGCTCGGGCCGCCGCTCACTTCAACAGTGACGTGGAATATCCTGGAAGAAAACGTTACTAAGAAGGTTGAAAATTATTAAAACAAGACTAGGCGGAAGAACTACAAATGGTATGGATACAGGTACGCCATTGACTGCGACACATCGCTATCTCGGATAGCGTCTCTAACCAGCGGGTTGAATGATCACGAGGACCCCATCCAGGCAGGCGACACCTACCCACTTTGCTCACCGTAAACCCTAACCTGAGCAGAAGTAGGGGAGTGAATCGCCGACAGTATGTTCACATACTTGGACGATACACCCCTGGGTTCAGGCGACTTTAAAATTGTAGATCGATCCACCGAATCGAACGCACCTTTATAGTCGAGGAATACGGCGAATGTTAGCCGATGGTACACATGACGCTGCTCTGTAATTTGACGAAGGGTAACAATGTTATCTATAAAACCCCGCCCAGGGCGGAACCCTATCTGTTCTTCCCTAAGGTTCACCTCACGAACTGCAGTGCGTCGACGGAGAATAATGGATGCCGAGATCCTTGAAATTACTAGGGTCAAAATAAACCCCTATAGTTTCCACAGGAGCCTCGGGCTCCTTTTTTAAATAAGGGAACTATTATCGAGTGACCCCAGCAGGGAGGGACGGTCTCCGTCGTGGCACGGGTCAGCCTAAAGAGTTTGCCATTGATCCTTGAGGCAAAAGCGATCTCCATTTCCTTAACGTTTTCCGCTAACCAAGCCTCACGATCAGCCTTTAGACTACGTTTCAGTTTCCTACGGATATCTCTTCTAGACTTATTATGTGAACTACCAGGAGGAACCTTCCGTCTGGCTTCTAACAACTCCAGGGATTTCCCTGAGATCCAATGTTTGTTAAACTTGTGTACCCCTGTGCCACATGCTACAGTACCTGCTTCTGAATGGCCTGTGAAATTTGTGTCCAGCTGCGATTAGGGTCTTCGGAGTGAGTATCACTGAGGCAGCTTTCTAAGCTGGTTTGGTACTTATACTTTACCGATGACAAAGCCAGTTTTTCAACAGCCAGTCGTTGCTGTCGGAGGAGTTGTTGTCCAGCAACATTCTAATGCATGATCTGAGTCTAAGTACATGCTCCAACAAGAACGACAGTCTTGAATGCAGCCACGCCACCTGTAACTAACAGCTATGTGGTCCATCTGAGACTAGGCCTGATTCAGAGCATGCAGATGCCAAGTATAGCAATGACGTGAACGATGCCTAAACCTAGTGCTGGCTAAAAATAGCTTATGCTCAGCGCACAGCTGCAACAATCGCCCGCCATTATCTGACCGATGTGATGCTATCCCAAACTTGCCACCTAAACGAGATTCGGCCTCACCAAAGCGACCGACCTCAGCATTCATATCTCCCACCAGAACGACTATATCAGAACCACGTGTCGACCGAAGGAGAGAGGCTAGTTCCGAATAAAACGCGTCTTTGACGCCGACGTAACTACAGTCAGTAGGAGCGTAAGCAGACACAATGAATAAATTCCTTAAAGTCCTGCGTCTAGAGCTGGCCTTAATGGAACCTGCCAAGCGGATGGCACGAAGTCTACTGTTAACAGTAATACAATCTACCAATGAGGCTGCGGCCGTGGAGTAAAGGACTATACTCACTCCAGCCTGACCTGTAACGGCGGCTGTGGAGTCACCCGAAGTGTATAACCAGTATCGGATAGACAATGCGGGTGCTGTTAATTCCATACGCTGACTACTGTCCTGGACTCTAGTTTCCGAGATACAGCAGACATCGACATGCAATGAGTTTAACGTTCGTGCAAAAGCGGCCTGTTGACCTATTTGTTTTAGAGTGCGGATGTTGAAAGCACTTATATCAATTCGCATTCTGAGTCTAAGCAAGGGACGACGGAGGCATGAAGCTGAATGGCAAGAGACGGAACTTACAGGCTCAGTGTTACCACGGGTAGCTACATCTGTTGTGGGACCTGTGGAGTAACTATCAGAAATGGAGGTTGGGAGAGGACTGAGAACTAAATTTGATAGGACAGTGGGGGAAGAGCAGTAGCATGTTTTCGCCTATCCACCCTGCTGTATGCAGCAGATAGGGCGACCCGGTTTATACTGTGAGACGGCCGATGCAGTATAGAATTACTGGTGGTGTGATTATTCATGATTGTGTGTGGGTTGAGATACTGCCAGGGCGCCCAGACCTAGACAGGAGAACGATTAGGGTTCTCAACCAAAGCCTTTGGCTCAGAAGCCTGTGCCGCAAGGCATCAGGTGGGTGGCAGTGTATCAGAACTGGTGCTTTTTCCGGAAAAAGATGCCAACCTTCTTCCAACCCCCAATCTAGAGGACCAGGAGACTGGTTCGTCATACCTCTGCCCATTGGCTTGCCTGGCATAAGTGACTCTGTCGGTGTGGTGGCCACACCGTCCAGTTTAGCTTAATAGGTCATCGAGATGCGCAAGCCGTCACACCACGTCAAGGTTCAGTCTTGTTGTGACTGTGACTCGTTGTGAACTGTTCACATAACAGGGAATAAATCTTACAGTTTGCGGTGGTGGTGTAGCGTCCAGTGACAGAGCCGTCGCAAGCCCGGTTAAATAGTGAGTAAGCCATTATATGCAATGGAATCATTGGATTGTCCAGTATAGGAATGGATGCTTGTTGCACGGCAAGATAGTTCGCGATCGTCTTGACAGAATAACTAATGCCCGAAAGTAACCAGTAATGTGACTCCTCAGACAAGTGTGACCGTTAAGGCGCCATTACTAAACTTCATGGTTTACCGGTTTTAAGTGGTCGATGAAGTTTCCTTATAGTGTTGTTACGACCATTTTTGAAATGACTTTGAACACAAGAAAAAGCATCATTATAGGCTACATACTATAGAGACTGGTGCAAAAATAATCCCTTCCGATAGTTCAATCATAGAGCGTATATGCAGTGCTTGTAGGTCCTGAGGCCTGGAAATGTTAATACGAAATGAGTTGAAGGACTATTGAAATAATAACAAAATAGATATGGTAGTCGAATACATAAAAGGGCCCGGAAACGACAGGTCCAATATGGAAAATAATGTACACCACGGCCGCTGTGAAAGACTATATGAGCATAATACACAAGAATATACCAATGGCTCACTACCGTGCATGCTACCCAGATTTCTGTACGCTGAAAGCAAACGGTAAAAAAGCTACGGGGTCGTTCAAAATGATTTTTTGAAAAAGTAAAGTGGAGCACTGGACACTTACCAGTCCCAGCTTCGGCGGGTTCGCAACTGAGTAGCTCAAAGTTGGCACCCACATTGACTGCGGCGCTCACATGTCCAGGCGCATCCACAATATATCGAAGCAACTCCAAATCACCCGCGGGCAAACGGTCTGGAACGGTGAATTCCATATGATAAATTGTCGCTTGTTTCAACATGCCCAATTTGACTTCGTACACAGGCAACGAAACATTTACGAACGGACTGTCGACGATGACTTCCTCATCTCTACTTTCCACTAGACGAACCACTATATTATGTCCGGCCTCATTCACCGGACTGTCACATCGTCGGTCCACTATTACATTAACTTTCTCACAGAATCGCTCTGGAGATTCGGAGAACCTGGGCTGTTTCTCCACTCGACTGCTGGTGATCACGTAGTCGGAGAAACTAACCTTGCGCGCCGGCTTATCTGGCACAGGCAACGGTTCAACAGCCGCCAGACTATGCTGATGAAGTCGACGTTGGCCGCGAGGCTCACCCGTAGAGGCAGAAAGGTTCACAGTAGTAGGTACGGGATAGTGGGAATTAAGCGCTTCTGGACGGAGCACAGACGAGCGATCCGAACCACGAGAGTCCGACATATGTACAACGTGCGGTGGTCTGAAAAAAGGCAACTAAACGGATGCACACAGAAAATAAGAATGGTCATGCACCTCGCCTATCCGGAATGGTTTCATACAAACAGGCAAAACAACCAATGGAAACATGATCGGTCACATGAACGACAAAGCAAACAGACACGTGAGCTAAATACTGATTGGCTGCATAAATCGTATGTCGTAGTCAAACAGCTAAGAAAATCCAATAATTTAGCCAAAAGAACTTAGTCGGATAAATCAAACAATTTACGCAAGTGACATAATAATGGAAGGAAAACTGTCATATTAACCATAATCATGAATAGATTAGTGAATTCCCAGTAACAGGCATCAACTAATCCGCGTGATTTGTGAACACGATGAACGAGAAATGAATTTTTAAAAATTTCCGTAAACATGTCATTATCACCGTTAGTTTTCATAAAAAGGATCCTTATTGCAACTACTTAAACACTTGAGCGGTCAACACTAGCACTCGTGACTTCCAGAACGCGATCGAAGAAGGGTGTATGAAACTTCACAGCCATATCGCAAAAGGACCAGAGGACATGTTTTACAGCTTAAACAAAAGAAGTTTAACTAAACGCTTTGTACTTTTTGCGTCGTAGTTTAGTTACGTACGATTACTTATTAGCCGATAGGGACTACAATCCAAAGGGGGGAATGCATCGCCGCTAGGTTTAGTGGCCGACATCTTGTATTTAATCTCGTCAACTAAACAATACCATTAGGCCTGCATGTGAAGTGCGTTCAGTAGCATGCCTATTGAGGGCACCGGGCTGGCAACCACGAACTGCGCGTTTTAAGGCAATAGGCGCATTGAACAGACAGCAAGATAGTGGTCATACACACTCAAGAGAGGGAGGATGAGAATACGTGTGTAGGACGCTCACTTCATACTGTAAAAAGAACGCAGTGCCTGCAAACTCGCATCCTTTACCAGAACGGCGGTACTCCACCGAAGTCGTTGATCGGATATATGTATAGTTATAAGGGTGCGTGCGCAGGCGATCCCCAGAGGCTTGTCTGTGCGAAGTCCAAGAAGAATTCATCAACTGCAACCGATTGACGCCAGCAGCCGTTAACCGCTATTGCTGGCTGAACCTGGTCAGGGCATGGTGAAGTTGCATTGTAGTTGGTGTCTTGTATCCACCATTGTAACCACAAGCCAAAACGAAAAGCCACTGGTTAACGGCAAACAGTGAATGCTAAATCAAAATGAGGAAACCCATAATGACGCTTTAGATAGTGGGGGAATATATGACTCAACATCTGGAACGATAACCACGTTGGAAAGCTAGCAACTTGGATAGACCATCCGAAGAAAACGGTGCAAGAGAAGCCATGCTGATCACTAACACAGGAGGGTAGGATGTATTGTGCGACTGGGATAAATGAAAGTGAACTGACGGGAGCAGAAACTATCCACCGATTGGTTAGTTCAAGCAGAATAGCCTGACGAATGTCTCACAAACCGCAGGCACGTTCCGATGCATTCTGAAAAATTGAATCATCATCACCACGAAGCTCATTCGAGAAAACTGATCTCCACTTGCCCTACCTATAAATGGAGCACAGTAGGTAGGTGGGCAACATCCACAAATAGCATAGCGGTAATCGCATCTTAATGACTACCGTACTTTACACTTCAAACAATTGTTTCGTGGGTCAGATTCCGAGTAAAAAGTTCTGCATAACTCCTACAGATTGACTATCGCCTTCGGCCTAAACACCTGACACACAAAATCCCCCAATAAGTAAATGAACTATTCTATGTAGCCGAGTGCATACGCGATCCAGTAAAGTGACTCCACTGAATAAGCAACCACGTGTCTAAAATATCCCACTTACGAAGTTTCCGATTCACCTCTCTCATTCATATGCTACGCCTAAGTTCTTGAAGCAGCCCCCTTTAAAAGTAGCGGCATTTAAAAATTACATTTACTATTAACAATCCACCTCCATGGAAAGTAGCAACGATGCTGATCATTTAAAACAGCCACCTAATCGTGTACACAAGAATATGGTAAAATCACAAGACAACCGTGTTGTCTCCAGTGTCACTAGCCTCACATATGATACGATTAAAATATCATATACAAGTGCTTAGTTACACCCACTTGTGGGTAATGCTCAGATTGCTTCTCACAGTATCCGGAAGAGACACAGAAACTGACCCGTAAATTCTAATCGATGTCCCCGTGACTGTAACATCTTCCCAATTCGAAACTTTTGAGCGAGATTTCAATTACTGGAATGCAGTAGGGGGTTTTGGTTGATGCAAGTTGAACATCGATCACAAATGACTGAAGTTTGTTTGCTGCTGAAAGTCTGCAAAAGTTTTACTAAACTGCGAGATTGTAAATCTTTAAAAATGTCCATTTAACTTGATCGTGCGCATGTCTGGAGAAATTGTACTATGAACTTCTAAGGCGTGATGTGAAAAACACGATTCAACGCCTATATATATATATATATATATATATATATATATATATATATATATATATATATATATATATATATATATATAAAGGCGGACACCAAGTAATATACACACATGCATTACACGCTACCCAAAATAAATTGCACTTCTACAATTCACCTATAGAGTGGCTGAACAGTCTGTTAATATGAAGGGCCCGATCAAATGGTGTAATGGTCAATTTATACCCCGCTAAGAATTTGCATGAGGCATGCTTGTAAGTGTTTACTGCAACACATTACGTTCATAAAAGTATCTTCATTGTGTTACTAACAAGTAGTGCGGCATAATTGATAATTTGGGAGACTACGTTGTGAAAAATCACAGCTCCAATGAGACTCGAACCAGCAACGGAAACAGTGTGCCCAAACCCTGAAAGTGCCCTACCAGATGAGCTAGAAAGCCATGCAAAGAGCTCAGGACTCCCACATTTAGACCCAAATGCTCACCCAGCTCAACTTATCGTGGAATGCATCAAATGATCCGGGGGAATGACTGTCTGATCAGGATTTTTCAAACAGTTCAAGCACTGAAATTGTATTACTGATAAGTAATCCGTGTGTTTTCCGTTTAAGACTGATAACAGGTGACGAAATTTCAACATTTTGCTACATATGACTTCAAACTGTTCTGATCAAGTTATTAAAGGGAACGAGGGGTCCAAGTGCAGTAGTAATGTTAGAATTTGACAAACGATTTGAACAAGCTTTTCGTCATCCGTGTTAGCTGTAAACAACACGAGCAGAGGCCACACTCTCTTGAAGCGCCGAGATTTCGTTGATTCTTCGACCGCTTGGAATGGTCGCTCGTCAGGCCAACCTGTATATTGTGAGATCATGGCAGTGATGCTCATTTTTGAACTTCTCTCTAGTGTAGGTTTCACCAATAGAGGCGTAAGCTGTTGACAGAAATGACTGTCAGTAAAAGGAAGGTCCCGTCCCCGTTGTAGACGTCAGTTGGGAAATGCTCACTTGTATTCCTTCTGTACGTATATAGGTGAGATTAGGTTACGCAACAGGTGTGAAGCATCGAAAAGCCGAATAATCCGCATAAAACTGACCGCTCGCGAATAACAGTATTATCTGCGCCCAACGAATAACTGCAGTGAGTACTAATTTGCCGTGGTCACGAAAGTACGAGTTAAACATTAACGTGGGTAAGACATTTTTTTCTTTCAGCCTTCACCGGACAAAAGCACCACGCCTTGACAAAGAATTCGTAGCAATGAAGATATAATGAAAGGCTACGCAGGTTTGTTGGTTGAGTAGAAAGCTATTGACGGATCTATCCATGAACCATGAGTTGCAAGTTCGCACAGCAAACTATAGTGCAGTTTACGGACACCTTTAAAGGCATGTCCGAGAGAACGGCAATCTGAAGATGAAAATAAAGCCATCCGTCCACCACGTAATGCTACTGTTCATGCTGTAATACGTCAGCAAAAGCCAAATGGTGTACCAGGAAAACATGTGGCCTCCAAACCAGCTCCATTTGCAATATTAAAGGCACACCTGGAGTAATTGGTGATCAGACACGGCTCCGAACACTTAGTTTGGTGAGTAAACAATAATAGAATTCCAAGTTATTGGAATGGGGAAAATCAGGACAAAAGTCGTTTTCACGGTTCAACTGACTAACAACGATTAAAATCAACACTACTGATCAACTATGCAATCAGGACTTGAAGAGGACTTGTTACGCTTAAATACATACACAAATAAGGTACATCAATATGTTACCAGTGGTTCCACGTGACGTGAAAACGACATATAAACACAAACTGCACCAAGTCAAGACAAAAGACACTCTCCACAGCACTCAGCTGAGCATCTTGGGTGGTGATTTTATACAGTATACCAAGTATCGGTAATTGAAGAACCTTGTACGCAGCAATACATCATATCATTTTTAAAGAACAAAATGTAACCGGAAGCTACAGATTTTCAAATAGAAACAGACCCAGTTCATGACGGCAGTTGTTCGCAAAAGAAGTGCAATCAATCAAACGTGCTAGTGAAGATGTTTTGTTATTGATGTTAGATTCTCCTTCACGGTCAGCACGTTTGCTTGCAAAATATATAACTTGCACATCCATTCTTTTCACCTTCTTTTGCTTTAAAGCCAGAGCTTTTCCCTCACCCCACAGTTGTATGACACGTGTACAGTAGCATAAACCACTGATGTATGACCGCTGACAACGTTCACTTCTTTGAACTGATCAATCATAGTAATCCCTAGGTGAATGTTACCATAGTTGTTGCATGACATGCAGTTTCCTTTGCGAATAGTATGGTGTGTACATTCGGGGACTAAAGGGCAATTCGCAACATCAGAAAGACGAAGGACCAGAAGCGACTGCTGGAATAGTGTACACGCACCAAAGTAAATGTCACTAGGGTAAATGACAATACGCTGTCGCCCAATGTGTGAGGGCACATGCCATCCATTCAAATGAGTATACGCGTTCGTTGTTTTATGTCTTCACATAGGCTGTAAGGGATTTCGTGCAATACACAACCCTGCGGGCCGAGCTTCTTTTGCGGTCACAACATAGGAAGGAATAATGTATGTACGCTGAAGATGGCTATCCCAATGAGAAGTAAACCACATCCACCAGTAGAAACATCAATCACCATAGGGTCGACTTTTGAAGGTTGCGACCATCAGTGTAAATGATAACCACATGATTTTAAATGCTTTCAGCTTTTACGCCATAAGGTTTTCGTTATCCGGAAACACGGTCAGTCATACGAAATGCTATCGGAGCTTAGACAACATAAGCATTCGACATGTTTAAGGCTTTTGAACGGAAAGCAGTCTTAATAGTTGGCGATGAATTGGTCACATTTCTTAATCCTGACTAACGCTAAACAAGCCAACATACCAGATACAAAGTTGACAAAGGTATCAATCTTAAACAACTGATTCTATTAAGAATCTCATAAATTAAGTATGATACAAGTCGTTAAATGTTAACTGAAACACTGAATTCCTTTTATCCATCTAGTTAAGACAAAGGGAACACATCTGTCGCGAGATGTTAACATTTCAGCTTAATCTGATAAATCGCTAACGTAAAACCAACATATTTTACACAAAATTTATACGTTAGCAATTGATGAGAGTGAATCAAAATGTTAACATCTCGCGACATATGTCTTTTCTGTTTTGACAAAATGCTAACTGAGCTAGTAGTTCATACGATCCGAACACAACCCCATGTGCAACTTTACTACATGAGGATAAACGAAACAAGTCAGAAGAAAACCGAATTCAAAGACACAATCAAACACAAACAATCTAAACATTGGACATCCGGATCAAGTCACCACGGCAAACTAAACGCACAAAGTTCGGACAATGCCCTGTCTACCAGCACAGTTGTGGTGTCAAAACAAACTACTTACGAGCACAGAGCGATAACCAGATGCGTCTAATTCATAGAGCTCCGGTGAACTGGACGATATGTTCACTTGTGTTCCAGACTGACACACTGAAAGACTCAATGATGTCCGGCTTCACAAAAACGTTTGATGACGAGAAAAGCGTTTACGGGGACAGATCTGTGCTGGCTATTTCCAGCTGTGTACACAATCACAGTTAAAGTGGGCAGTAAATACCTAGTTGTATCGCTACCACAAGCATGTGAAAAATTGTTATTTGCCAGAGATGCAACTGAAAAATCCTGGTTCACCAATCTCATGAACTTTCCTACTGATTCGTGCTTTCGATAAACTACAGGAAACAGACTAACTTGGTAGAGAGGTCTGTAACTTCTTTCCATGAGGTATCACTGGTATGGATACGGTGAACTCCGTTGAACAGAGCTGGTATAAGATCCTGGCTGATTTTCGTGGGAAAAAACCGGTGTGATTGAACAAATCTGTCGACCCATTTTAGTTACCATTAAACTAAGTATGGAACCGAGTCATCACCTCTCTGCTAAAAAAGATAGCACAGGAACAGAAACTGGTCCACATTTGTGCGTGATGCTCAACAACATCCAATGTAGTGTGATAAACAGTCGGCTTCCATCAACTATATTAGCTGTCATAGCCGAGGGACAATTCACATAGTGTCTGTATATAGAAATGAGCTTTTCATTATATTGTCTACGTACATCGTAAAAAAAACCGGCCAAAACAGATACCACTGAACTGATCGTGACAAATTTTGGGTAACCTCGTTTACCCCGTAAACAAGTAAATTTTTCAGAAAAAAACACCGCTAGTCAGTTTAGTTGAATATTCTAACCTCATTTTGTCACTAGCAGAAAAAGTGAATTAGTTCACGGTATACACACTGAGTCGGCCAGAATAAATCGAACAATGCAACAGTCGCACACACACACATACAATTGATGGAAAGCACGCACAAACAAAAAGAAGAACAAAACAAAAAGTGAACTGAACAGTATGTATTTGTTTTGCTTTAGACATTCGCTACATGTGCGTCCTATACGCAAAAGGGTAATCGGGAATTTGTGGGACGACAGAATATAAACCAAACACCTTATGCATACAATGCATAGGAATTGAAAGACAGAAAAATAATGAGAGTAAAAGCAAGAAAAATAGAGCAGGGAGCGTGATGGAAATCACAAACTAATTATGTTTCAATATGCGTCGAGAAATCGGTTGACGGATGCGTCAGATTTCGACGGACTAGAACTGCTCACAAACTGACTAGAGATGCAGCAAGAAAAATCACGCAGAAAAGTTGGCTAATTGGGTACAGTGAAAACAACGTTCGACGGACTGACACCAACTGGGAAATGACTAGGTGATCACAGTTGGGGCTGTGCGACCAGTGATTTCAGTCACACCGCACAACTGAAGAGCAAGTTCAATGTGAGCTTTCAGATAGACCTGCGGTAAGCAGAACAGACAAAATTGACAATGAGTTTAAGGGAAACGTAAATATTTCCATCGAATAAGTGAGAAACAGAAAACCACCAAATTGTGCGTTGGGATGAATACTCTATTCCTTACACCTCTGTACAGTACACAGTAAGATGATTACGTGGGGAATGTTTGGGTCACTGGGGACCACCGGTGGACCATGGCTATGCTCTAGCAGAATAGTGCTCCAGAAGTCCGATGTCCCAAACTCTGTTAACGTCACGTTCATGCTCTTTAAAATAATTAGCCAGGAAGTAGTTACATAACGATTCACACACTCAATAGGAAAACATCAAAACAGTGCAAGTAAGTACAATTAGTGGCATGACGTTCAACCCCAAGCTTTAGTATGATACGTTCGATTCTAGCAATCTTCCATTATCTTGAGCCTAACAACCATCGCATTTACATCTGCAACTATTATATAGCATACAATCAAACACTGGAGGCTGATAAATAAAAACAAGGTCACTCTGTACAGTTAGACAGTTAAGCGAAAGTTATATTACAGAACGCAAATGATCAGCCCGAGATCAATTCAGTTGAACAGACCTGTGACTGGATAGCGTGTTTGGCCGGATCCGGTTCAAACGTATCCACGTAAACACGCAGCGTAGCCCCACTACTACCTGTCCCGCTGAGCCGAAAAACAAACCGGGTTCCGTCGGTGAACATGATGCGAATACCCTGTGAAAAGTAAGCAAACACACAACTGTAAAACAGACCATGCTTACGGAGATGGCTAGAGGTCAAAGAGAGCAAAGCAAATTTGTAGGTATGTGGACACAGAAGAGAGGAATAGGTGGTCAGTTTTGTCTCACCGAAAACAATAAATGCATACTCTACTTGACAAAAGTATGTAAACAAAGGACAAATGAAATCATAAAAAACGGAGCGTACTCAGCAGCCAGAGTTACAAGCATGAGTTCAGTTTCAGGTTTAAACGGACATTCGTGGGAAACACTCGGTGAGCAGGAAAGCCAATATAGATGCCAAAAATACATATATGAAAACAAGTCACAAAAAAGACACGTGTGTGAGTGTATCACGAAAACAAACTACAAACCGAGTGTTCACCTGAGCTAGATTCAAGAACTAAGCCAAACAGAAACCGATGAGCTCACTGCTTGACGAATTACATCCCGATACAGTAGCAACCATGTGTAATCAACAACTGTCAAAGAGAGGACAGCCGATGAACACGTTCCGTCGGAAAGGAACAGGTTTCACAAACATATACTGAAGTAAAATCTAAAAGCGCAGACAAATGGACAGACTCTCCTACACACGAAGAACATCACCTTCATTAAGTTATCGTCTGATAACACAGAGGATAGATGGATAGATAAGAGAATAATTTTCATGAAGACAACGACTGCGAAATAAGTTTTAGTGAACAACCAGAAGTGATACTTTCAAGGCTGATAGTCGCATATTCCTCCCAAAATACACAGGCGCCCGAACGTATCAATGTACATCGCACTTTTTTTAATATCAAAAGGTATGCTTACTGCATAAACAACATTGTGTATGTATGTACATATGAACCGCCCGAAAATGCCATCAAGTCAGTGTCAACCACTGACAACTGCACTGTCTTGTAGATTAAGCTCCCTTGTCCAAGCTCTAGTGCACACTAGTTCAGTTTATGAAGCGGCCTTCGGGAGGAGAAAAGCTGTCACATAAGACACCAACATGATATGTGCCCCAAGTCCATATTTACGGCAAACTATATGCACACTTATAATGGTTAATCATACGACGGTGCCAATGAGGGAGCCAACGTACAGTATTCAATTATGGGGATGACCTCTCCTAAGGAGGGGATAACTCAGACGGTATGATTTATCGGTTAGAAAGAAAGTTCGTTTTGGCTATGTGTGCGTTTACTTTTTGAATATCATATGGATGGCAACATACTTCATAACGTTTCTACCAGGTTCACAATCGACAGACCATCGATAGTTTGTTGGAAGCGAATGATGAACTGCATTTGTTAAACTGAATGGATTCAAGTTACAGCGTGCTTATGTACTAAATGTAATTCGATGAGACGGCGATCAGATGGAGTTCGTATTCCATCAGTGATCTGTGGTTTAACATCTGACAGTGACGGAAGCGACGCTCGCTCATGTGAAGCCGAACAGATAATCGCACCAACGACATATGACAACCATGACACAGTGTGGAAAACCTCAATGAGGGCATAGTGAGCTCTAGATCTCACGAGATAAAAAAGTAGTCTCTTCAAGAGAAGACCGAACAGAAGTAAAGTAAGGACTAAGATCGTGGTGGCAGCTAGGAGGAGGTTTCGCTACGGTCCTCAATTCCTGAGGTAACTTCCCGAAATCGGATAGAAGTGGGCTCTTTGTGGAACTTTTCTTTTTTATGAGAACCCTCTATGATAGACTGTTGCACATTAGTTGTGGCTATCCGAATTTAAAGCCACCATGCATATTAGGAACGTCATCAGCTAAGAAAACCATTTAAAGAGGTCAGACTCAACTCCAGAGTCTGCCACCCTTTTAATCTCACACTACACCTCACTTCAAGCTTGTTAAGTTTGCTGTATAAATACGCTAAGTTCAAACTGACCTGAATGTATACGCAAAGAAGACGATTCTAGCTTAGACACCTGTTATCGGCCACCATCGCGCTGTCAGAATTGAAGGTACGATTACAGCCCTGAGGGATGTTCATTACAAACGTTGTCTGTTTGTTGCCGCATCATATGTTTCCACAAACTGTAGTCCAGAGGCAACCAAAGATGACTGTTATCATCAGTTCACTAGCCTTCTGCACACCACACAGTGCACAAACATTGTAGTACGAGCTGGCGACCTCAAAACTCAAGTGAGCAGATTAAGCGCCGAGGAACGTGCCATAGGTGGAAGAAACGCTTGTGATACTCGGGGGAGGAACGACAGTGGAAGCTTGTCCAGGAGTTTTGTCAATAGCGGTCCGGTATTCTAGACATCGGCACACCACCTGGCGACCTCCACTGCCGAGTCAGTCCCGGACATAGATTGGTTACACGGTCGTCAACTATTGGTGGCGTGACTGCTCTCAAGACTGAAAGTCAAACTGAAGCACCTGTGTTGATACTAACTGTGCACTGTTATGTGTCAAGTTCGCTCTGTGCATTGAGGGGAGGCTACTTCGTCGTCAAACACAAATTGATGTACCCATAATAACAGGAATACAGCCACATCACATGTACCAGAGCTGGAGTGCACCTAGTCTAGGACTCCACCCATCGGACGACAATGAAGCACACTGGGCACATGTACATCACACGATGTAGGAGTGCACTGCTACAGCTGGGTCATCTGCCAACCGTTGGATCTCTATGCGATCATTCGGACTTCGTAATGCTCGCCAGAACTTTATGCTCAGCAGCAAGTAAAACACGGTTCGCAAGGCTACTCGATTAGAACTCCGGAATCAACTACGAGAGAATCGCGGGCCTTGGTAGACACAACGCGCTATCAATGTGGAGCAAGCCGCTGCTACCGGGAACTGTCGACAGCTATTCCATGTCATCGAATCAACGGATACCAAGAATTTAAAGCACTGGGTTCCCTTGATCCAATTCGTCAAAACAGCAAGAAGACAAACGTTGCGGGATTTCAACATTTCGTTTTATCTCGTCAGCCGCATACTAAATACACACAGAATATATAACAAAGGCGCATGACAACGATAGTTGAACAGAGTGAATTTTTAGGTCAAAAGGCCGCTACCAGGGGAGGTGGACGGCGTAAACCATTAATGTTTGCGCACACAACACTGGCTTTCTTTGTTTGATCAGCACAGCTTCACTGATTGTCAGAATTTTGGGGTTTGGGTGTCGTAGCAACACCGTGAACGACCTGGTTGGGTCGACATTGTGATCTGTCTCCAGGATGTGCTTCGCAATTGACGATGCCGGGTTTCGCGTTCCGTTGCTCCTTTGACTGTCTGTTCGCTCGGCAGACTGAATCAAACATTTTGGGAGGTGTTCGGCCACACGTTGACGCAAGCACCGGTCCGTTCTGCCGATATAGCTGTCATTGCAACTGCAAGTGAACTGATAAACGACATGTGAGACAGAATAGTTAGGTGTGTCACGTCTAGCGTTTCCATAATCAACAGATTGCAAAACAACTTCAAATATTGCAGTTACACGGGTTCATCAATGAGGCTCAGTATAGACAGTTACAACCAGGTGGAACTCAAACGCCACGTATGAGAGGCGCACCAAAAATACACGAAGAAGGTGTTCCGCTACGTCCCATCTTGGCCATGGACAATTCACCCTACCACCATCTCGCTCGATGGCTCGTTGAGGTACTTAACCCAGTTTGGAAACTGCTGTCACCCCACTGTGTCAAAGACTCATTCGAGTTAGTAAACGGCTTAAAGGAGGTTTCTGTGAGTTCAAAAACAACGTACTCTATCGATGTGCAATCTTTGTTTACTAATGTTCCTCTGCATGAGACTGTAAATTTTCTTTGTGATTTTATTTCAGTTCAGAATATTCAGTTGCCTCTTCCTCTTGATTACCTTAGGGATCTCATTTTCTTATGTACAGAAAACATTCGTTTTGAATTCGAAGGAGTTGCTTTCAAGCAAATTGATGGAGTAGCCCTGGGCATCCCACTAGGCCCAACGGTAGCAGACGTTTTCCATGGAATGATTGAAAGACAAATTGTTGATAATATTTTCATGACTACTTTATACAAAAGGTACGTCGATAATATCTTGAGTTTCACAGAGAGTGACAAGTTTCTCCCATTTTTTTAACCTTATGAACTCCGTACATCCAAATTTGACTGTTACTTATGAAACTGAATCGAATAGAAGCCTAGCTTTTCTAGACGTTTTACTTAAGAGACGTCTTGATGACACGCTGCAGCGGTCGGTTTATCGCAAAGCCACTTGGAGCGGTCAATACCTCCAGTTTTCCAGTTTTGCACTCATGGCCTACAAGCGTGGCTTAGTTAAAACATTGTTCGACAGAGCCCGACGAATCTGTACAGATGACCGGCTGGCACAAGAGGAAGAATTCCTAACAATCGTATTACTTGCTAACGGATATCCGGATAAGTTTATCTGGGTTCATAGCAAGAAAACAACAGAAAGAGCTGCAGTTCACACAGCAAGGAAAAAAGAGGTGTTCACAAAACTACAATTCAGTGGAGACTATTTGTCCACTATACTGCGTCATCAGCTTCAGTCAGCTGTGAATCGCACATACCCTGCAGCTGAATTGTGTCTCTTATCATCAACCCGGGGAGTTAATTATGGAAACGCTAGACGTGACACACCTAACTATTCTGTCTCACATGTCGTTTATCAGTTCACTTGCAGTTGCAATGACAGCTATATCGGCAGAACGGACCGGTGCTTGCGTCAACGTGTGGCCGAACACCTCCCAAAATGTTTGATTCAGTCTGCCGAGCGAACAGACAGTCAAAGGAGCAACGGAACGCGAAACCCGGCATCGTCAATTGCGAAGCACATCCTGGAGACAGATCACAATGTCGACCCAACCAGGTCGTTCACGGTGTTGCTACGACACCCAAACCCCAAAATTCTGACAATCAGTGAAGCTGTGCTGATCAAACAAAGAAAGCCAGTGTTGTGTGCGCAAACATTAATGGTTTACGCCGTCCACCTCTCCTGGTAGCGGCCTTTTGACCTAAAAATTCACTCTGTTCAACTATCGTTGCCATGCGCCTTTGTTATATATTCTGTGTGTATTTAGTATGCGGCTGACGAGATAAAACGAAATGTTGAAATCCCGCAACGTTTGTCTTCTTGCTGTTTTGACGGATACCAAGAAGCCAGATGTGAGCGTAGAGATCTGCGAAGTCAACAGTGAACTCATTTATAACTTGCAATGACGACTACGGCTCAGTTGAGCATTTCCAACAGCAGCTCACATGACTGCCCGCACCGCTAATTAAGCATCCACACACCTCTCATAATCAGCCATCTGTTGATGCGAGTCCGACCTCACAAACAGAAATCTCGCTTACAAGTAAGACACCTGAACCGCAAGAACTCCTTCATACTCTTTTTTACACGAAGGTCTGGCCCTGATCAAAAAGCTGAGGTCCCTGTATCAAAAACCTTCGGTCTGTAAAGTCGATCCGGCTGATTGCAATTTGGTTAACGTCATGCTTATTTTCAAAAGGCGCTCACGCACTTTGTGTGCAAAGCGTCGAGGGGTCAGCCTGAGTTCCTGTTGTTCGGAGTCTGGGAGCAAATCAGAATGGATTTCTATTCATGTTATTCGTTCACCGTTGTCTGTATCAGTTATTCACGTTCGTGTTCAACAGGATTCGGTCATAACGATTTGCTACAAATTTGGATGTCCTCCGGAGTGTAAATCTTCATCCATGTTTTCACTTAAGGTAAGCCCCAAACGATTTCCGAAGGATTCGCTTCTGATGAAGTAAAGGGGTTCTGTCATCAATGGAGCTTAACATTCCTCCATTCTCATCTTACCCAGCTGATTAGCTGATCTAGCACACGTCTCTTACTGATCAATATGTTTAAGTTGATTGATTTCTCATTTACTCTTCTACTTCTGAAGACTACCTCTGATCACTGAACAAAAACGAAGTCCTTTCTAAACTATGAAATATTTAGGTGGTATAAAATGTTACAGAGTGTTTTTATTAAGGCTAACAGACTAATAATGTCGCGTTTTACAACTAAACTCAACTTCAGCCTACATAATATGACGCACTGTGTCGGGAATGTATGCATACGCAATTAACGATTGAATATTAACTTGTTAAATCCCTTTGGTCATTGATTAAAGATTTCGAACTCCTATAGATGTATGAAACATTTGTTTAACGGTAGTGGTAGCTTTCGTCTCAACCTCATTGACTGTTTTTAAACATGTTAAAACCTCTGGATCATTCGCTTCGAAGAATCTATCCCATTCCTGTAATCCATATTTAACCGTATGTAAACACCTTCAGCTCGGTCCGGCTAGAAATCTTCATACGCTAGTACCTGAGTCTATGACTCTTCTGTTATTTTTTGCATAAAATGAGTGCGAAGTAATCTATTCTGAAACGCAATAATAAACTCCTTATTTTGTCTGCTGAAGACAGAATTATGTAAATCCTGGATACGTTCGCTTTCTGAGGTAAACGAAGAAATTAATTGACTTGATGAGTATGACAGTTTTCAACTGTTCTACCAACGCAGTGATATATATCAATGGTCGGTCCGAGTAACATCACAGGTGTAGCCGTGGATAGTGAAATTGCTACCGTGCTATACCTTATCAAATGAAATGTAGTCAAAAATACGCTTTATACATCCAAAAAGACTAACATGCAGCTTCGAACCGACCCATGCCTTCAATAAATAAACGGTAGCTGACTCACTGAGACTAAGTTACCCAAAAACAAACAATTCGCGAACACTATCAAATATGAGAGAGTTACTGATTTACCCTCACTAAACGAAGGGGAATGAAAGATTGAATATGTGTAGAAAGCCAGTTACGCAAAGAGCGACAGGAGAACATAAAAACCAGATGCAAGCAGTTGAAGATCTGTACATGGGTGTAGCAACCGCTACAGAAATCCACTTTAAAGAATTCGATTTTATAGTTGAGTTGAATCACGCAAAAATCTGTGAGAAAACCTCACGTTGTAAGGTGGAGAAAAACAGTGAAGTGAACAAAATGTTCACGGTAAATCCTGGTGTGATTGATGCCTTAAGAATCAATCATAAAGTACAAAAAATCGTTAGCAAGAAAACACAAACGTGACATTCAGTAGTAAAGTTCGAATGTATGAACAGGAGCTAAGGAATAAGTGTTGCAGGATGAAGATCCTTGAAATGTTGCTTACTGCGTGGAACGACCGCGTCAAGTCACCATTTAATTTAACACTTAGATACACGTGGACTGGATACTTATGGACAGAATGTCTACACGTAGTTGACATGGGGAAAGCTTGTAACCGGGATCGGGATTTGTAGCTATGTAATCAAATTGCCGAGTTCAGTATCAGCAAGTAATTTCGAAATTCCGATGAACGAATTAAATTCGAGATGGTCAGTCATAACAAATTAGGATAGCAGACGTCCAAAAGTGCGTTCGCTTTTATTCAAATCAATAAACCCGAGTGTTCACATCATGAGATCCTGTAAAAAGAAGCGCTTAAATTGAAAACCGAACTACAGTAAAAAGTGAGATAAGATTAACGTGAGATCACTGGCTTTGCTTGGGTAAAAGAGCATTTATTCAGACTTAAAACGGACGAACCAAAACCATCATGATTCAAAAGCAAAACCAACAATCTGTATGTGACATTTCTCGTAATGTATTTAATACCTCATGTAGATTACAAATGAAACGGCGACAGAACAGTACCGGTGGGGTATGAGTGCGGAAGGATTCGCAGAACAATGGCCCGCCGACTTCAGCTGCGTAATGAGCTGATGCATCAAAACAAGGTATATCATATGGCTTACGAAATCGCGTGAACTGAACAATTCATTCTTGCACAAATAAACTTCAGGAAGTGAATTTCTGAAATCTCCACGCGTAAATCCAAACAAACAACACCAAGGTGTCTAGAGCATGCGTACACATGACCCAGTTGTAAATGACAGCAAAACATCTTTTAGACAGATCTCCTGCGGTTTCTGTCGCTTCCAGGGACTAGCTGTCAGCAGTTCACAGACAAACCAAACATACGAAAAGTCAACCATATCAGGCTTGACTTGGTTCACAACCACATACAGCTTCTAACACGCAAATCAACAGGCCTAGAAACGTGGTCATAGTGGATGATACGATTAAAGTTCAACTAGAGTTGGACGACACTGATTTTTAAGTAACCCCCGGTGCCAGGAGGTCACCTATACACAGTTTTTATTAGCTACCTGATTCACAGAAGAGATGTGTTGTCAGTTGGTTAAATCCAAGGACAAACACAAACAGAGGAACCCGCTGCTCGAAATTCTGCACCATCCATTGCCAGACATCTCATGATAACAGGCCAACAAACTGACCCACATAGATCATTCAGAATATTGTTACGCAATCGGAACAGGAAGCTACTGGCCTTTAGTGAAGCTATTTTGATCAGTGCTCATCAGCCGGCATTATGTGCACCAAAGTGATTCAAGCAACTCATAGGGTTGTCGTGACGTTGATGATATAATACTCGGTGTGACTGTATGCTTGTCTGTACTCTGTCTCTTTATTTGTCTGCCATATATAATTTGCACGTTTTACTTTTGCGACTGATGAGAGTAAACGAAATATTAACATATCCTAACATATGTACTCTTTCTTCACCGATAATATGATAATCGCAAGACGTAATCTCTGCAATATTTGTGGATACACAAATAGATTCCACACCTATTGTATCCATACAAGTACCTTAATGTTGGACAACTTTCTTGTGTTGTCCAGCTGTCAGAAGTGACCTGCTTTTAGCATGGAAGATCCTCTGCCAACTACATCGCTTCATGTAAAGCCTCCTTTACTTAGACAAAACCACCACCTCAGAGGTAACCCGCTGAATTGACAAAGCTAAATGAGCGGTCAACACGTAGACAAAACTCATTCGATAACAGATGTACTCAGCCTGAAACGCTTCACTACGGCTTGTCGTTATATCGTCAGCAAGTGGAGGTTTCAACCACATTCAGAAAATTAGTTAAAGCCACCAGATAGCTTAGCCATCAGAATCGTACAGACGGAGTGAAGCTATATCCATTCGTTCAAAATTGCTCCTAAAAAAATGTTGATTGCAACATGTTACACGTTTGAAATCTTGGGATAGGATTCAATATCTGAAATCCGGACATGACGAAGTTTGTCTTCAGCGTTTATTTGTTGGCAGGTTTACAGCAACTAACCTGTCCAAGCGATTATATAGAAACCGTAGAAATCCCTATGGATTATTATTTTTAGGAAGTGAACTAAAAAAAATCAGAAGTAAGATAAACATCCTTCACGTGTTTTTCGCGCTTTCAAAGTTTTGTACAGCTGTTTTTTCATCTTGAAGTGACAATACTGATTAAACTAATACGAATTCCTGATAAGTAGTTTGGCAGATTTCATAATTCAGAAGAGATCCAATTGCGAAAAATGTGGACTTCGGCTAGATTCGAACCAGCGACAGAAACACCATGTCCAAACGTGGCAAGCGTTTGCTTGGGCAGTCAATCGGCTGGATCATTTGGTGGATTCCATATGACACAGTTGGTTGGGTGGGTAACTAGGTGCAAATGTGACATTTCTGAGCTTCCGGTGTGGCTTCGTAGCTCAGCTGGTAGATCGCTTGCCGCGTTTGGGCATGGTGTTTCTGTCGCTGGTTCGAATCCAGTCGAAGTCCAGATTATTCGCAACTGGATCTCTTCTAAATAATACGAATTCATTTAGAATTTATTGCAACCACGTCACGTGTTCAAGGACTCTAGTCGAATGCATCAACCACTTTGAATGTGTGTTTGCACATTACGTTTATTCTACAAGGAATCACCACCAGTGAGTAAAAATGGTCTTTAGAATAATGTGGTCATCGAATACACATAGGCCTGTGAGAAACGTTTACACACACAAACGTACGTGCATCAACCGTTTACAAACACGAGTGTTCTCAAGGTCAGTCAATATGTAACATTTTTATGAGCCCTGAACAATTAGGCTACAGGTTTAAAACTTAACCTTATACACCGCAACATGCGAGTGGCCATGTGACATGCAAGACCACGTATAGACTGGATATCATCGGGTTGCCCAAATTTAGATAATAATGGTCACCACGACCTAAGTCAACTAATAAAAATATAACAAAGTGCACGAGACAACTCTTTTAGATAGGAGAAAATAAAGTTTGCGAACTGCCATCGGCGAACGCTTAGAGTACCAAAGGGATGGGGTACGATGTTCAGAGCGCGCGAAAAATGTAAATCAAGGAAACAACGCGCGACTCACGAACATCCCAATGTACCACGTGTCAAATGGTTTACACAAAACGGAGAACAGATGGCAAATCAAGATTGTTGGTAATTCAATGTGAACAGCGAAAAATGGGAGTGTGTGGATTGAGTAAAGAACGACAGATCTTTGGCATGTTTAAGGAGACACCGGAACAGATTTGCTGGTAAGTTGCAAACCTAAAATGTTAAAATGGCAAAACCGAACTCAAAAGATGGGAATGTGTAGGAGTAGAGCTTGTCAAACGCATATAAACAGCCAAAAATAAACAACTCGTGACACTGGTGCGTTAGAAGCCACACGTCCAAATGGTTCAATTGAAACTGGACGCATGTTCAAGGACCAGCTTCCTCCAACTATAAGCGAAACCCATGAGCTACCAAATACAAATTGACACAAGCTCGAAAGCACAAAAAACTGAGGTTTGGGAACTGTAAAGTCCGACAAACGTACAAGTCTAAGTAAACCATATGGCACTCATGGAAACCATCGGTTCATCATACCTGATTTTTTGTCTCCGAATGATCGACAGGATCGACGTATGAGAAATCATCACAGAAGTCTCCGACGAATGTGTGTCCATGAGATGTCTCAAACTTACGATCTTTGACGCCCTGCTTAAGCAGACTCTTCAGGCGATCCATGATGGCATCCCCCTGAGTAGATTCGCAATTTTCATAATCGTAACTAGGAGTCACAGGATTTGAAAAGAAGGTATGAAAAGAAGGGTCCTGGATGTGAATCTCGAATGTAAACAGAATAAGAAAACATCAATCTGTTTCTCTTCTCGCAGATTATCACTATCAACATCAAGGTATCAACAGACCAGTGACTGACACTGACGCCTATCTACCACATTACAGAGGGTAAGAAAGAACCCAGTTTAGGTGTGAATCAGAGGAAAGGGATGAGTCTTAGTTGACACGAAATTATGTCCAACTTCAAAGCATTCAATATGGGAAACTTAAGAACAGATAACTCGGCTAAAATCGATGTCAATTGTAAGGTACCAATTTAGTGACTTTCACTGCCCCGTCTCATTAACTGTATTCGGTTTAAAGACAAAGTAGCAGTACTATAACATTCATGCTACTGAACCCAATAAGAAGTTATATTTCCTAACACTGACAATTAAAGACAGTGAATCGACAGTATCAAAATCCAGGAGAGAAATGTGGTTTACGATGGTTAAACAATTAGCAACATATTTAGTGTTTTCTGGTATAAATTTAAAATGAAGTTCCAGTAGTATCTCAACTCACACACAACCATGAAGTCACAACACCAGTAATTCCATACCACATCGGCCGTCTCACAGTATAAACTAGGTCAACCTATCTGTTGCGTACAGCAGAGTGGATAGGTGGAAATATGCAATTGCTGATCCCTTCTCCGGTATCCTATCAAATTTGGCCCTCAGATCTTTCCTAATCCAGTTTCTGGTGATTACTCTGTAGGTCCCACAAAAATGATATAGCTATTCAAAGTAACTGTGTCGGTAAGTCTCACCTCTTACCACTCAGCTTTAGGCCTCCATCGTCTTTTGCTTAGACATAGAATGCGAATTAATGTAAATGTTTTCAACATTCGCACTCGAGAACAGATTGGTCAACAGGGCGCTTCCGAACAAATACTAGACTCGCTGAACGTCGATGTCTGCTGAATTTCGGAGACCAGAACCTAGGACAGCAGTCAACATATGTAATAAACAGCACCCGCACTGTCTACCCGATATTGGTTATACATTTCCAGTGACTTCATGGCCGCTGCTACCGGTCAGGCTGGAGTAGGTCTAGTCCTCAGCATGACGACCGCATCCATACTGGTAGGCTGGATTCTTATTAACAACAGACTTTGTGTTGTCCTCTTGGCAGCTTCCACAACGGTCAATTTTTGATGCAAAACTGTCAGAAATATTTTCATTGTGTCCGTTCACGCTCCAGTTGACTTTAGTGACATCGATGTCGAGTACACCCTTTATTCGTATCTGGCCATTCTCATTCGGCCGACATATGGTTCTGATATAGTCCTTCTGGCCGATTATATCAACGCCCAGGTCGGCCACCTTGATGAAGCCAAGTCTCGATTAGGTGGCAGGTTTGGAATAGCATCACATCACTCGAATAATGGCGGGCGACTGTTGCAGCTGTGCGATATGCATGAGCTATTTTTAGCCAGTACTACCTTTAGACATCGTACGCGTCACTATCACACGTGATGCCCCCCTTCTCCGAATCTGAGACCACGTGACTGTTAGTTATAGACAGCGAGGCCTTATTCAGGACTGCCGCTCTTATTGGAGCGCATGCTCGGATGCAGGCCATGCATTGATACATTCTCGGTTTGTTCGCAATTTCCTTTGGCAATGATCCCACCGATCGAAACGGCTGGCTGTTTAGGATTTGACCGAGTTGTCAGCAAATCATGGGTACAAAACCAACCTAGGAGGTAAGCACAGAAGTCCTAATCTCAGTTATTCTAACTGCTGAGCCTGAAATTCACGGATCGCTCATGAACTAGGTACTATAGCATGGAGCAAGGTGCCTCGTGGCTTGAGCAGATGCTAGATTTTAATCAGATCCACAGAGTTGATATAAGTCAGACGGAACATTACTTATGAAACAAATCAGGAGAGATAACCGTACGAAACTGAAGTGTTGCCTGATTACCGATCGTGAGGCTTGGTTAAGGAAAAATTTAGAGGGATGGGAGACCGCTTTGACTTCAGGGAACACTGATAGACTATTCATGCTTATCCGTACCACTGGTCCAAGGCGACCGTCAGTCAGTGAAACTACCAGCAAAGCAGATGGTAAACTCGTTTATAATAAGTCCAGAAGGTTAGACCACAAGGCAGAACACTTAGGGGGTCAATTTAACTAACCTATTGCTTCTAATGTGTTACCATAGCAAATTTGCAATGCAGCACCCTGGTTAGTCGATTTGAAGTCATCCACTAAAACTGAGGTCCGCAGTTGCATCCCGGTTTCCAAACGTAATGGTGTTGTTGGCCCGGATGATCTTGTGGTGGCACTTTTAAAAGAAGGTGGGGATGTGTCAGTAGAGGCCCTGACTCAGTTGTTTCAACTTGTGTAGATGACGAAGACCATTCCTTCGTACTGGGGTTACTCGATAATGGCTTTCGTATTTAAGAAAGGAGTCCAAAGCTCTTGTGAAAACCGTGGGGAAATCAGTTTGGCCCCTGTCACCACTAAGGTACTGACGTCCACTATACTTCGTCGATTGACCGCAGCTCGAGAGGCAAATATCAGGGGAAAACAGGCAAAATCTCACCATGGAGTGGGAATGCGTCGCTCAATTTTTCACTCTTCGCCAAATTCTGGAGCAGAACCATGTGTACCACCGGCCAACAATTCTGGTATTTCTTGATTATGAAGGTGCGTTTGACTCAGTGGATCAGTCCACAATCTTAGAACCGTTTAAACGCAAGACTGTACCGACCAATTATGTGAACATACTGTCTGCGGTTTGTTCCCATACTCCAGCTCATGTTAACATCTACAGTGAACTGTCCGACAGTTTCAGCACCAGGAGCGACGTAAGTCAAGATCGTTCACTTTCACAATTTCCGTTTAATTTTGTCATAGACGAAATAATGGGGGATTGTCTGCGGCACTCACAAGAGACTGGCGTGGACTCGGCAGAAGACTGATTGATCGTGATTGAATTGACAAGTTGTTGTTTTGGTATTGGTATGTTCGCCGAGCTTGGCATTTAGGTTGCAAACGTTTCATCATCATGCGAGATGACATCATGTTATGACGTCCATTTCTTTTTATCCAAAAACCGCCTCAGCTCTCAAAAAAAAACGATTGACTTTGGCCTAGTTAGCGGACCTTCTCGAAGCGACCGAGAGGTGGCCTTGGCTAGTTTTTACCCGTCAGACTTTTTACTCCGCTGTGCGCATTAGTGATCCTAACTATTATTTTCCGGTAAACGACCTTCTCTTTTTATGATTCGGGAATGTTCTTATGGCCACTGCGCACCATATAGGCATTTTGTCTCTGTCGTCTTTGTCGCACATGTTTTGGGGCGGAGCAAAGCTGTTTTTTTGCACGCGTCTTTTGGCTTGCCTTGGGAGCGAATACGGGGACAGTCGCGGCACTATTCGGGACCGAGATTTTCGTGTGAATTATTACCTGGACGAGAATCCGATTTTATCTAGCGCACCACTATACTGAGAAAGAACC
Source organism: Paragonimus skrjabini miyazakii (assembly GCA_014338405.1). NCBI lineage: Eukaryota > Metazoa > Platyhelminthes > Trematoda > Plagiorchiida > Troglotrematidae > Paragonimus > Paragonimus skrjabini miyazakii. The sequence continues at coordinate 393,539 of JTDE01000129.1, forward strand.
ACTGTATCGTTTAGGAGGGTTTAAAACACATCATCAGTGCGTAATTGTTTCAGCTTATAGTTATTGAGCGTGGCATTTGATGGAGTTCGATGGAGTAGGCAGATTTATTGGGTAAACTAGGAAACCTTTGGTCACAGAGAGCATTCTCTCTGAACAACCACGCATAACTATTTCTAGCATAAAATATCACAAAGAAAGCGGATAATGTGCCGTAAAGTAAGTAATTACCGTTTTGCTTCATCCCTATTACATACTCACCAAGTACGCACTTTACCTAAACAAATTAACAAACCATATTGTAGATCGATAATCTTCACCAACGGGGTTGGAGTTTGTTTTTAACGTAAATATTCAGCTTGCCCACAGATTGAAGTGCTTCTGCAACCGGGATGTCTTCATTTGTTTAAGCTTCTTATTCCTCGGTAGTTTCACGTTCATCTTCTTCTCTTTAGTGTAAAGGGTATTGACACGTAATTGATGAATAATGAACAAATAGGCAAGTCTGCCAAATGTGGTATGCTTCACTGTTCATGACATTGTAGGCAAATCGGAGTGGATTTGGGACCAGATATCCGCCCAGAACACGAAATTTTAATGGCACAGTATTGCCCATTTTAGCATTACACATGTTTCATTGCTCGCCATGCAACTAGATCGTTGACTTTGTAATTCAATTCATGTTACGTAGGGTAGGCTAATTCCACCTGACACAGCTTGACTGTAAACAAACTTAGGATATTGTAGTTTAATCGGAACCAACTTAGCTATCAATTAGCTATCAATTATGAAATACTAGATGCATACCTACGAAGATCATGACCTCTGACGAATAGTCCATAATGGAACCAAACACAAGGTCCTAAGTATGTTCCGTCCTTTCATTATGGACGTGAGGTTGGATGGTGATAGGGTTAGGTAATATTTCGAGGCATTCCAAAAGCATGACATTATGGAGTTGAGCCGAAACGTGGAAAAACAAACGTAAGGTGGGATGACTACCATCCTTCTTGTTCACACATAACCCAAAAGGATTTGAATTGAGGACGTCGCCCTTAGAGTTCAAGGAACAGATAACGACACGAAGGGTACTGAAACGTAACGGCAAATATGAGGTAGTCATGGGACGATTTGCGCAGTTTTGGCATGGTACCCGTACAGTATCTTCAGTAGAGGTCGCTGTATACGAACAGTCTTCATGTGAAGGGTACACTGAAGGGCGGGGTACTGCACATTGCATTCATTATCATCATAGACAGCAATATATCAATGGTTCTCAAAGGTGTTCAAATGCCATACAACCAAGGAAAAAAAAGCAAACCCTGTACAACAGGAGAAAAGAAAAAAGAAAGGGACCTAACTACTAAAAACAGCAACGTTTGTATTCAAACATTCCGCATCAAGGTGCCTATATCTTGTAAAAAAAAACAATCGACCTATAGGTGAAAGTAAGACGTCATCAGCAAGACAGTCTCTTTACAGTTTTCACTGCCCCGCGTCATTAAATGCACTCAATTCACAGACAAGTCCTAGAAACAACAACATTAATGCCACTGAGCCCGACTAGCCACCATCTCACCCGACGTCTTTAGTCAACAAATCTATGAGTCACCAGGCCTACAGTCCTGGAGACGAACCCGACCTATGGTGATCAACTCCTTCGTGAACGACTTCACTTCTCTAAGCCAGATCACCATCAGTCCACTTCGCACCTTACACCAGTCGGCCGAGATATCGGTAGTGTTCGGTGTGGCAAGCAACTAGCTGGCATCCTTAGTATATCATCATCATCATAGTATATGTGCGCATGGAAGGATTGAACAAAAGAAATTCGTTTGACAATCACAATCAAATACCTGTTTCCTAACCTTTTCCTTGCTAACGCTTTGGTGTCTACACGACGCGAGCTATCGAATGCAAACATTACGATCATTGTCATCATCATCATCATAGACAGCAATACATCAGTGGTTCACACTGATGCTTAACTGCTACACAACCATGAAGAAGAAGAAACAAACCCTGTTTAGGAAGAGAGAAAAAAGGGAGAGGGGAGGGGACCTAACCACTAAAAAGAGCTACGTCTATATTCAAACATACAACATCAAGGCGCCTACACCTTGCAAACAAACAAC